>QUOH01000016.1:2755842-2833342 GCA_010416925.1 Polistes metricus
AAAACGAGTATAAATCGATTTGTTAATTCCAGGTGTTAACCAAGTTCTCGAAATTTCTTAGATTGCCCTCCCCAACCCCCTCCTCCTCCTTCTCCTCTCGGTTCGAGTAACCACCAACGAATAAATTTTTATCATATACGAATAAATCAAAATAATCCTATATCCCCCTCCCCTTTTTTTTATTATAATATATTAGAATTAGAAAAAAAACCTGTTGTTAATCTTAATTAAAATCGAAAAATGTGTTTTTTCTTAAGGAGTTATACGCAGTTGCGAGGCTCGAAAAAGACGTATTTTCGTGAATTTTTTCTAGAAACAGTTTTTATTTCTCAAACAAAAGTGATGGTAATTCAAATAGAGTGAACTTTTGAGAATACAATAGCGCGTCGATTCTGTAAAAATATTAATCTGCACCGCTCCTGTAGATGATTTCCTGAACGTCCTCTAAAAAAAGACGTTTGGCGGTGATTTTCATTTTGGCGGTTTGGATTATTGAAATTAAAAAATATGGTGGATCCTTTTAAAGGATAGATTAATGCGGGTATTAAAACCAAGGAATGATAAAAATTTTGATTTTTGACAAAATGGCGTCTATTTGAAAAAAAGTTGTTGTTTTTGACTACAATTTTCGCTCTAAATTGTTACAAAAAAAATAGTAATAAATTTTTTAAAAATTATTCCTTATACTTAATACCTGAGGAATATATCTAAGAAGATTGTGTAAAAATTCGAAACCGATCGGTTAAGCCGTTTTTGAAAAATCGAGATCACCGACTTTGAAAATACCGTTTTGAGAAAAACGCGTTTAAAGTTTCAAAGAGACGTTTACACATAGTTAAAAATTTTTGTTCGCAGCTTACATGAAGTGAAGAATATTTGTCGGATCGATTTGAAATTTTCAGAGAATATACTTGAATATATGTACATTCCTAAAATGAAAAAAAAAAAAAAAATCGATTTTTTAAAAATATTAACTGCGTATAACCCCCCCTTCAGTCTTAATTATAAGAATTAAATTAAAAAAAAAAAAAAAACAAAAAAAAATATAAATATATTTCACTCGAGTATCTCAAAGATAGTTTTAGTTTAGTGTAGGAGTACGTTTAGTGGACAGTTGGGCAAACAACCGATCGGAAGGTTTAATCGAGCGACTAATCTACGGGAACGAGGTACTCGCCGCGCTTAACAGACAAATTATTCCCCATGAATTCGTGCGAATTACTGTTTTCGAGGGCCTCCTTCCTCTATTCCTGGATGTTGTTGGCTTTGAATAATGCCCCCCACCCCCCACCCTTCACCTCAGCCGTTTCTACTCGCTCGAACGCTCCTTCGAAACTCGCATAATTCAGTACCACGTGTGCACACACACACATATACATATATCTTTGTTTATATTTATGCAAATATATATTTGTATATGTGAATTACGCGAATATCGTTCGATTACGTATGTGAAGCTCGCAAATTTGCCAGGGACTAGTGCAATCGAACGTCCCCCCTCCCCCCACCCCTGGCCCTCCCCTCCGCCCACCCCCTCCTCCCGCAACGAATTTCTATGAGCTCTCCTCTCTTTCGATCCGGTAAAATAAATAAAATAAAATGAAATAAAATTCGAGCAATATATGTATATGTATGTATGTATGTATGTATGTATGCGTGTCCCACGTAGTGTGGAAGCTTTTGGATGGAATGAAATAAAGGTCAGGGAAGATTGTTACTTGTGAATATTGCATAGGAAAGAGAGGAGAGAGAGAGAGAGAGAGAGAGAGGACGGAACGCGTGCAATTATTTGCTATGTACTTTCCACTGAGCGATTTCCGCCATTTTACAAATGGCAGTAGTTATGATCTATCGCGGGGTTCATATTGAAACGAAAACGGGGAAAAAAAAAAAACGAAAAAGAAAAAAAAGAAGAAAAAAAAAGAAAAAGAAGAAAAATAAATAAAACTGGAAGGAAAATAAATTGATAAATGAAAAAAGAAATAAATCAAATTTCGTTGTAAAAATAAAAAACACAGTAGATATATATTTTTAATTTCTATTACGAGCAAGTGGTTTATATGAAATATGTCAGTTTAATTAAAAAAAAAAAAAAAAATTCAACTATAGTACCGCGAAACGATATTTGTATATATGTAGATGTACAGTCTAGGACAAAAGTAAGCGAATGAAGAAAAGTGGGATGGGAGTTAGTGGGGTGAGGAGCGGAGAAAGGGGGAAATAGAAATAAATGAAAATAAATTTGGAAGGTTTTCTCGCGTTAGGAATTATAAAAGGGCGTCGTCTCGTCGTTTTTCCCCGTAAAAAACGGAGCCAAAAGGTGCCTCGCAGCTGCGCTTTTCTCTCCTAAGCCAGTCCTAAGGAACCGAAACGATCTAAAAGCGTAACAACCCACCCACCGCCCACCACCCTCTCACCACCACGTCCTCGATCTATCCTAGTGGCTATTCTTGAAAAGAATAATAAAAAGCACACTCGTAAAAGTTTGTATCCCGGTGCTGTAAAACGAGCCCCGGGATGAATTGTTGTTATCGGTGGGGAAAAATTGAAAACGTTTTATCGCGAGTATTTTGTCCGTTCGAAAAGTAACCTAAAGAAAAAGAAAGAAAGAAAGAAAGAAGGAAAGTAAGAGAGTGAGAAGAATAATTTTAAAAATGCATTTTCCCTTTTATTTTTTTATTAAAAATTCGCTTTTCTTAAGAATTTGTGTATAGCGTTCAACGTGTTAAACTTAAACATAAGATATTGGCAGATGGAAATGTAATTTGAAATCTCGTTCAACAAGATTTTTCTTCTATGCTCCATTTATTCGATAAATTCAAGGTTATTTTCCTGAAATATTTTGTCAAGTAAAAATGAAATATTAAACTTTGAACACCGTTTAAGTAAAATTAAAAGTTACGTTTAAATAAAATTAAACATTTAACCATTTAAAACACTGAAACACCAATTCTCCTACGCGTAGAGAACGAAAATTGTATTAAATTAATTACGTAATATGTGGTGGTTACGAATTAATTAGTATTAAATAGTTAAAAATTAATTACAATGGTGATGATTCTTCTTTATTCTTTTTTTTTTTCTATTTTTTTGTTTGTTTCGTTCTTATATAAAACCAATAGCAAGAAAGGAAAATAGTTTGAATTAAGAGACAATGCATTTTGAAGGCATCCAGCGACAATTTATAACTCGGAGAGTTTCGACGAGTTAACACTTCCCCCGAGGTGAGTTAATGAACTTCTAATTAAAGATTGATGTCGGGGGATGCTACTATCTTCGAGATGGAGAAGAAGAAAATAGAGAAATCGAGATAACGAGAGATAGAATAAAATGAAATAGTAAGAGAAATACTCAAAGAGAGTGTGTGTGTGTGAGAAAGAGAGAGAGAGAGAGAGAAAATACAGATAGGGTTCCTAAACCATCTAGCAAAGTTCGTATTCTAGAAACGAATTTCTCGATACGCTCGCTACTTGGAAGGTTTTAACATTGACAAAGACTGTCGTCAGAAGTTCGATCCAAGAAAGACAATGCTCATATAATATAATTTTCTATTCAATTATTACTCATATTCATAGGTAACAAGGATAGTCATTCAACATTAACGTTCTTCCTTTCCTTCACATTTCTTCTATCTTATATAACGATAATCTTTAATAACACATTTAAATATTCTATTTTATAATAGATATAATCGATACTTAAGGGGTTATACGCAGTTGCGAGGCTCGAAAAAGACGTATTTTCGTGAATTTTTTCTAGAAACAGTTTTTATTTCTCAAACAAAAGTGATGGTAATTCAAATAGAGTGAACTTTTGAGAATACAATAGCGCGTCGATTATGTAAAAATATTAATCTGCACAGCTCCTGTAGATGATTTCCTGAACGTCCTCTAAAAAAAGACGTTTGGCGGTGATCTTCATTTTGGCGGTTTGGATTATTGAAATTAAAAAATATGGTGGATTCTTTTAAAGGATAGATTAATGCGGGTATTAAAACCAAGGAATAATAAAAATTTTGATTTTTGACAAAATGGCGTCTATTTGAAAAAAAGTTGTTGTTTTTGACTAAAATTTTCGCTCTAAATTGTTACAAAAAAATAGTAATAAATTTTTTAAAAATTATTCCTTATACTTAATACCTGAGGAATATATCTAAGAAGATTGTGTAAAAATTCGAAACCGATCGGTTAAGCCGTTTTTGAAAAATCGAGATCACCGACTTTGAAAATACCGTTTTGAGAAAAACGCGTTTAAAGTTTCAAAGAGACGTTTACACATAGTTAAAAATTTTTGTTCGCAGCTTACATGAAGTGAAGAATATTTGTCGGATCGATTTGAAATTTTCAGAGAATATACTTAAATATATGTACATTCCGAAAATGAAAAAAAAAAATCGATTTTTTAAAAATTCTAACTGCGTATAACCCCTTAAAGAAACTTTAAGTATAATAATCGTAAAAATATATAAAACGGTGATGTATAAATAAATCTTCGAAATATTATTTTTTTCATTTGTTTTCTTTGGAAAAATTAGAGAACTTGGGGTGGTCAGCACTTCGTCCTAATCCCAATTTATTGTCACGTATCGCAAACTATCGTGAAGAAAGAAAGAAAAAAAAGAAAAAATATGGTCAGGGGGAGCTGGGGGAGGGGGAGGGATAGTAAGGAATATTCGAAACGATTGAATTTCCTTTTGGGCGTTGATCCTTTTATTTCTTTTCTTTTTTTTATTTTTTTTATTACGATCAGATCGATAAATAAACGAAGAAAGAATAAATCGTAATAAAAATTGACACGCGGTATACGACAAATGACGAGACGCGGCGTGAGAAACTTGGGGGCCCCCCCCCCATTTTATTCGTGAATTTAATTTTCGTACGTACCTTGCTTGGGAAGGTGGGGGGGGAGAGGAAAGGTATACGAGAAAAAGTCTCGCGTTGAGGAAAAAAGAAAATAAAATAAAAAGAAAATAAAATAAAAGAAAAAAAAAGGTAATACGTTGAAAGACAGAGAACAAAGAAGAAGAAGAAGAAGAAGAGGAAAGGAAAAAAAAAAAAAGCGGAGAAGAAGAAGATGGGAGAAATACGTTAGCTTTGTTTTTGGTATTAGCAGAAACGTGCGGAACGTGCGGAACGTGCGGAACGTTAGTAGAAAATGCGAGGGTGAGTGGGTGGGGAGTGGGGGGTGATGGTGATGGCGATGGTGGTGGTGACTTTAAGTGAAATTTTGCACAGCAACGCAAACGCAAACGCAAACGCAAACCCAAACCCAAATGCAACGCAAGAAAACAGCACCACGTTCGTCGGTTGGGATAATCTCGTTGACTTTTCTTGAGGAAAAAGCTTGCTACTTGCTACTTGCTACTTGCTACTTGTTGTGTGAATGATGTGCAGAAAGGAGGGACTACTACTACTACTACTATTACTACTTATTACCATCTACTGCCTGTTATGAAATTTGTTCGGTGTTCCTCCTCCTTTGTTCGACGAGAGCCGACAAATACGGTTACTTCAGTATACCCGGTGTCACGACATCATCATCAAGTTAAGCAATATCATGGCTAAGACGGTGATGATAATAAGGGGACAGAATGAGTACTTCGTGGTACAAAGAAATAATAAAATAAAAAAAAAGAAGATAAAAAAAGAACTGAACGATAGAATAAATTTTATCCACGAAATAAATCTTTAAATATTATATATATATATATATATTTTATTATTATACTATTATTATTAGGTGGACCGGAAAGTAATGTCGTTTCTCAGCATGCCAATATTTGTTAATCATTTGTCAGTTTATTGTGTATTTGAAAGTGGTGCCAAAAACATTTTAAGGTTCAAGTGACTTATTTAGTTGTGAATAATTAAATCTCAAATTTGTTTTTTTTTTTTGTACATTTTTTGTTTTTTAATGTAAGAAAATGACATTACTTTCCGGTCCACCTAATATTATATTTATAATTTAAATATTATATATATATATATATATATGTTTTATTATTATATTATTATTATTATACATCGTCCAAATATCGCTTTGTTTGAAATTTTAATTTTCATTTGTTTCATTGCAAAATTGATTTTTTCTTCTCACAAAAATGAAGATCGATTCCTAATTCCTAATTACTTAACCCCCACCCCACCCCCACACCACACCTTCCTTGAATAATCCATCAATTCTTATTTCTTTCTTTTTCCTCATTATTTTTATATGTGGTTGTAATACATAATATTTCATATGCGATTTATCATCTAATCGATTAAAACATATTTTTACTTTTTATATTAACATTTTTTTAACGTAAATTTTAATATATTTGAAAATCGTTAATTCATCGGTAATTTTTTTTAACAAATTGGCCCACAGAGGATTCATTTATTAGAGCAAATCGTCAATTATCTGCAACGAAATAATATCTTTACACACAAACACACACGCACACACATATATATGTATATATATTGAAAATATATTTGAAGAACAAATGTAGAAATGTTTTTGAAAAAAACGAATGTACCAGACGTATTCTTTATTGCATTGAAACGTAACCATGTCTGGGTTCGATCGTTTCTCCATAAGATAGACGATTGGAGATGAGGGAAAGAGAAAAATAGGGTTGAGTTTGATAGGGTGTATGTATGTATGTGTGTGTGTGTGTGTGTGTGTGTGTGGTAAAGGTTGTGTCGGGGTTGCAAGGAAGAAACAAACCGTGGTCGTACACAAACGACCCCTCCCTCTTTCTCCTTCCCTCCCCCCACCCCTCCCCCTTCTCCACCGATTTTATCCACGTCTACGCGTTCACTATGAAACAATGTTTAATTCCAACGTCGAGCTTCGAAGCACGCACACGAGCTTTTCTCCAAAGACAAGTTAAAAATTGACACGTCGTATACATCGTCATAAGCGACTAATCTTAAAAATATATATATTTATATATTTTATTTTTGAAAGATATATTACATGCGTAGAGAGAAATAGAACATTCTTGGAAATAAAAAATAAAAAAACAACAGAGTAGAATAAAAAAGAAAGAAGTTTAGATAAAACCGATTTCAAATCGATGTTCTACCGATGTGTGTTTCGTTAAATTATTGAAATGCAATATCTTCGAGATATAGAAATTATTTATTCTTTAAAAAATGAAGTTATTACTTTGACCAAAAAAACAACAACAAAGTAGAATAAAAAGAAAAGAAGTTTAGATAAAACCGATTTCAAATCGATGTTCTACCGATGTGTGTTTCGTTAAATTATTGAAATGCAATATCTTCGAGATATAGAAATTATTTATTCTTTAAAAAATGAAGTTATTACTTTGACCAAAAAAACAACAACAAAGTAGAATAAAAAGAAAAGAAGTTTAGATAAAACCGATTTCAAATCAATGTACTACCGATGTGTTTTTCGTTAAATTATTGAAATGCAATATCTTCGAGATGTAGAAATTATTATTTATATTCTTTAAAAAATGAAATTATTACTTTGACCAAAAAAACAATAACAAAGTAGAATAAAAAAAAAAGAAGTTTAGATAAAACCGATTTCAAATCGATGTTCTACCGATTGTGTTTCGTTAAATTATTGAAATGCAATATCTTCGAGATATAGAAATTATTATTTATTTCTTTAAAAAATGAAATTATTACTTTGACCAAAAAAACAATAACAAAGTAGAATAAAAAAAAAAGAAGTTTAGATAAAACCGATTTCAAATCGATGTTCTACCGATTGTGTTTCGTTAAATTATTGAAATGCAATATCTTAGAGATATAGAAATTATTATTTATATTCTTTAAAAAATGAAATTATTACTTTGACCAAAAAAACAACAACAAAGTAGAATAACAAAAAACAGAAGTTTAGATAAAACCGATTTCAAATCGATGTTCTACAAATGTGTTTTGTTAAATTATTGAAATGCAATATCTTCGAGATATAGAAATTATTATTTATATTCTTTAAAAAATGAAATTATTACTTTGACCAAAAAAACAACAACAAAGTAGAATAAAAAAGAAAGAAGTTTAGATAAAACCGATTTCAAATCGATGTTCTACCAATATGTGTTTCGTTAAATTATTGAAATGCAATATCTTCAAGATATAGAAATTATTATTTATATATATATTCTTTAAAAAATGAAATTATTACTTTGATCAAAAAAACAATAACAAAGTAGAATAAAAAAAAAGAAGTTTAGATAAAACCGATTTCAAATCGATGTTCTACCGATTGTGTTTCGTTAAATTATTGAAATGCAATATCTTTAAGATATAGAAATTATTATTTATATTCTTTAAAAATGAAATTATTACTTTGACCAAAAAAAACAACACAAAGTAGAATAAAAGAAAAAGAAGTTTAGATAAAACCGATTTCAAATCGATGTTCTACCGATGTGTGTTTCGTTAAATTATTGAAATGCAATATCTTCGAGATATAGAAATTATTATTTATATTCTTTAAAAAATGAAATTATTACTTTGACCAAAAAAACAACAACAAAGTAGAATAAAAAAGAAAGAAGTTTAGATAAAACCGATTTCAAATCGATGTTCTACCGATGTGTGTTTCGTTAAATTATTGAAATGCAATATCTTCGAGATATAGAAATTATTATTTATATTCTTTAAAAAATGAAATTATTACTTTGACCAAAAAAACAACAACAAAGTAGAATAAAAGAAAAAGAAGTTTAGATAAAACCGATTTCAAATCGATGTTCTACCAATATGTGTTTCGTTAAATTATTGAAATGCAATATCTTTGAGATATAGAAATTATTATTTATATTCTTTAAAAAATGAAATTATTACTTTGACCAATCCAAGTTTTTATATTTCTCTCTTTTTTTTTTCCTAAATATTTTCAATTTTATTATTTTTCGAAATTATTCAATAATATGGAATAGGATATTTGAAATATATTTTCTTTTCTTTTTTTTCTTATATAGAAACAAAATGTCGTGTAATAAAATAAATTAAACGATTACATAAATACTATCTTGTAAATTAAGAAAAAAAGAAAAAAGAAGAAAAAAAGAAAAGTGTAATCAATCGTCTTATCGCGATTAATTAATTAAAATCGTATCGAATAGAAGAATGAAACAAAAAATCGAGATTTCTAAATGAAGTTCTATGTCATTTAATCGAAAAAAGTGTGTCTGGAGGAATATCTATCGATCTTTCCTTCTTTCTTTCTTCCTAAGATGGTTTTCTTTCTCTTTCAACTTCCTTTTTCTCTTCCTATTGCAATTCTCTCTCTCTCTTTCTTCTCTCTATACTCATATTACTATTGTTTCGTATTTTATTATTCAGTGCTTTCATAGATTCCTTCTATTTTCTACGCTAAGCTATAAATCTGTTCGAAGGAGGAGAATACCCTAAAAGTAAAATCGACTCGATAAATCCAAACTCTTTAACTTCATTCCTATATATATAGTATTATTTATTTTTATTATTATATATATATATATATGTTGGCTTTTTTTTTTTTTTTTTTTTACTTGTTAATAATATTCGTCAGTTGAGAAGTAACAATATATATATTTTTCGTATTTATATATATATATGAAATAATATTATTAATTTATATTTAATTAATATTAATTTATAATTATTATTAATTTAATATTATTATATTATTAATATTATTATATTATTATATTTATATTTATAATATTATTATATTAATATTATTATATTATTATTATTATATATTAATTTAATATTATTTTATAATTTAATAATATTATATTTATTTAATAATATTTATGTTAACGTAAACGAATACGTACGAATATATACGAATATATATATATATATATTTTTTTTTCGTATTTATATATATATATGAAATAATATTATTAATTTAATATTATTTTATAATTTAATAATATTATATTAATTTAATAATATTTATATTAACGTATACGAATACGTACGAATATATACGAATATATATATATATATATATATATATATATATATATATATATGAAATAATATTATTAATTTCATATTATTTTATAATTTAATAATATTATATTTATTTAATAATATTTATATTAACGTATACGAATACGTACCAATATATACGAATATATATATATATATATATTTCGTATTTATATATATATGAAATAATATAATTAATTTAATATTATTTTATAATTTAATAATATTATATTTATTTAATAATATTTATATTAACGTATACGAACATGTACCAATATATACATACATATATATTTTTTTATTATTATGTTTGTGTATATTAGATACATACGAACGTTCAAAATGATTTCTTAAAATAATTTAAATAAGAAAAATAATAAGAATATATACACGATTGTTTCGAGATGTTCCAAACGAATGGATAAAAGAAACTGTACATAAAAATTAATCAAATACTTCGCAGCGAATCACATTCCCGTTCTTCTTCGTCTTCTTCTTTTTTTCTTTATTCTTTTTATTTGTGCGTGCGTGTGTTCAAATTTTCAAATTTTGTCTATAACGCAACGTGATGGGAATTCCTCTTGGATCGATAACAATGTTGTTTGCTAGCATTATGCACAACGCGTACGAGTTAACGAGTAAGCCTTACAAACGGATAAAAGTGGGATGCGAGATAGGGACGAAGGGGTTGGATACGATAGGTGGGTGGTAAAAAGGAGGAGGAAGAGGAGGAGGAGGTAGGAACAAAAAAGAAAGATGGCGTATGTGGTACGTGCCCGTTCCTGGGTTGGCTTCGTTTGGAGTTTGGATATAAATCGGGCTTGAAAAGTGCAGCCAAACTAGTGTTTTACGTTCGACAGAAGGATAGGCCAGGTTGTGTTGGTATTGGTTTATGAATGTGAGCGAGTAGGTTGAGTGGTAGGTATATATATGTGTCTGTATGTGTATGTGTGTGTGTATACCTAGTACTACTGTCTATCTACTACCTACAACCGTACAAGTTTTAATTTAAAGTTTATCCGGGTCCGACGTTTATTTGAGTTCTGTCGTAAAAGTTGATTTATCATGGTCTCTCGTTCTAGGGTAATATTAATTCCTTGAGAGAGTTTGCGTCCTTGTTACACCTTATTCCTATGTTAATCCTTAACAAAGACATTAATGAGATCTAGTCTGACATTAACGTTCTTCTTCTTCTTCTTCTTCTTCCTATTTCATATCGTCAATGTTTATATTAATTAAAAGAAATCATTTAAAATAGCAATACCTAACTGATGAATATTAACTGATTTCTATTTGAATGTTATTCAAATTCATTTTATTCATTTGAAATAAATGATATCCTCGAATTTATTTTCTACGTTAGAATGAAAGTAAAATAACATTTGGTATTAAAAATATGTTGACAATATTTAAATGATCGGAATAGAAACAATCAAAAAGTTACCGTGATCAAATTCTATCTGTTTACTTTTTTCTTACATTTCACGTTCATATTTTACAACGGTAAATTGTAGATGTAGTTACGAAAATTAATCATTAATGTTTTTATTCGTTAAAATCATTTGAAATAATCCTAACGAAGATGAGACTGATTTTTTTCGGATATCATTCAAAGTTAAGATTGAAATTTGAAATAAATGATATCCCCGAATTTACTTTCTACGTTAGAACGAAAATAAAATAACATTTGGTATTAAAAATATGTTGACAATTATTTAAATGAAAAGGAATAGAAACAAAAAGTTACCGTGATCAAATTCTATCTACGTTTACTTTTTTCTTACATTTCACATTCATATTTTACAACGGCAATTGTAGATGTAGTTACGAAAATTAATTGTTAATGTTTTTATTCGTTAAAATCATTTGAAATAATCCTAACGAAGATCGACTGATTTTTTTTCGGATATCATTCAAAATTAAGATTGAAATTTGAATAAATATTTAAATTTAATATTATTTAAATAAAATACAATAGAAACAATCCAAAAAATTACCACGATCAAATTCTATCTACATTTATATTTTTTCTTCAGACAATTCATTCACTTTCTACCAACAGCCAATCGTACGAGATGTTAAAAAACTTCTCTAAATATTTTCATAATATAATAATTAAAAACCATTTAAAAAAAACGATCTTCGCAAAAAAAATTAACTCATTCCTTTTTAAAATGTTATTCAAAGTTAAGAATATAATTAAGAAGAAGAAGAAAGAAAAGAAATAGAATTACCAGCAATTTCACGTAAAAAATCATATATCCTCCCCTCCCCTGCCCACCCTCCCTCCTATCGTCCGATCGATTAAACTTTAATCGGTAATTTTTAAACTCGTCGTAGCATGAAACACGATATCGAGTTGATTTAAGAGTTTCTTTGGGGAGCAGAGGGATGAGGGGAGGGGGAAGGGGGGTAGGATCGTCCGTGGCCTCTTACCAAACAGGTGCAAGAGGAGTTTGCTCGTACAAACGTGTGTATAACCTACCTACGTGTGCGCTGAATATCTCGTCGTTTCATTTCTCGAGTTGGTAGGAGGAGGAGGAGGAGGAGGATGAGAGTGGAAGGGGGAGAGGGGTGGAAGAAGGAGGAAGAAGAAGAAGAAGAGGTGGAGAATACGCGATGTGCTCTTGTTATATTATACGTACGTATGGAATCTTATACGAAGGTGGAAAAAGGAGTAGTGCACACCTGTGTGTGCGTACGTGTTATGTCTATGTGTACTTACGTGTTTCGTGATAGAAAAAGAAAGAAAGAGTGAGAGAGAGAGAGAGGAAGAGAGAGAATAGGATCTCTCGGTTGTGTAGTACTTTCGCGTTGGTATAAACGAAAGGCTATAAAGCGAAGCTTTCCATCGACAACACCACACAAACAACGACGAAGAACGAATCCCAGGGACGTATCAGTTGTACAGGACGAACTCCACGAACTGGCCTTGTTTTTTCTTAAAACACTATACTACTATTCTTTCTTTCTTTTTTCTCCCACCACCACCACCTATCGGATAATACTTTTCTTCTTTTTCAATTCTTGTTTTTTTTTCTTTTTTTTTTTTTCTATTATAAATGAAAAGGATAATAATTATTATTGTTAAAGTTTCGTTTGAAGTTATTTCATTTCTAATGGAATTATTTTTCATCGATATTTTTTAGATAATTCTTTGTTTGGAATTTTGAATACTTTTAACTGAATTATTGTTTTTTAGGGATGAATGGGTGAGGGGGTGAGGAGGATAGTTTGGTTATCAGTACGAATGTTTTTTCTCGTGTTGATTGATATTATTATTATTATTATTATTATTATATTAATGATCAGATTGTAATAATAAATTATATATTTGATAATGAGTAAGTTTGTATTTTTTTTTTAATATGCCGTACGTAACAGTCAAAGGGTTGAATAAAATGTTTAGGGTTATTTAAGAATATTTTGTAGAAAAATTGGAACGATCATTTTGCGTTAAACATTTGTATCGAATTTTTTCCCGGGTAATTTTATTAATTTAAAAAAATAGAAATGTTCGGAAAAATTATTAATGAATATTTGATTTTTTTCCGATATATATTTAAATAATATACCACAGGTAGAATATTTTCAATTGCATTGAAATATTACGGTTACATTTTTTACCCAATTAAATGGCGACCACATATAAACGATGTTATAGATGTCCCCCCCCACCTTCCTTTTTTTTTCTTTTTTTTTATCGAAAGAGTGAGAGAAAAAAAAAGAAAAAAAAAATTGCGACGAATGTCGGTTGCGTTCGAGAATGAGCGCAAGCTGGGCGAGAGATATTTCTTCCTTTTTTTTTCTCTCTCTCTTTTTTTTTTTTCTTCTTCTTCTTTTTCTCTTTTTGCAGTTAACGCCATTACCATTTCTCGACTGTTATATCAGTGAGTGCAGACGCGGTGCTAGGACACTCGCTACGGAAGGTTTTATGGCATTAACTGAAATTGCAGCGGGTCCCTGTAAAGTATAGAGAGCTTTAGCCAAAGGCTTCGATGGTGTATACGAATATGCGAACGTATAGGGTGACCTAAGAAAAACGGTCTTACAATGGGTAAACAAGGGCTCTTATTGTTTCATTTTAAAATTTATTTTAATCGATGTAGTAGAAGAAGAAAAGAAATAAAACAAAATAATAATAATAATAATAGTAATAATAATAATTTTATACGAATATGCGAACGTATAGGGTGACCTAAGAAAAACGGTCTTACAATGGGTAAACAAGGGCTCTTATTGTTTCATTTTAAAATTTATTTTAATCGATGTAGTAGAAGAAGAAAAGAAATAAAACAAAATAATAATAATAATAATAGTAATAATAATAATTTTATACGAATACGTGAACGTATAGGGTGACCAAAGAAAAACGGTGTTTACAATGGATAAACAAGGGCTCTTATTGTTTCATTTTTAAATTTTAATCGATGTATAGAAGCAATTGAAGAAAAAACAAAACAAAATAATAGTAATAGTAATAATAATTTTATACGAATATGCGAACGTATAGGGTGACCTAAGAAAAACGGTCTTACAATGGATAAACAAGGGCCCTTATTGTTTCATTTTTAAATTTATTTTATTCGATGTATAGAAGCAATTGAAGAAAAAACAAAACAAAACAAAATAATAATAATAATAGTAATAATAATAATTTTATACGAATATGCGAACGTATAGGGTGACCTAAGAAAAACGCTGTTACAATGGATAAACAAGGGCTTATTGTTTCATTTTTAAATTTATTTTAATCGATGTATAGAAGCAATTGAAGAAAAAACAAAACAAAATAATAATAATAATAATAATAATAATAATAATAATTTTATACGAATATGCGAACGTATAGGGTGACCTAAGAAAAACGGTCTTACAATGGATAAACAAGGGCCCTTATTGTTTCATTTTTAAATTTATTTTATTCGATGTATAGAAGCAATTGAAGAAAAAACAAAACAAAACAAAATAATAATAATGGTAATAATAATAATTTTATACGAATATGCGAACGTATGGGGTGACCTAAGAAAAACGGTCTTACAATGGATAAACAAGGGCTCTTATTGTTTCATTTTAAAATTTATTTTAATCGATGTAGTAGAAGAAGAAAAGAAATAAAACAAAACAAAATAATAATAATGGTAATAATAATAATTTTATACGAATATGCGAACGTATGGGGTGACCTAAGAAAAACGGTCTTACAATGGATAAACAAGGGCTCTTATTGTTTCATTTTAAAATTTATTTTAATCGATGTAGTCGAAGAAGAAAAGAAATAAAACAAAATAATAATAATAATAATAATAATTTTAAAGAACGAAAGAACTGGCGAATAATATCAATACGATTTAACATATATATATGTGGTCTAAGTAAAAATGTAAAAACAAAAATAAGTTTATTATTAGTTGTTTCACACTATACATTACTTTAAACTAAACTAATTCAATGTAAAATTTTGACGATATTGTCAAAAATGAACCGTTATAAATAGCGCGCTTGTTATTTCAATATTACATATAGAATTCATTTAGCGTTTAAATATAATCCTTTAAAAATATCTCGAAGAAAAAGATAAAATATGACTTACAATTAGACCACTTTCATAATTACGGAGCAAATATATTTTAAATGTAGATTTAAATATTTGTTTTAGAAGAGAAAAACGAGAGTATCCGCTAATCCTCCTCTCCCTTTCTCTCTCTCCCCCTCGCCGCCCTTAACTCGTTGTTTCCTAAATACGAGGAAATAATTAGTGGATTTAACATTGAAGTATAATCTTTCTATAACGATTGAATATTAATGGAGCACCCAGAACGTTGAGTATCCGTGACGTCAACTAGCACACACCGAGCTGCTTTTTACAGCGAAAGAGAAGGATCAGAGGAAGCGCGACAGTAAAATCGAAATTGTCAGAGCTACCGCTTTAGTTTTAGAGCTTCGGGTTACTGCCACTGCATCTATCAACCCTCCTTTCTTCATCCCCTTCGCTAAACCCCCTCCCAATTCTCATCTTCTCCCTTTCCATGGTTTTCATTCTACTACTACTACTACTACTACTACTACTACAATTCACCCTCTTTCTCTGTCTCTGACTGCTGCACACGTCTCTGCGCGTCTTTCTCTTTTTCTCTTTCACAGTATTTCCAACCCTTGGCGCCCTTATCTTATCATCTCCTACCCCCCACCCAACCCCACCTCCCCGCTTCCCCCACTCTTTTCGTGGTAATAAGCATCTTCTTCTTCCTTCGAACATATATCATCGGAACTTCTAGAATTCAATCAAGAAATTCTCCCGAGAGTAGGAAGAACGTTTCGCAATTTGCCAAGTAGTCTTAAAACGATCTATTGAATATCTACGAAAAAGAGTCGTCAACCTCTACAAAACTACTATCCGCCATTTTCTATAGGTATCTCTCTCTCTCTCTTTCTTTCTCTTTCTCTTTAGTATTATAACTTTTGATCATTTCCTCCGAACGTTTGTTTTATACTTCGTTTAACTTTATTTCGTTTAAAAACGGGGATAAACTCGTGATTGGTATTTATTTATATTTATTTTTTTCTTTTTTTTTTTTTTTCGGTTAAAATATTGTTCAACGAGAATTAGAGAGAGAGTAAACGAATTAAATTTACTTTTCTTTTTTTATTCTTCAAATCGCACGCGCGCGCGCGCGCGCGTTTGTATATTTTTTTTTCTTTCTTTTATAATTGATTCTTAATCTATTTCATAGTTACCACTACGAACCTTTCTTTTTTTTTTTTAATATTTCGCAAAAACCTAACTAGTAATTACTAATACCATAAATATATACGTGTAACAATATTTAACTTTCACGTTACACAATATTTGTATATAAGAGACGCGAATAGAAACAAAAAAACTAGTTCGGGGGCCAAATTAAAAATCGAATCGTGATGTAGGATGAGATTGTGTGAGAACTGAAGAAGAAAAATAAAGAAAAAAAAAAAAGAATAAAAAAACCATTTGGATACTCGAAAGAGTTAGAGAGAGAGAGAAGATTGATTATTAAACGGGTCAATGTCGAATTGTTTGTCCTTTTTTCTTTTTTTCTTTTCTTTTCGTCTTCTTCTTCTTCTTCTTCTTCTTTTGTCCTTGGACACAAAAAAAAAGGTTGTGTAATTTGTAACTACTTCGGTGTGTGTTAATCGTAAGACCATAAAAATGTGACTCGAAGAAGAAACACTATGTGAATTATTAATGATTGAATTTTCTAATAGGACGAGTAGCAGCAGTAGCAGCAGCCATATAATCAAGAAAATTGATAATCTTTCGACGATTTGATTATTATCATATTTTGAAAGTATAATACAATAGTTTGCGGTAAGTTTGGTATTAAATGAGTCGCGATACCGTTCATCAACCCGTAACTTTCACTTTTGCATATACTACGATCCTATACAG
The DNA here is from genome assembly GCA_010416925.1 of Polistes metricus. Lineage (NCBI taxonomy): Eukaryota > Metazoa > Arthropoda > Insecta > Hymenoptera > Vespidae > Polistes > Polistes metricus. The sequence goes on from QUOH01000016.1 coordinate 2,773,231, forward strand.
TTATAGATTTGAACGTAAAGGTATATTACAGTTTATTATTATTATTATTATTATTATTGTTATTATTATTATTATTATTATTGTTATTATTATTGTTTGTTTAATGAACAATAAATTTGAACATAAAGGTATATTACAGTTTATTATTATTATTATTATTATTGTTGTTATTGTTATTATTATTGTTTGTTTAATGAACAATAAATTTGAACATAAAGGTATATTACAGTTTATTATTATTATTATTATTATTATTGTTATTATTATTATTATTATTATTGTTATTATTATTGTTTGTTTAATGAACAATAAACATAAAACATTTTATCACACTTAAAAAATAATTTGTTAATTGTATAAAAAAAAAGAAAAGGTAGATGATAATTCATTAGAAACAAAATTATGTTTTAATTAGTATAAATATGTTACTCTTGGTATAATAATAATAATAATAATAATAATAATAATAATAATAATTAGATGACACAACACACCATGGATTATTAATTAGATATATATATATATATTTTCTTTGAATATTATCAAAATTATAAGAAGAGTAATAAAGAATTCGAAAAATTTTATATAGGATATAAAATAATTGGATTTGTGTTTTAAGAATTTTCAATTAAACAAAGGTATTTAATCGATATTACACAAATATTTCTTTAAATAAATAATTATTACATATAATATAATATATAAACCAAAGGTAGATATATGTTTTATATAATAAAAATCACTAGAGAAGACCATAAACATGTCCTATAAAATTCGAAAAACGATCCATTACGAGAATTTTTAAAATTTCAAGATTACAATTAACAGTTACGAAACGTTTGAGCACAAAAAAATATTATCATTAAATTTTTACCATGAGGGGTCAAATTACTGGGATCTTACAATTTGTAAAAAAAAAAAGATGCTGTGAAAAAGCATAAAACGTAGATTATTTATTTCTAAATAAAATAAATTATTTTCTACGCTATTCAAATTGAAAATATTCATTTGACCAATTAATTGTGGAAATGAAGTGTCGGTAGAGGTTAAGTGTTAAAGAAATAAGGAAAAATTCAATTGATTGAAAACTATAGAAAGAGAGAGTATGTAAGAGAGCGAGAGAGAGAGCGAGAGAGAGTGTGAGAGAGAGAGAGAGAGAGAGAGAAAAACACGAAAACACGATAAGGGAATAAGAGAGGTGAGGTGCGAAGGGTCGGGTGATGAAGCCACGGGTGTTAATCGGATTTCCGTCGGTGATTTCTGAAGCCGTGTGCAAATGAATTAGTAACGAGCTTACACAGTTCGATGCTAGTGTTAGTCTCGTCGAGGGGGCTTAACGTAGACAAATTCAAGAATGGAGCAACAGGTTACACGACCGCCATTCACAGAACTACCTTTATACATATACATATACATATACATATACATATACATATACATATACACATACACATACACAAATATATATACATACATATATATATTTATATATAAATATATATGTACTTAATATACATATATCCTTTCTCTCTCTCTCTCTCTCTCTCTCTCTCTCTCTCTCCTCTCTCTCTCTCTCTCCTCTCTCTCTTGGGAGGCCATGTATATGTACGTGCATTCCCGTGTATGAAAAGAAAGAGAGAGAGAGAGAGAGAGAGAGAGAGAGAGAGAGACAGAGAGAGAGAGAGAGAGAGAGAGAGAGTGAAAGTGAGTGTAAGTGGTAGTGTGAGTAACACTTACTTAGTGTGAGTCATGAGTGTTAGTGTGAGTAACACTTACTTAGTGTGAGTCATGAGTGCGAGTAAGATAGAAGATTGGACTACGAAGATTGGTCAACGAAGATGGTCTTTGTCATTCTCATTTTGTCCATTGTTTTCGTTATTTTAACATCTCGAATATTGGTTTTTTTTTCTTTTTTATTTTACATCCCCTATTTACTTATCTATTGACCTATTTACCAAGCAACCAACCAACCCTTAACCCCTCTGCACTTATTCTCCCTCCCAAATTGATCTCATTTCTTTTATCTTACATATCTCACATATCTTTTGGATATCATTCATGAATTTTGTAAAAAGCTTGCTTGCTTTCTTTCTCTCGTATTTATCGTATTTTTTCTTTTTATTCCTTGTCTCTATGCATTTTTAGTTTTTTTTTTCTCTTCTTTTTATCGCAATTTCGATGAGTTTCTTTTTTTTGTAAATAATTTCACGACGTTTCGTATCGGTAAATTTGTCGTTTTTGAATTATTCGGTTTGATTTGATTAGTCGGGGAATACTATGTGTTTTTAAATACGTTTATGGGTAGGTGGTGGTGGAGGAGGAAGAAGGGGGAGGGAAATTTAAAAAATGAGCTTGTCAATGGAAAAAAAAAGAAGTGAAAATTCAATATAACGTTGTAAAAGTATATTAGACGTAAACGAGAGAGAGAGAGAGAGAACTTTCTGTAAACTGTCGAACGTTGGACACGAATTAAATTGCAAATCCGATTAATTTGTAAACTTTCAATATGTTAAAGGTAATACTAACTTTAATAAAGTTTGAAGGGGAAAGGGAAAGGGGGAGGAGAACAGGGCAGTACGATTATAAAGAAGTTTTTTTTTTATAATAATTGTGTATTTTTATAATAATTATTCGTATTTTATTTATTTAAATTTCGAGGAATTTTATATTTGTAATTTATTTCTGTTTTTTTTTACGGTTAAAATATTGTTCAACGAATTAGAGAGTTAACGCAGAAATTCTATTGGTGTTTGCATTCGTGAAACACAATAGGTGACGTATATTAAAATTATTTGTAAAATAGAAAAAAAAAAAGAAAAGAAAAGAAAAGAAACGAAAAAATAGGTCGAGACAAAAAAAAGTATGATTTAATACGAATAATAAAATATAACAAACATAGTAATAAATAATAAAAATATAATAAAAAATAATAAATTTGTTTTAATAATTATTATTAAAAATGAACAAATAATGATTTTATTCGAGATAGTATGGGGCAAAATGTAAAAAAAAAATAAGAAAAAAAAACCCCTCGTGCTCGTGTTGAAACTAGTTTTCGTGGCAAGTCGTTTTTGTTGAAACAAAAAGAAGAAGTAGAAGAAGAAAAAGAAGTAAGAGTTGGTCGGTTAGTAGTCGTAGCAGATATTTTATGTTAGAAAATATGCACTAGCAACACCACACCATACTAGGATTATAACGTTCGTTATTGTTAAGAGCTCGATTCTCAATGGAATTAAGGATTCTCACGAGAGGAATTTCAGTTTCTTATTTGGGAAAAGTATAAACGTGCTTTCCAACTGGCTCATTCCTCCTCTCATGAGAAATTGCTAAATTCGGTATCGGTTTTGGTCCGTTTCTAATGAATACTTAAATCTAAATAAATGCATGAAAATAAAGAGAAAGAAAGAAAGAACAAAAGAAAGAAAGAAAAGAAAAGAAAGGAGAGAAATTCGAACGAATGATTGAAAATGTTCAAAGTAAAATGGAATGAAATTTGATTACCTGTTAAAACGTAAAATGATTTTATGAAGATACGTGTGCATAAATGTGCTCGCGTGTGTATGTGTGTGTGTGTATTAAGAGAGAGAGAGAGAGAGAATACGATCGATACTACTCATAAATCATATATATATAATTTAGATGTTCGCATAATCCATAATCGAATTAGCTTCAATTTTGTTCTCTCATTCGTCATTTGACATCACAAATTATGATAATTTACATTAATCAGTATTTCTGCTTTTGATAACGCAGTATCACGTTTGAATACTTTTCACTCGAAATAGAATATATGAGCCGTTTATTTTGAAAGTGGCCAAACTCCATTTTTCATTTTTTTTCAGTTACCCACGGTAACATGTACAGCTTCAAATTATCTATCAATAAAGCATTTAAGATTTTTTATATTCCGAGTAAATACGGTCATTCTGGACACATAAGTTTCCAGAGTTAGTTGAATCACTGAACCGTTTATTTTGAAAGTGGCCTAACTCCATTAGGAGTAGAGATTTTGGTGTGGTAGAAATGGCATTAAAAAATAATAATTTACTGTTTGTCCCCCGAGAGTATTACAATATTATCAAAAAGTGTCGGAAAGGTAATAACTTTATTGTACATGAAATGAGACAAGAAGATTTTGTATCAACTAAATTATTAGAAGACGCAATTTTTAAAAGGGTCAAGAATTCTAACGGAGAACCAATAAACTGGTTAAAAATATGTTGGATGCGTTTTGTCAAAAATGAATAAGATTTTCTATAAGACATCAATGAATGAGAACGAAAATTTGAAAGTCCTGAATTTAATACCACGTCGGGGTAGACCAAGAAAGTTCGAAAATATTGTATTGACACCACTGTATAAAAATATAAGACAAATTACAAGCGCAAAATTCAAGGACATAATTGACTTATTACGATATATACCACCGGAACATCACGATTTCTTTAAATCCCTTTCACATACACAAAATGTAGATGAGTAGAAAATTGTTTTGTAATTTATGTTTGTAAAAAATATTTTGAATCGCATAATTTATGTTTTTAAAGTGTTATAAAGATATGTAAAATAAAATAAGTATTGTTTTTTCGCAATTTGAAGCATCTTAAATTATGTTGAATGGACTTCGGTTCCTTCAAATTTGATAACGAATCTGGTTGTTAATTTTGAAAGTGGCCTAACTCCATTCTTGGTAAGAAAACGCATATTATTCACTTAATAATTGCCATTATTTTAATAGGAATTGTAAATTGAACACCTTTAGATACACTTAAGCAACATAACTCATTGTTATTCTTTACGTATATTTTTAATTGCATTGAAACGCAAACCTTTAAATATCTTAATTTAAAGTTATATGGAGTTAGGCCACTTTCAAAATAAACGGCTCATATAATTCTCTCTGTTTAATAAAATATATTATTATTATGCTGTATTTTTTATTTTATTTTTGTCTTTTCCTTTTTTTTTAATATCGACAAAATAATTTGTATCAGAAATGGTACTTTGTGTATTTCCGAAAGAAAAGAATGGTTGTTGGTTGTTGTTCGTTATGGTATACCACCATAAAAGGTATTCAAAAGGTATTTTACTAATACGATCCTCGATTAAGCGTGTGTGTGTGTGTGTATGTCGTAACGTTTTTGTTAAAAAGGATTAATTAATTCCAATAGAAAGGAGTTATAAAATTCGCACGCCATATAAAATGTGATTCTAAATTAATTATTTCCACTGTTGCGTAGGAAAAATTTGGACAATTCTAACGGATCTATAGGAAAATGAAAAAAAAAGTAAAAAAAGAAACAAATATTCTCGTATTAGTATACATTCGACGTGACGAATTTGGTCAAACTCGTGGAATGTAATAAAAAAAAAAAAAAGAAAAATAAATGAATATAAAAAAAGAAACGCTTAAAAATGAAATTAGGTCGAATTCGCGAAATAAACTCGCGTTTATATATTCGAATCTTTTTCACTCACGTGACACGACAATTCGTGAAATTAAAATGAGTTGTTACCTGGAAAAGAAAAAAAAGAAAAAAAGAAAAGATAGGTGGTCGGAGTAAAACGGACAAGCTATGCACGTATAGAAAATATAATGAGTACAAAAGAAATGAATTAAGAGAGGAGTATTATTTCCGTTCTTGGGTTAGCAAAAATAGGATAGATTAATATTTTTTTTTTGTTGAATGAGTATGCTTTTAGGAGAACAGTCGTTGGTACGTTACCTGTGCGGTGGCTAACCGCATTAGTATTTCTTAAGGCACTCATTATTCCCTTTGCATGAGAAATGCAAAGAAGAATATTGTCAGTTGAGAAGAGATTAAAAAAAAAAAACAAAAGAAAAAACCACACGCAAGCAAGCAAGCAAGCAGCAGATTGAAAAAGTGGTGAACGAAACGAGTAAATTAACGAAAGATTTAATACAGATTTTTTGCATAATTATTTTCACACACACACACACACAACGACCTAAATTAATATTTATATTAAAAGATATTTTTGATTTTTGGGAAGAAATTATAAAAATATATTAAAATTAAAAACATTGAGAAAAGTAAAAAATAAAAAAATAGATGATTAATTTTTTTCCAATTATTAAAACGTAAAACTTGTTTTGCAATTTACCGATTAACCAATAATTAGTCCAGAATATAAGTCAGTAAAAAAAGGGAAAAAAAAATTGACACAGAGTTAGGAAAGATTCCCCCGTTAACCGGGTTTTTTCACCGGCCGACAGTAATTTGTAGGATTAATTAAATAATTAATTACTAAACACGTTAGAGGTTATTGTTAACGTAACAATGCGTTAATTGAGCCATCTATTTAACTAGCAGCCAGCTAGAGTTCAGCTCGTGTTTAAGGATATTTAAGTGGCGGAAAGAGTTGGACGAAAAAGTGGAAAGACCATAGAAACAAAAAATGTTGAAAAAGGTGAAATCAAAAGAAATAAAAAAAAGAAAAAAAAAAGAAAAAAAAAAGAATAAAAGAAATAAAACAATTCTATTCTGGTGGATGTTAGATAATAGTAGATATGGTGTATTTTATTTAACTCGGCAAACAAGGACTCCCCCCCCCCATCGAATAATTTCGTTGGATATTCGTAAGAAGTTTCGTTCGTATCGCAAAGTGAATAATAAAATAACTACCACTGTGTCTAAGAAAAGACGTTTTATGTATGATAAAAGACTCTTTTTTTATACCAACCACACCAAGTCGACATTTTCTTATTTTTTTTACGATTCTAACCGATTTATCCATCCAGACGGAATTTTTGTCTCGGTCGCGTAACCCAATTTACTAATCGAAAATTATCTTCATTTTTGTTAAATATTAAGAACATTTAAATGAATTTAATAATAGAAATACGAATGTAAGATTTTTGTCTATGATAAACTTTTATTGGAACGTTATGTTTCCCCCACTCCTCCTCCCTCCCCACAGATTGAAATAAAAACTTGGAAACGGGGTTTTTTTGTTTTATTAAATAATAATAGAAATATAAGATATAAAAAGAAATGAAATTTTTTGGAAAAAATCATCGAGAGGGGTTTTTTTTTTAATTAAATAATAATAGAAATATAAGATATAAAGAGAAATGAAATTTTTTGGCAAAAATCATCGAGAGGGGGTTTTTTTTAATTAAATAATAATAGAAATATAAGATATAAAGAGAAATGAAATTTTTTGGCAAAAATCATCGAGAGGGGTTTTTTTTTTAATTAAATAATAATAGAAATATAAGATATAAAAAGAAATGAAATTTTTTGGCAAAAATCATCGAGAGGGGTTTTTTTTTTAATTAAATAATAATAGAAATAGAAGATATAAAAAGAAATGAAATTTTTGTGGCAAAAATCATCGAGAGGGGTTTTTTTTTTTAATTAAATAATAATAGAAATATAAGATATAAAAAGAAATGAAATTTTTTGGCAAAAATCATCGAGAGGGGTTTTTTTTTTAATTAAATAATAATAGAAATATAAGATATAAAAAGAAATGAAATTTTTTGGCAAAAATCATCGAGAGGGGTTTTTTTTTAATTAAATAATAATAGAAATATAAGATATAAAGAGAAATGAAATTTTTGGCAAAAATCATCGAGAGGGGTTTTTTTTTTAATTAAATAATAATAGAAATATAAGATATAAAAAGAAATGAAATTTTTTGGCAAAAATCATCGAGAGGGGTTTTTTTTTTAATTAAATAATAATAGAAATAGAAGATATAAAAAGAAATGAAATTTTTGTGGCAAAAATCATCGAGAGGGGTTTTTTTTTTTTAATTAAATAATAATAGAAATATAAGATATAAAGAGAAATGAAATTTTTTGGCAAAAATCATCGAGAGGGGTTTTTTTTTTTAATTAAATAATAATAGAAATATAAGATATAAAAAGAAATGAAATTTTTGGCAAAAATCATCGAGAGGGGTATTTTTTTTTTTAATTAAATAATAATAGAAATATAAGATATAAAGAGAAATGAAATTTTTGTGGCAAAAATCATCGAGAGGGGTTTTTTTTTTAATTAAATAATAATAGAAATATAAGATATAAAGAAAAATGAAATTTTTTGGCAAAAATCATCGAGAGATTGTTTGCCATACGATGAGTTATACGATTTCTTTTTTTTTTTTTTTTTTTTTTTTGTTTATTTTCTCGTTTCGTTTAACCTTCTCGAAAGGTGGCGAACTTTGAACTTGAAGAGTTTCGTGTCGCAGCATTCGTTATCGACACTCGTGCACAATGGAAAAGTAATATCGACTTTCTAACGGGTTTCTCTAAACGTTCGATAAGAATGAACGAAGTTGAAAATAAAAAGGTTAAAAAATAGAAAAAAAAAAAAAAAAAAAAAACAAATAAAAAAGAAGACAAAAGGACGTATCTTTTTACCACGTAAAAGATTTCTATTATTCGACGAACGATCGAAAAATAATAAAAAAAGGGGTGGAGAACAATTTGATTTCGATGAAGAAAAAGAAAAAAAAAAAAAAAAAAAAATTATTTGTCATTTTTAGAAAATCTTGTGAGAAACTTTTGGGGAATAATATTATTGGGATTTAGTAATAAAAAAAAAAAAAAATTCAAGAAAATGAAAAATTGTCCTTCGATAAATATCCTCTCTTCCTTTCTTTTTCTAAAATCAAGAGGAGCACGTTTAAATCACATAAATCGAACGAATTCCATTGAAAATATCTTCCTTCGGTATACATCTTCTTCTAATCTTTTGACATTTAAACCAAAAAAAAACTTTCGAACCTTTAGATAAACGAGCAAAAAAAAAACACGTGCAAAAGTATATATATATATATTTTCTTCTAATCTTTCGACATTTGAATGAAAAACTATCGAACCTCAAATAAACGAGCAAAAAAAAAAGGTCATGTCGAATAATTCAACAGATTTAACATTAAAAAAACTCGTTCCGTCGATTTCATTATTATTCTTTTCGATTAGTTGAGATGAAACAAAAAAAAAAAAGACCACGTTAACCAATAAGATTGAGAAATCGTCGGGATTAAATGGAACGAACACGGTAATTTAACGTTTAAACGAAGTAATAACTTTTAATTTATAGTTTTCAGTGTGATTCTAAGCAGATATATGTCGGAAAAGAAAACATTTCTAATTAATTAAAAATAAAATTAGAGAATATCAGGTGAAAAAGAGAAAAAAATTTGCAGGGTTTTCGAAACAAAGTGTGGGGGGAGGGGGAGGGGGGGAGGAGAGAGTATCTAACTAAAACCATGATGGGTTTGAGAATATTTGAAATAGTTCTTGATCGGATATGTTGCACGTAGATGATGATGGGGTTTGGAAAATAAAGGGGTCTGATGCTGATAAAAGGAAGAGAGGGTTGTGATTCTCTTCTCGTCGAGTAAGAGAACTGGAAATGACATTTGTATGCATTGCAGGACATGTTACACACTACAGTCAACTCAATTTTAACACACACACACACACACACACATAGACACATATATATATATAAACGCGTGCGTGAGTAGACATAAGTGTATAGGCAGAATGATTCTTGCACCCCCCTCCCCCCTCTCCCCCTGCCCTCCTATACTTGTCTCTATTCGTCTATCTTTCTCTCTCTCTCTCTTTCTCTCAATCTTCTTCACGTATACACAGGTGTTACTCCGTGATTACTGTTTTCCTATGCCAAGGGGTGTCCCATCTTTGTCGTTCCCAAAGGGAAATCACTACCACTACCACTACTATTACTACTACTACTACTACTTTGTTGTATAGCAAAGAAAGTCCATACCCAAGGACCCGTGATACAACGTTCATCCGATCTCCTACTCCAGGTAGTTTCACCTAACGTCAGCTAGAAACTAGAACCGGTTTTAGTAAGCGTGGATTCGTGATGAGCTATCGCGAAAATTCGTCTATTTCGAGAAACAAGTTTGTACTTTCCTTCCTTTCTCGTTTTGCATTTTCTTCGATCGAGAATGTTAATGCAAATCTTTTCATTTTAACTTTAACAATATCGCGACAACTTACAGTTCGTTTTATTTATCTTTTTTTTTTTCTTGTTTTTTTTTGTCTTTTAATTTAAGTAAACTTAATAAACTAGATTTACGGGCTGAGCCAATTTGATTTCGTCAAAAATTTCGTATTACTATTATATATTTTAGTTTTATATATTTAATATATAATATTTAATTATATTTAAATTTTATATATATTTATTTTTATTATTTTTTTCTTTTTTTTTTTTTTTTTTTCTTTGGTCTTTTAATTTAAGTAAACTTAATAAACTAGATTTACGGGCTGAGCCAATTTGATTCGTCAAAAATTTCATATTACTATTATATATTTTAGTTTTATATATTTAATATATAATATTTAATTATATTTAAATTTTATATATATTTATTTTTATTATCTTTTTTTTTTTTTTTTTTTTTCTTTTTTCTTTTTTTTTCTTTTTTTCTTTTTTCTTTGGTCTTTTAATTTAAGTAAACTTAATAAACTAGATTTACGGGCTGAGCCAATTTGATCTCATCAAAAATTTCATATTACTATTATATATTTTAGTTTTATATATTTAATATATAATATTTAATTATATTTAAATTTTATATATATTTATTTTTATATATATTATCTTTTAAAAACATATGTTGGTTTTTATACATAGTTACGTAATAAAAAAATACGTGTGAATATTATAATTGCTTCCCTTCTACTCAACCTTTTCATTTAAACAATCTTTGTAAATCATTAAAAAAAAATAATCAACGAACAAAATACACATCCGTAAATCTAATGTTAAATCAAAAAAAAAGAAAAGAAGATAAATTTATTTACAAAGATATCCTATTAAATTATTTCAATTCAATTATTTGTTCACAGATTGATATTGGATTTTCCATAAAGATCAATTATTAGTTCCTATGATTGTTTTTTTTTTAATCCTTGTCCCCTCTCCCCTTCACCCTGAAGAAAATTCTGTCATTGGTTTATCGCGTTCATTGATGTATAATACGAAATACGTTTGCATTTCGTAAAGCAACCGAGGGATGAGAAACACTATTATCGCATTAGGTGAATCCTTACATTCGATACAGATCTATCTTTCCACTCCTCTACCCCTCTACCCCTCTTTTACCGCTAGCATCCTTCTCTTGTATTCGATAGATCTAAACGAAGATTTCAATTAACAACACGGTTTCCAACAGATACCTTCATTCGCTTATGTATTAACAGATCCAACGATAATTGGAATGGCAACGTATTTAAGATACGTTTAAAGTTTCCATTCTAATACGTGTTACTGTGTATGTGTATATATGTATGTATGTGTGTGTGTGTGTGCATTGTTAAAATAATATTAAAACAACAAGATCAAAATAACGTTGAAAAAGAATTTCTAACTCGTTCAAATTTCCTAAGACACCTATTTTAATAGTATTATTTAATATATTTAATAATAATTATATGTAATATAATAATATTATTATAATAATATTATAATTTATTATTTATTCTCTGGAAAAGATACAAAACCAATTAAAATAAAATTAAATAAATTAAAAATAGGTTCTTCTTAATTTCTATTATTTTGTCTTATATATATAATATTAAATAATATATAAAATTATAATATAAATATTTTTAATATAATATTACATATACATAAACTCCTACCATGATTGGATATATAACTACTATATATTATATATAGCTATTTATTATAGTTATATATAGTTATATATAGTATATGTATAAGTTATATATTAGTATATAGAGTATAATTATATATTTATAGATACAGCAGTTTATCCATTTGCAAGGAAAACCATAACCAATCACAATAAAATTAAATAAATTAAAAATAGGTTCTTTTTAATTTCTATTATTTTTTCTTATATATATATAATAATAAAATAATAATAATAATAGTTTAATATTAAATAATATATAAAATTATAATATAAATATTTTTAATATAATATATATAAAAAATATAATATATATAAATATATAATATATATAAAAAATAATATATAAAAAATATAATATATATATATAATATATATGAAAAATAATATATATATAATATATAATATATATAAAAAATAATATACATAAACTCCTACCATGATTGGATATATAAGCTATTTATTATAGTTATATATAGTTATATATAGTATATGTATAAGTTATATATTAGTATATAGAGTATAATTATATATTTATAGATACAGCAGTTTATCCATTTGGGATGAAGACCATCACCAATCACCAATTACAGATCGTTTATGGTTGGTAACCGTACAAGTACTAATTAATGTTCGCCAAGTTTCATCTCTCGATCGAAGATCGGTTAAGTAGTTGCGAGAACTTCAAGTTTTTCTATCAAAGAAGATCATTTCCAACGACGATCGGTCAGATATCCTTGAGAATTTATATTTAACTCGAGTTTCGTACATTCACTTTATCTACCATATTTTTATTCGATTAAAGTTTATAAAGTTGTTGCATGTTGCATATATGCAATAGGAATTGTAATTATATTCAACGTACGTGAATTATTAAAATAAAAAAGGAAAACAAAAAAAAACAATTATGCATTTATGCGACAACAAACTGTTAATACGATAAATACAATTTTGTTTCTTTTTTTTATCGAATTGTATTTAAAGTTATTTTAGTTATAAATATATAATAAAAATAATAAAAAAGTTATAAAAAATAAGTTATAAATATATATTAAAAATAATATATAATTTTTAGTTATAAAAATAATTTATCATTAATATTATTAATAAAAAAGAAATCAAAATAATTTTATTACATATGAAAAATTCCGTTAAATAATCGCAAAGTGATATAAAAATAATCAAATAAATTTGAATCGTTGATCAAAAACCGTTTAAAAAGTTTAATATTTTTTAAAGGTCAAACTAAAATGATTATTTTTTTTATAGAAACAAAGATTGTCGGACATAATCTCGCCCCCCCCCCACTCCCTCGCCAAGCTTCCCATCAAACCGTGGGGTATAGGTTTTATAGAATTTCATGGCGCACACGCTTTTTTAAAACTCTTTCGAGAAACGAAACGAAAGTAAAGGAAAAATCGAGAATTCACGTTCGCATGCAACGTCAAAGACTCTTTTTAACGGTCTACGGTCAAAGCTGCTGGCTGGACTACGTGCTTAAACGTTTCTAGAGAACTTTTTCAATAGAATCTAGTAAGAAATTTTTCTATATCTACGTAGTAGGATCTATAAGCACGGTTATATCGTGCCAGCCCAGGGAAATAGAAACTTTCGATAAAGATCTATTTTGTAATACTTTTTTCTCTTCTCTCTCTCTCTCTCTCTCTTCCTTTTTTTTTCTTTTTTTTTTTTCTTCATCTTCTTTTTATTTTTTCACGACAAAAAATTCGATCCTACTTTTTTTTTTAATTTTCTTTTCCCTTCAAAATAATATATAATATATTTATATATTATATTATATATATTATTATATATAATATAAAATTATCTTATATATTATATATTATATATTAATTATATTATATATTATATATTATTTATTTTATAATTAATATAATATATTTATAATAATTTAATTATAATTAATTAATTTAATAAATTATTTAATAAAAATATAATTATTATAATATTAATTTTATTAATATTATAATTTATTATTATAATTTTTTATTATTAATATTATTATTATAATTATATATAATAATTATTTAATAAAACATAAATTTAATTTAATAAATTAATTTAATTCATATAATATTATTTATTTTATAATTAATATATAATATATAATATATACAAGTGAAATTTCAATTATGTGATATTTAATACGTGAAATGACTCGTCCCACAGTTTTTTATAATCTATAAATAAATATTATTATTATTATTATTATATAATATGATTAAAATACTTTTTCGTATTATATAAGAACATTTTTTACAACGTTATAAAATAGATATACTTTGAAAGACACCATGTCTATATTTATATATATTATTTACTTTTAAATTTAATATAATATATTTATAATAATTTAATTATAATTAATTAATTTTAGTAAATTATTTATATATATAATAAAAATATAATTATCTATAATTATATAATAATTATTATTATTATAATATTATTATTATTATAATTTATTATTATTAATTTTATAATATTATAATTATTATATCATTTTTTATTATTAATATTATTATTATAATTATATATAATAATTATTTAATAAAACATAAATTTAATTTAATAAATTAATTTAATTCATATAATATTATTTATTTTATAATTAATATATAATATATAATATATACAAGTGAAATTTCAATTATGTGATATTTAATACGTGAAATGACTCGTCCCACAGTTTTTTTATAATCTATAAATAAATATTATTATTATTATTATTATATAATATGATTAAAATACTTTTTCGTATTATATAAGAACATTTTTTACAACGTTATAAAATAGATATACTTTGAAAGACACCATGTCTATATTTATATATATATTATAAATTTATTTTAATTTATTTTTTCAAAAGTTCTTCTTTTAATGTTTATATATAATATATATAAAGAAATATCGATAAAAAAAAAAGAAAGAATATATATGTATAATATTTTTATTTATATATATATAAGACTTATATTAAATTATATATTATTTTATTTCTCAATACACAGATTTATATATAGAAAGTAGAATATATTTTAAGACGAGTATTTCGAATTATAAAAAAAAAAAGAAACCAAATGTATTTTCTAATTTAACGAACGAAGAGGGAAGAAAATGCATCTTGTAAATCTCGAATTTCTCCGAGTAAAAGATATTTTTTTCACTTAGTAGAAAGAAAAATAGAAGAGAAAATAGATGAAAGAACGAGAAAGATGTGAAAGTAAAGAAATAATGATAATAAAAATTAACACAACGAAAAAGAAAAGAAATAAGAATAAAATAAGAAAAAAAAAACAAAAAATGAAGAAACGAAAAGGTAAGAAGGAACAGGTACGACACGTCGTGTTCTTTATTTTGTTGTTGCTGAGTACAAGAGTATCCAACTTAGCGTTCATAGTCGTTGGATAAAAATACGTGTCGACGACTAGACGGTGTTCTTCTTTCTGTTATTCCACCCTCTCTAGTTTTTCACTTTTTATCAGAATTTTTATCTCGCTGAAAAGGCTTGTAAAAGTATAGTCTGAAAAAACCTATTCTCATTTTTCTTTCACTTTAGATTTATCTCGTGTTTTAATATTTCATTTAACGAATAGCCAGTATATTAATGATAAGAATTGAAAATTGAAAAAGGGTGTATATATATTGATTTTATATTATAAATACTGATCCAAAAGTTGTGTTTCAAATATTCATCCAATGAGTAGAAATTTTCTATTTTTCACTCTTGCTCAACACCTAAATTTTATATTCGGTGTATAAATTATTAATATATTAATTATTATTTATTAATTAATTATTAATTATTAATTTATAATATTAATTTTATTAATATTATAAATTTTATATATTTAAATTTAATATTGCAACACTTTTTCTATTTTATCTACAGAAATATTATTAAATTTAATATCACTTTCGTATAATCAATTAATTATTAAATATATATTAATCGTTATAATTAAATAGTATAAAAATTGTTCATTCAATAAGTAGAACTCTTCATCCTTATATATTCTCTCCTCCTTTAAATTTGACATTTAGAATTACGATTCTACGTTTTAATATTGCAATAGTTCGTTTATTTTATCTACAGAAAAAATTATAATTAGATATATTATTCAATATTATATTCAATATCTTATCACAACAACAAATTTAATTTTTTTCAATATCTTATCAACAAACAATCAATATTTTATTATATTATATTTATTAAAATTAATATTTAATATTAATTTAAAAAATTATATTTATTAAAAAATTAAATATAATATATTTATTAAATATTTATGTTTTCCAATGAATTTTTGCATACATTGTAACGAAATTATTATTTTTCTACAGATCGTTTATATATATTTTTATCTGCAGAAAATTATAATTAGAAATATTATTCAATATTTTATTATATTATATTATTAAATATGTTTATCCAATTTAATTTTTGCATACATCGTAACGAAATGATTATTTTTATCATTATATTTGACCAATTACTCGACAGTCTAAGTTTTAGAATTTTCTTGCAGGTATTTTTTGAAGAATCAACGTTGAAATTATGTCGCTGACGAATACGAGAGAGACAGAAAGAACGATTTATATATTTACATATATAAATATGTATCAAATAATGTAATGCAAGTGGGTAAGGCTCGGAGAACAGATTCAACAGTACAGCAGTTGTTGCATTTATACTAAAGCAGTTCGTACGAGATGACGACTCGTCACTGTCAATGTAAATATCACAGCTCTCGACGTGGAGGGACTCTTCATCTCTTTTCTATTCGTTTTGTTATGTACCCTGACGCGACAGAATGACGTCACTTCACTCTCTCTTTCTCTCTCTCTCTCTCTCTCTCTCTTACTCACATTCTCCCCTTTTTATTTTTTTTAACGTCTCCGTTCCTTTTTTTCTTGTTTTTACAAACTCTACCTTATTGATTTCTAACTTCAATAGATTATGCTTCCCCTCTCATTACTTTTTTCCCCCCCCACTCACTCCTTTTCCCTATATTCAACTGCATATAAATTCTCATTTCCCTTTGTTTCCAGTCTTAATCGTTAGGGTTGATATTATTTTTTTTTTCTTCTTTTTTTTACATCCGATGATATACAACATCGTACGAGCGACTAGTTTTAAACGACGTCTGTAAGTAATTTGAAATATATATATATGAGCCGTTTATTTTAAAAGTGGCCTAAATCCATTTTTCATTTTTTTCCGGTTACCCACGGTAACATGTACAGCTTCAAATTATCTATCAATAAAGCATTTAAGATTTTTTATATTCCGAGTAAATACGGTCATTCTGGACACATAAGTTTTCAGAGTTAGTTGAATCACTGAACCGTTTATTTCGAAAGTGGCCTAACTCCATTAGGAGTAGAGATTTTGGTGTGGTAGAAATGGCATTAAAAAAAAATAATTTACTGTTTGTCCCCCGAGAGTATTACAATATTATCAAAAAGTGTCGGAAAGGTAATAACTTTATTGTACATGAAATGAGACAAGAAGATTTTGTATCAACAAAATTATTAGAAGACGCAATTTTTAAAAGGGTCAAGAATTCTAACGGATAACCAATAAACTGGTTAAAAATATGTTGGATGCGTTTTGTCAAAAATGAATAAGATTTTCTATAAGACATCAATGAATGAGAACGAAAATTTGAAAGTCCTGAATTTAATACCACGTCAGGGTAGACCAAGAAAGTTCGAAAATATTGTATTGACACCACTGTATAAAAATATAAGACAAATTACAAGCGCAAAATTCAAAGACATAATTGACTTATTACGATATATACCACCGGAACATCACGATTTCTTTAAATCCCTTTCACATACACAAAATGTACATGAGTAGAAAATTGTTTTGTAATTTATGTTTGTAAAAAATATTTTGAATCGCATAATTTATGTTTTTAAAGTGTTATAAAGATATGTAAAATAAAATAAGTATTGTTTTTTCGCAATTTGAAGTATCTTAAATTATGTTGAATGGACTTCGGTTCCTTCAAATTTGATAACGAATCTGGTTGTTAATTTTGAAAGTGGCCTAACTCCATTCTTGGTAAGAAAACGCATATTATTCACTTAATAATTGCCATTATTTTAATAGGAACTGTAAATTGAACACCTTTAGATACACTTAAGCAACATAACTCATTGTTATTCTTTACGTATATTTTTAATTGCATTGAAACGCAAACCTTTAAATATCCCAATTTAAGATTATATGGAGTTAGGCCACTTTCAAAATAAACGGCTCATATATATCATTTATTTTCTTACGCGTGTCATTTGATTTCGTTCTATTGAGATTTTGTTTTTTAAATAACAAGGTTAATTTTAAAATATATCCGCATATTTTGATTACTTATTAAAAAAAGAAACAAAAATGAGAAAATTTCGTCATATTTATCGACTTAATATATAAGAGAGTAATAATGAGCTTAAAATTTAGTAATTTTGAAGAAAGATTGATTTCAAATAGTACAATCTACAATTGTAACAAATTTCACAAACAGCTTCATCAATTTTGATCGAGAGTTACGATTTTTATAAACGTTATGAAACAAAATTGCACGTATTTTCTTATTTTAAACGTGTTAAATATTAAAATCAAACAGGTGAAAAAATTGACAGGAATTTTGTTCGATGTATTCGGAAGATATTTAATGACCGGGAAAAAAAAAATTAGGATTATCATCCTAATCGTCGACCTTTTTTCCAATGCATTCCGTTTAACAAGTTAGATTAAAAGTTTGTCATCGGAGAATTTAAATTGAACGAATTATGGGAATAATTGTGTTTACACGAAACGGATTCAATTGAAATGTAAAACGATGATTGGTTGGTTGTTAAATGCGCGGATATTCAGCGTAATCAGAATTTTCACGTATTTCGCGATAATCCTGACAACAGTTTTCAAACAATTCCTTCTAAGGAATAGCAACGTTGTTGTTCCTTCCTCTCAGTACCGGAAAATAATTAGTAAAACTTTTGAACGCAACGTTTCTGCGGCAGACGCGAGCATTCTCTCTCTCTCTCTTTCTTTCCCCCTGCCCCCTTGCTCCCTTTAACCATCCTCTTTTATCCTTAAATCCCCCCTCCCCTCCCTCTTCTGCCACGTATATCAACAAATTTTTCTCATCTTCTTTCCTTGATCCTCCCGCATATTTTTTTTCTTCTCCTTTTTTCCTTCTCTTTTCCTTTCCGAACCTTTTTTCAACGTAATATAATACCTCCATATCCTTTTTCTCGTTGAAACAATAAAAAGAACAAGATCATTTATATTCGATGGTAAACGTAGAAAATTTTCTTTTCTTCTTTTTTTTTTTCTTTTTCTAGATTAGAAAATTTCGTAAATATCTCAATTTGTTTTTATAATTATAAGAAATTCTTTATTTATATAATAATAATAATAATAATAATAAAATTAATATTAATAAATTGTTTATATAATTTTACATTTATATTAATAATAACAATTTTAATCTTTAAATATAATCCTTTTCGTTCGTAAAATTATGAAATAATACGTGTAATTATTATTCGCAATATTAATCTTCTTAGTAAGAAAATTTATCGGAAAATAATTGATTTAAAAAATACGTAGACACTAAAAAAGGTTCTTTTCCATTTCTGATTTAGAAAACAAGATTTGGCGTTAATTAATATAATTTTGTTATGCTAATCAAATTATATATTATATATGTTTACATTTATCATTGTAACGTCTCTCGTTATTCATATTAATGTATCACACATCAGCATAAATTACTTATAATTCTCGCTGCGAGAATTTATTGCATTTTCTTTGATTAATATACAAAAGAGAAAAAAAAAAAAAGAAAAATATTAATCTAAAATTTGACGAATATTATTTACAAAACGTATCGAAAAATATTCATTTGAAGATATATATATATATATAATTTTTATATATTTTATTATTTATTATTTTAAAATTAATTTAAATTTAAAATTTTTAATTTTAATTTAAAATTATTAAAAATATTTTATATATTTTATATATTTAATTATATATATAAAAAGAAAAAAAAAGAATATAAAAATATAACAATATATCGTGAAAACTGCGATAAGTAACAATTTCGGGAGTGGGGAATATAAATAACTTAAGAAAAGGGTGGTTAAGGGTTAATAAATAAATAAATAAATGAGAAACCAAGAAGAAAAAGGAAAAAAGAAAAAACAACAGATTACAAAAAGCAAATTGAAATAATTATTCATACAAAAAGGTATTCCCAATAACAGACGATGGGCAAGAATATGAAGGAACATAGAGAAGGATGAAGGGGTGAATTGGAGGAGGAGGAGGAGGAGGAGGAGGAGGAGGAGGAGGAGGGGGGGTCGATAACAACATCCTGTAAAATACCATTAAATCTCTCTGTGATCTGCCAGCACCGTTCCTTTCCACCTTTGTTACCATTTATAACAAAACTATTTATTTTCATCCATTTATTTATTTATCTATCTATCTAACTAACTATCTATCTATCTATCTATCTATTTATCTCTTTGGTTATTCTCACGTTGACGGGGCAGAATGGGAATAAAGAGGACACAACATCAACGGGAAAAAGATCTGAGGGGGACAGGGGGCAGGGGACAGGGGGCAGGGGACAGGGCCAGGGGACAGGGGGAGGGGGTGGTAGGACGGAGAGCTATTTCCTGCGTTTGCCGACGCGCAAATAACCCAGGGAAACGGCACTTTAATATCGCTTTGCTGCATGAAAATTTGCTCGGAAGGGAAGGGGGGGGGTGTTTCGAACGAACGAACGAACGAACGAACGAAACGAAACGAGACGAGACGAAACGAAACGAAACGAATGAACGATCGAACGAACGAAACGAAACGAACGAACGAACAAAAGTGAGCAAGACAGCAGCTTCAATGAGGGGTGGGGGGTGGGTGGGGGGTAGAGTCGGATAGGGAAGCAAAAAAGACACAGAGAGGTAAAGAGAGGAAGATAGGAAGATGGAAAATTGACTGGTAAAACGTGACGTTAAAGATAGATAAAGATAAAAAGATAAACGGATGGATAGATAAATGGATAGAAAGAGGAATGAAACGACGAGTGGAAGAATCGAAGAAGTAAAGGGAAAGAAGAATTTGTCTAGGGAAAGAGGATAGGGGAATAATGTGGGGAATAATGTGGGGGGTTAGTTTGGGTGATTGGAGGGGAGGGAGGGACTTGGGTTTTGGGAATTTTTTTGCTTGAAAACCAAACAAAGAACGTTCCTTTCTAACGGCATTTCCATATTTCCTGGAAAAACTCGATGTGTGTTGATAGGAATATATATATATATAATCGTGAAACTAACTGATAAGAAACAAACCCCCTCGACAGGTTTGGATTGTTTGATATGTATCTCCTATAAAATATATAATCTTCGTAATTCGAATTTAACCGGGCGTTATGCCGATTATGAACCATGTGAAACGTTTGTGTGTGTGTTTATATATATGTGTGTTGCATTAGATGTATGAGATTTTTGTCTGCTTGTTTGTCTGCTTGTTTGTTTGTTTGTTTGTTCGTTCGTTTTGTCGTTTCGTTGAAAAGCTTATAGTAAAATGTAAAAGACACATCGTTGTCGAACGATTTTGTTACTTTTGATCGAATCCGTGTAACAGGAATTCTCGTGAAATTCTTTTCTCGATACAGGAAATTGTAGTTCGACATGATTTTCTTTGGTTACTAAAGAAGAAGAAGAAGAAGAAGAGGGTGAAGTTAAGGGATGAACGAGACTAAACGGATGACTCGACATTTTTGATTATTTATCGTATAACGAATAGTTTTATATTAAAAAGTTATTATTTATATACACGTGTATGAATTATTATATTTTTCGCTTGAATATTTAAAGCTTGAAAATATTATTTTGAAATATAATATGCGATGATATTTAATAAATAAGGTGTATTATTAAATATATCAAATACATTTTAACACGTTTTCACCCCCACACACACGCGTGTTCATCATCGTTTTTTCATATCTCACGTTTCGTGAAATACATTTCTACGACAAATGTTCATTTTTTTTCTCGTTAAACGTTTTAAGCACAAATTTGTTTTATCCAAAAAAGTTAATTAATTAATTAATTATATCATTAATTTTCATCTCTCTCTCTCTTTCTCTATCTATGTAGATGAAAATAGTTTGTTGGATGTATTATCATCTAGTTCGGGAAAAGCAAATAGGAATAAAGAGAAAGACAGTTAGCAGAAGGGAATAATTCTACATGGGTGAGGAAGTTAAATAATGACGATTTTCGTTGATCCTATTAAATACAGATAGAGATTGTTGGTAGGTAGTGGTTGTAGTGGTGATGGTGGTAATGGTGGTGGTGGTGTGGTATACTGCTGCTGATGGTGTTGTTGGGAATTCGTGACGGAGGAAGCTAATTAACTCATCGACGAAGTAAACTTTATGCATCAAAATGTTGCGGATGAATTGAAAATAGAACAATATCGAATGTTCTCTCTCTCTCTCTTTCTCATTCTCTTTCTCTCTCTCTCGTGTGTCGCGCGAACCAGTCAAAAACAAAGAACCCTGACGACAAAGCACGACTACTCCGTTCTTCCTTTCGCTATTTCAACATACACAACACGATGTATTATCACATATATCGAAAAAGCTACATTATTATCTACCCCCTACCCCCTACCACCCCTCTCACCCTATTCGGCACATCCCATTTATTATTTCAAACTTCGATAAGTAATTTCTTCTTATTTTTTAAACTACACGAACAATGGATCGTTATTTAATAATTTTAAGATTTTTCTTTTTGTTTTGTTTTGTTTTTTTTTGGGGGGTTTAATGTAAAAGAAATGTAAGAGTAAAATTGATTGTTTGAAGAAACGAATGATTTATACCAAAGGAATCGTCGCTAAGTTTATAAACAAAGAGAAGATCGGTAATTAATAACGACCTTAACGTCGAATGAGAAACGTATTAATTAAGCAGCCTACCTACCTTTGATAGACTAATTATCAAACATACGGACGAGTAAGCAACTTGTTCTAAAATATCATTGGAATAGTAATGAAAAGCTTGGGATGCACAGGAATGCTCTTTGCGACCCGTTTCCTTGCTTACCCTCCATTTTAATCACTGCTGATTCTATTTTCATTGAAAAATATTAAATGTATACGGTTTTTTTTTTTTTTAATATATATATATATATATATATATATATATATTATATATAAGTATATTAATATATATTAATAATATTAAATATATATTTAAGCGGTTAAAATTAAATACAAAAACAATACTTTTAGGATTCTATGTGTAGGTACAAGGTTACTTTTAAAAATGTATTATTTTAATCAATCAATTACTATACCAATTAATACCACTTAAATATATATTTTATATAAATATATATTCTTATGCAGTTAAAATTGAATACAAAAACAATACTTTTAGGATTCTATGTGTAGGTACAAGGTTACTTTTAAAAATGTATTATTTTAATCAATCAATTACTATACCAATTAATACCACTTAAATATATATTTTATATAAATATATATTCTTATGCAGTTAAAATTGAATACAAAAACAATACTTTTAGGATTCTATGTGTAGGTACAAGGTTACTTTAAAAATGTATTATTTTAATCAATCAATTACTATACCAATTAATACCTTAATACTTTTAGAATTCTAGGTGTAGACCTTTTATTTCAAAACTATATATTACTTTAATCAATTAATTATATATTATACCAATGAATATCAGATGAAAATTGATTTATAAATCAACCCTTAATTTACTATATAAATGCGATCATTCATTTTATTAATTATACACAACATACGTGATAATACGATTGGAAAAAAAAATATTTCAATATTTTTCCCTAATTGTGTGTAAGTATTGAGATTAAATAGTAATGGTTGGTCGTGGTGATGGTGATGGTAACTTAGGGGTTCTTATAAATGAATAGCTCATCGAGAATATTTGATAATTATTCGCTTCCCGTTTCGCTGTCGAATAATTACAGTCCGTTTAATCAGCACGGTTAACATAACAAATATTATCCCGACTTTATCTAGCTAGCTTTTTGAGAATTTCACCACGGGGTTTCTCGTTCTACTCGTATCTACTTGCAGTGGTTACATAATTTATGAAACGTCTGCTTCAAAGTTGTACTAGTTGTACTAGTAGTAGTAATAGTAGTTATATAGTAGTATAGTAACAGTCTGAGTGTCGTTATAAGCCCACCCACCCACCTCACCCCAACCCTAATTTTTTGTTTTACCCCTTTTTACACATTTATTTCTCTCTTTCTATTTAACTTCAATTCTTTCCTTTCTTTCTCCTCCTTCCTCCCCCTTTTTGTTAATGAATTTTTCATGAAAGAAGAGATGTAATATTTCATTAAATAATTAGTCATACTCTAGTCGAGTTTTCCTACGATTTATTTTTCTTTTCTTTTCTTTTCTTTTCCTTTTTTTCTTGTTCCTATTCAATAGAATTGCTGCTTGACGACGTAAAAGTGAACCTTTTTCATTATTAATTATACATTAATGTGTGAATTCTTTGAAGAACATCGATCTAGATTTCATTCGTTCAACTTTATTTATCGAATATTTCAATGAAATCAATCATTTTTATGTCTAACGAATTTTCGTATTAATTTCGCGTATAATATCATTTTCGTGAGAATAAGAAGAAGAAGATAAAAAAAAAAAGGAAAATCATTGGAAGATTCATTTGAAATGAATAATCGTGATTTTTATTCGTCAATTTTCTCTCTCTCTCTCTCTCTTTCTTTATTTTATTTTTCCTCTCTTTCTCCGGAATATAATTGATTTAATAGAACCCAAAAGGAATCTTGACAAAGCTTTCAAATGCTAACTTTCGGTAAATTACTGAATATACCTCCTTCTCCACGGAGTGAGAGAAACTCTAAAGCACATTCGCTCGGATTTTCCTTCATTTTGGGAAGGAAGCTTGACACTTTCTCTCTCTCTCTCTCTCTCTCTCTCTCTCTCTCTCTCTCTCTCTCATGCGTCTACACTCCCCTTCTTTTCTTCTCGCGTGACAGAGAGAAAGAGAGAAAGAGAGAGGAAAATACGTCAGAGATATATAACCTAATGGAAAATCATGATCAAATGAAATATAATGAAGAAAGATTGCTACGTTGAATTAGATGAAGAAGAAAGATTGATTAATTTTTCTTCGTATTATCCTTTACTTTCTTAAGAAAATGCAAAGTAGTAGAAGATAAACGAAAAAAAATAAACAAAAATAATAAAAATAAAAAAACTGGTGTGTGTGCTTACGTACGCACGTAAGAAGTTATACTTCTTTGCCGTACCAAAACGAATATAACCTCAATAACCTCAAAAATAACTTCAAAAAAAAAAACTTCAAAGAAAAGAAATAACTTAAAAGAAAAAAATAATTATTATTATAAATATATAAGAGAGAATAAAAAAACTGGTGTGTGTACTTATGTACGCACGTAAGAAGTTATACTTCTTTGCCGTACAAAAACGAACATAACCTCAATAACCTCAAAAATAACTTCAAAAAAAAACTTCAAAGAAAAAAAAATAACTTAAAAAAAAAAACTGGTGTGTGTACTTATGTACGCACGTAAGAAGTTATACTTCTTTGCCGTACCAAAACGAACATAACCTCAATAACCTCAAAAATAACTTCAAAATAAAACTTCAAAGAAAAGAAATAACTTAAAAAACAAATAATTATTATTATTATATATATAAGAAAGAATAAAAAAAGAAAAAGAAAATATCAAAATATAGATATGCAGTCCACACTAAATATAAGAAAAATATATCGAATTACTTCACGCGTCAACAGTAATGGCGCGGTTACAGCATTAGTTCTCGCTTCGATCGTTTAAGTAAAGCAGCGCTGAGTACGGTTAGTATTCGGATGGGTGACCCGCTTGAGAAAAAAAGGGGGAAGAAGAAGAGAAGACAACTTCACGCCGTATACTTGAAATCGCTTTGCCGCGCATTTTTAAATACCGACAAACTTCATGGTGTCGTTTTTTTCCAGACGCTCGGAACAAAATCACTTCCCATTACATTTTCCCCAACGCGCCAAAAGAAGTATAATTTCAAAAGACACGAAAATCAAGACCATTCGAGAAAAGCCAAGAAATTCGAGAAAATGAAATCAAACAAAACCGTGGGCTAATAAAAAAAAAAAAACAACTCCATTGACGAGTAACAAAATGATAAAATAAAATAAAATAAAAGAAAAGAAAAAAGACGAGAAGAAAACCATTGGAAACTTCCCATAAAAGCATTGACGTGCTTTGAACTCCTCCTACCCCCATAGTCGAGTAGAGTTTAGTTTCAAATTCATTCGGTAATCTCTTACTTTCAATCCCTAATTCATTTCTGTTAGGATTCTCGATATTCTAACATGAGAACGCCAGGAAATATCATGTACGTTTGCAAGGAAGCATGTGTGTGTGTGTGTGTGTGTATATAAGAGAAAGGGTATGGAAAAGGAATTCACGAATTTGCAATGAAACAGAGAGAGAGAAAGGGAAAGAGGGAGAGAGGGAAAGTGGAGTAGAGTGCTTTAGATCGATTAATTATTTAAACCGGGTAGCTTGGTAAGTCTAATGCCCAACTAAAAAGAGAAAGGAAGAGTGGAAATACGTCATACTCTGTGAATTTAGCCCCGAACCATTGTCCGTTCGTTCCTACGTTTTCATCTTCCTCGAATACCACCTTTTCCAACCTCCCCCCTCCTTCTTCACTCCAGCCCTCTCCGTCTCTCTCTTCCTCTATCTTCCCTCTTTCCATTTCGTTCCTCTCTTCTCTATCAGAAAGCTCTCTTACTCTAGGAAATTTCATCGCAAACGCCGAGAATCGTAACTTCGATCCTGTTGTTGGTGTTGGTGTTGGTGATGGTAAGGGGTGGGTGGGCAGCAACGAATACCCGCGTAATTAGTTCTCCTTTGACGAGAAATTTCGCGTTGCGTGTATATGCAAGAAGCATTTGTTGCGTATACGTAGATACACGTATACAGGTAAAAACGTTCATAGAGGAAGTTTAGTAGAGATGTGTTAGTGGCTTGTTGAAGAAACGAAAGAGAGGGATGAAGGTGAGAAGGGGGAGGAGGGAACACCAAAGAGGGTAGTTGAGAACATGGAGAATAGGAATACGTAGTTTAAAGGATTTTATATGTGTCTAAATATGTTTGCGTGTGTATGTGTCTATGTGTGAGAAAGAAAGAGAGAGAGAGAAGATTCGAAGGAGTACAAAGGCGTTGAATCGTTCCTTTACGCCATTAAAAAGCACGCCGTTTAAACGACTTTCCGTTTAGAAGAAGAATCCTTCCTTCTTTCCTTCCTTCCTTCCTTTCTTCATTTCTTCCTTTCTTCCTTTCTTCCTTCCTTCGTTGCTCGCTGCTTCTCGTTCTCGTTCCTTCCTTTCATTCCAACCCCATCTCTTCCCACTTTTTTTCCACTTGTCATTTTCACAGTCTTCTCTTCCCAGTTTCTGATCTTCGGTTCGAAAAAAGAAGGAGAAAACGAACGATTGCTTGCCATTATTCTTTAACGTTACTCAGCTCTCCGAGTTCGATTTCGTTTCGTTTCATTTCGTTTTTTAGAATCCTTCCAAAGTGTCCTCTTCTACTTCTTATTTCTTGTTGATCCTTTAGAAACGATTTTCCCTCATCTTTTGTTCGTATAATATGTGTTATTCTCTATGTTTTGTTAATATCGATATTGGAAATTTATACGAGATTTATTTGAATTAATTATTGATCTAAATTATTGAGTCAAAAATGATCCGAAAATTGGAGGAATGAAGTTGTCGCGGGTCGAGAAATGATATTTGAAAATATTAACATGAAGAAAATATTAAAGATTGTCGATGAAAAGAAAATCCAAATAATATTAAATTATATATATACATTTAATAATGTTATTAAATATAATTCATTTAAATATAATTCATTGAAAAAAAAACAATAAATCATTGAAGAAAATCCTAACAGATATTTTATATACGAACGCAAAGAAAATAAATGTATAAAATTAGAAAACATCGCATTGACATTATTAATTTTTTAAACACACAATCAATATTTTAAAATATATATTTATATATAGTTACATATTTTATTTTAATATAGTTTAATATTTATATTATATAATATATAATTATATAATATATATTACAATTATATAATTATATATATTATATATATTATTATATTATTATATAATAATATAATATATATTTATATTAATATAATTAAATATTGTTACATGTCGCTTGTTATTGATGCGACTATAAACTGGTAATAAAAAAAAAAAACAAAAAAAAACAATGTATAAAATGGAAATGTTTAAAAAAGAAAATATTAAAAACATCAGCGTTTAGATTTATCTAACTAATCTGTGTATTATTTCTGTTTCAGATGGCGATGATCGAAGAGGTGTCGTTGGCAGCAGTAAGATATCGAAGAGGGCTAAACCAGTTGAATCGGAGGAAGAAGAGGAGGATTACTATTACGATGAGGAAGAAACCGAACCGGTGGACGAACGAAATAATCCAACGAACGAGGCACCTGCAGTACCACCTGGATTCCTCAGTCCTTCTGTCAGAGAGTATCTCGATCTTGGTAAATCGATACCCGGTAGGTAAACAAAATCATTTATTGAAAACTTGCCTCATCCTCCTCTTCCTCCTCCTCCTCCTCCTCTTTGTGAGTTTCTTTCGATATGTTAACTGTTATAAAACAATTTTCCATTCACGCGAATACATTTATTTATTTTCCATCTCTCTCTCTCTCTCTCTCTCGTGCAACAAACTTTCGCACCTTTGTTCGTTCCTTTTCGTTTTTCTTATCATCGATTTTTCTTTATTTCCCTTTTTTCTTTTTTATATATATAAAACTGTGTTTCCATCATCATATCATTATTCTTCTTTCATCTATTTTTTTTCCTTCTTCGTCCTTTTTTTTTTCTTTTTTTTTTTTTCTATAGAAACGTCAACTCTCTTTTGAAATCGAACGATCGGCGTGAAGACGTTTGTTGAAACCAGCTTCCTATTCTCTATCTATCTCTAGCTCTCTCTCATTTTCTTTCCTTTCTTTCTTCGAGAATGAGATAGACAAATGGAACAAATAAAAGTAAACGACGAAAAGAAAGTTTTATGAGCAAGTCGAAGTAAGAAGTAAGAAGAAGAAGAAGAACAGGAACGACTCAGTGACGCCAAGAGACACCTGATGCTGTTACTTTTGTACTAACACACACACACACACATATATATATATATATATACACGTGTATATATCTTTTTCACTATTTATTTGAAGTCACCGATATATACGTGTGTGTATTTAAGTATCGTTCGAAAATGTAGCACGGTTTTTATTTCGCTAAAAATCATTTATCTTTACTTAACATTTAATAGAACAAATTTCTCTCTTCGCTCAAATTTATCCAACGCTGGAATAACACATTTCTATATTTTTTATATTTGTATATTAACAAATAATTTATATATATTAAAATATATTGGATTGGCAATTTTAATTGTAAGTGATTGATAATTTTATATTATAAGGATGATTTGTCGGTACAATCGGAAACAAAAGTTAATGACATTTTCATCAAATCCATATCTCTCAATATCTGTTGAAATAGATGATTTAAACCAACTATTTTTTTTTAATAATTGAAATTTTGATATAAAGTTTCTAAAAGAATGAAATTTAGTGATCATTTTAATAATATTAACATAAAAATCTCAATTTAAGTGAAAATTGTAAAATAACTTTTGTTTGTGACTGTACCGTGAATTTAAGGATGATAAAAAAGAAAAAAATAGTTGGTTTAAATCATCTATTTCAACAGATATTAAGAGATATGGATTTAATGAAAATGTCATTAACTTTTGTTTCCGATTGTACCGACAAATCATCCTTATAAGAAGAAAATTCGTAATTTTTGCTTAAAAATATATGACTTTTTTTATTCGAGCTCCGCTATTAAAAAAACTGAATTAAATGTGATTTGTTTATCGACAAAATCTGCGAACATTTTAGTTGCCAACCCAATATATATAAATTAAATTAATATATTTAATAAATAACACATACACACATACACACACACGTACGCACCCACATATATACACCAATAGATTCCCACATTGTTCTAATAATTTATTAGAACATTATTTCCCCCTGTTCATTGACTTCCAACTTTTCGGATTTCATTGGAAATCAGAAAAGCAGATTTAAATTCTCCTTTTTTTTTTATCTACCCCGCTTCTTTCCGACCCCCCCAACAATTTATTTTCCAACCGTTAGACCGTGAACAAATGTCGGACGAAGAGATTAGGGGTTTTCCTAATCGTTCGAGAGAGCAATTACGTGAAAAAAAAAAAAACAAGAAATCCCTTTTATAAAAGGGATGGTAGAATAAAACAAAAGGAAAAAAAAAGAAAAAAAAATAGATAAAAGTAGGAAAGAAAAGGATCCGAGAAAGAAGCTCGTTGTTGAGTGTTTTTTTTTTTTTTTTTTTTCGAACGAGACACCCCAGGTCTCCCGTTAAAGAGGGCATTCGTTGTCCGAGCGTGAAAAACACGAGTGTTGACCTGACTCAATCATCTTTGGATTGAACCCTTCGTCGTTTCTGACTCGCATAACTTTCCCAGCGTGTTGCATCATCGTTAGGAACAAAACTTAACCGCCCTTTTCGGTTCGCACACGCGCACAATTCCCTCAGTCCCGCCGTTTTTTCCCCTCTCTTTCGATATTTCGATCGATCGATTTATCGTGAAACGTGTTCGGGAAAGGTTTATTTTCGATGCCCTTCGAAGGGAACATTTTCTATAATGGAGTTTGCACATTGCGTTTTACTATGGCAACGTTTTGTGGATAAGGGGGTGGGGGAGAAAGGAGGAGAGGAAG
Organism: Polistes metricus; assembly: GCA_010416925.1. Taxonomy (NCBI): domain Eukaryota; kingdom Metazoa; phylum Arthropoda; class Insecta; order Hymenoptera; family Vespidae; genus Polistes; species Polistes metricus. The sequence goes on from QUOH01000016.1 coordinate 2,803,904, forward strand.
AAACGAAGAAAAACAGAGTGGAAGTGGAACGTACGAGGAGGGAGGAGGAGGGGGACAGGAGGGAGGAGGGGGAGGAATGAATACAAGCGATATGGGAATGTCGTCGTTGGAGAAGATTTACTCGACGAGTCATTTTTTAAAAATTCATTCGTTCCATATCGCATGCGAACCGGTGTGTGGTGCATGCAAGCCTACCCCCCCCCGTTTTCCTCCAGATTTTTCTATGAATCAGAAACAAATTGTATGCGCGTACGATAGCGAGGGAGAGAGAGAGAGAGAGAGATAGAAAACCGTATATTAAATTTATTTATTAATAAATAATTTTATATATATATATATTAATATAATATATATTTTTATAATATGTATAATTATATTTTATTAATATAATTTATATTAATATTATAATTAATATTATATATCGTAGACATATTTATTACATAATATTCTATTATTATATTTATGAAATATTTTAATTTAACTATAAATGAACAGGAATATACCAACTACCGTGGTGACGGGGGGGAGGTGGGGGAAATCTCATTCATACGTTCATTCATTCTTTCATTTTTTCTTTCTTTCCTTCTTGTCCCAACACTTTGAGTCTTTAAAACGACGCCCACCATCGGCACGCATCATCACCACCTGCGCCACCGTGCTTTCGTTTAATGCGAGAGATGGAATATAAGGAAAGTTTCTTAGAAATAGGAAGCAAGCGAGCAAGCAATGGAAGGAAGGAAGAAAGGAAGGAAGGAAGGAAGGAAGGAAACGTGATTTCCAGTGTTAGCAACACTAGGAGAGTGAATAGTGTTGCAACTCAATGCAATAGCACACACACCCCATCCACCCACCCAACATGTATGAAGGTTCTTCCCTCTTCGTCAAAGAGTTCGAGTCTTGATGTACGTTGAGTCGTTAAAAGCTTGCCATGGTTTAACCCCACCCCCCTCCCCTTTCCACCCCTCTTCTTCTCTCCTCTCTTCCCCTCATCTTTCCCCTCCTACGTTGAAGAACTTCAGTTAACTTTATATCAACGGTAATGCGTACGTTCTGCGAGTAAGAAATTTTCATCCCCCCCCTTGCTCCCTTAACTCTCTTTTTTACCACCCCTGTCCCTTCTCCTCCTCCTCCTCCTCTTCTTTCTCATCCCTCAACGTTTCCATTTCATCCCGTCTCATCTTCTGACTTCTTCGTTTCGTTTCGTGTTTTACCCCGCGTTTATTACATTTCGTTTCATCCACGTGACACGACAGAAACGTAAAATTAGAGGACTACCATCATCCCCCTAACTCGTACACAATCCATCCACGCACACCTAACCCCCCCACCCCTAGCTACCCACCCCGTTTGTCGTATCCACCTATTTTCATTCTTCTTTTCGTTTAACCAATTTTATATTGCACCGGAGCTCGAGTATAATGTTACTTGTCCGTCAACGCTTATAACACGTGCCGCGTCAAGAAAATAAGAGTGGACGATTGGAATTGGGGCTTGGTAGAATAAAAACTGGATGGACCTGTGTACGTGTGTGTGTATGGTGAATGTTGTCGCATGGGGTTGGGAATGGAGGGGAAATGTTGCCAGGCTAAAATAACTCGAGATGAAGAATATCGGAGGGGTGGTGGTGGTGGTGGTGGTGGTAGGACGGTGAGGGTTTGAAAGAAAAAGAATCGTTGGTATTAACATGATAGACGTAGAAATTTCATTGGTTTGGAATATTAATTAAAATGTATGATTAATTTCGACGTAATAATTTCAATAAAAAAATGGTTTATAACAATTAAGTTTGTTGTTGTTGTTGTTGAAATGAAATAACAGGTAATACTTTTATAATACGGTTTTGTTATAACATAATTCATAAATTGTGACAAACTTTTATACGATATTGTATTATAATACTTCTTCTACAGTACTGAATAATATGATTTTTTTGTTGAAAATATTTCTAAATTAAATTACTTGAAAATAATGACGAGAAGGAATAATATGAATTCTGGGTTTTATATAACACGAAATTTTCTAGGAGCCTATCTATCGTGTTATAAGAGTGTTACCTGTACATATTTTTTATTTCAATCAAAAGTTTACAAATATCTAGCCTATAAATACCTCGAATTTTATTTCACCCTTTTTAATAAATGCGAACTGAACGACGTGAAATTGTTATCTATTCAAACTAGTATTATTATTATTATTATTATTATTATTACTCTATGATAAAAAGTTGTAGATTTTATTTAGGATTATATTGTCTGAAGTACCAAAAAAGGAATAAAAAAGAAATAGAAAATAGATAAAACATTTTTGAGAAAAAAAAAAAGAATTATTAAATTAATTAATTTAATTAAAATAATTAAATAATTAATTGAATTAACTTAATTAACTTAAATTAATTAATTAAATAAACATTTTCGAAAGAAGATTTGTCAAGGGGGTCAGAGAAGTTGGTCTAATGTAAGTTGTTTCGGATTTTTTTGAAACATTTGTCCTTTGTCTAATTTCTCAAAGAAAGAAGGTCTTACATCTTAAAAAGAAATGAAAAGAAAGAGAGAGAGAGAGAGAGAGAGAGAGAGAGAGAGAGAGAGAGAGAGAGAGAAATCAAAAAAAGAAGTTGAAAGGTTTCCACGGTTTTTGTTCGGCGGCGGGGGGTGGGGGGGTGGGAGTGGGGCCGGGCTAGGGGAGGGGAGGGGGTGTGCTACATCCTGATCTAAAGTAAAACAATGAAAAATACTTGAGAATCTAGAAGATTCAGGATGATGGGTGGGGTAGTGGTAGTGGTGGTGGGGGGTGGGTGGATGGTTGGGCAGAATTCCAGAACAGAGAGAAGGAAAGGGTCGGAAGGAAAAGTTTAAAGGGAGGAATCTAACGAATAAGAGAAAGAAAAGAGATAGGAGAATAACGGACAAGGGGACAAAGAAAGAAGAAATAAAGGAAGATATAAATAAAAAGCAGAGAACGTGACAATGTAAGGCTTTTCATTCTATCTTTTTATTATTTCTTTCTTTCTCGTAGTTCTTTTCCCATCATCCTTTATTTTCCTTTCCTTTCCCTTTCCCTTTCCCTTCTCATCATTTTTCTAAAAAACATAAAAGTAAAGTTTATCCTAGAAACTCTCTTTTGCACGCGCACACACACACACACACGTACACGCACACACGTTGTTTTATAACGCATGACACAACGGGGCTATGAAAGAAGAATAGAAATAAAGTGAGAGAGACAAGAAAATATTATATCTGATAATAAAAAAGATAAATATATATATATATAGTTGGTAAAGATGAATCGAATTAATGTAAACGCGTTTTTAGACGAGTTACATTTGCGAATAATAGAAATAAAACAGAAAGAAAGAAAGAAAGATAGAAAGAAAGATGAAGAAAAATAAAAGAAAGAAAAGATAAATCGTGAACCGGTGCGAGAAGAAACTCCTGTTGAGTTTACGAGTATCCTGAGTGGGGTGGTAGGGTGGGGGGAGGAAGTGGCAAGATAAAACGTAAAACGGAATTGAAGATGGAGGAAGGGGGGTTGGTTGGTTGTTGGTAAAAGGGTGCGTTGCTGGTTGAGAAGACTTTCCGATGGATAACCTTTCTTCATCCCTTAACGTTTGGCAAAAGCTCGGGAATAATGATAGCTTGCAAAGAAGAAGAAATAGTAGAAGAAGAAAAAGAAGAAGAAGAAGAAGAAGAAGAAAAAGAAGGAGGATGAGGTATAGATTTTTTTGAGAAGTACATCGTTTTAAATCTTGCGGTGGTAAACTCTAAGGACCGTTGGTATCTCTTCCTGTTTCCTCTCTTTCCCCCCACCCTTTTTCATCTCCCTTTTTCCTCTTCTTTTACTAGTTCTCCTTATAGTCGTTTTTTACATTCTTTGACCTCTGTTTAAACCACAGCCAACAATTGCTAAAGCTTTCCTTTTTCTTTTTCTTCTTCTCTTACTTTGCGTGTTTATGTAAGTGTGTATGTGTGTGTGTATGTGTGCGAGTCAAGATTTTGTTCTGGTCGGTAAGAATAGCGTTAAAAAGAATGGAAATATAATTCGTGGCATTTATGGGCTATTTAAAATATTATTATTATTATTATTATTATTATTATTATTATTATTATTAAATTGTTATATATATTTCTAATTTTAATCTCGAGAAAATATAATTGAATATTTATTTTATAAATAATATATAATATATTTCAAAAGAAAACATTGATTTATAACGTAATGATTAAACTAATGCATAAATTTTCTAATATTAATTTCATAATTCAAAATAAAATATGATTTTTGTAAAGAGGATGAAATTGTTAAGAGTACTTTTTTCTTTTTCTAATCAAATGCATATTATAACACGATACAGAGAAATGTTTGCACTACTACTTATTATTATTTTATTATTATATATAATATTTATATAATTATATATATTATATATAATTTAATTATAAATTTTTTTTATTATAAATTTTTAATTACAATATAATAAAAAAAACTTACTTACTTACTTATTATTATTTTATTATTATATATAATATTTATATAATTATATATATTATATATAATTTAATTATAAATTTTTTTTATTATAAATTTTTAATTATAATATAATAAAAAAAAACTTACTTACTTACTTATTATTATTTTATTATTATATATAATATTTATATAATTATATATATTATATATAATTAATTATAAATTTTTTTTATTATAAATTTTTAATTATAATATAATAAAAAAAACTTACTTACTTACTTTATTATTTTTATATTATATATCATATTTATATAATTATATATTTATATATATTATATATAATTTAATTATAAATTTTTTTTATTATAAATTTTTAATTATAATATAATAAAAAAAAACTTACTTACTTACTTATTATTATTTTATTATTATATATAATATTTATATAATTATATATATTATATATATATTATATATAATTATTATATATATTTCTAATTTTAATCTCGAGAAAATATAATTTTTTTAATCAAATGCATATTATAACACGATACAGAGAAACGTTTGCACTACTACTACTACTACTACTACTACTACTACTACTACTACGACTACAACCACCCCTATTCAGTTTCTCCCTCAAGTTGACTGCTCTGGCGATCGGTCAAAAACAATTAACTAAAACCAGAACTATTTCCACGATAGTTTAATGCTGTTTAATGCTATCTCATTCGCGGATAAACAACGTATGGGGAATTAATTCCGACGGTTTGTGTTTCCCTGGTCGTTTAGGGAAGAGAAATAGAAAGAGGAAGGGAGAGTTTCAGATCGATTTCGGGTATTTGAAATTCTCTACAATGAGAGGAGGAGGAGCAGGAGAAGGAGGAGGAGGAACGACAAGAGCAGTTTTGGAGTTTTCATTCGGTAACCTTGAGAAATTCCTTAACAGTTTCTCCGTACGATGATTAATAGACCACCACCAATCCTAGGCGTTTGCTTCAACGTACGCACATGTGTGTATATGTCTCTGCGCGTATGTGTGTTCGTGTTTGTGTCTGTCTATCTGTCTGTGTGCGCATGTGTGAAATAACTAAAAGAAAATTGAAAATCTTGGCGTTGGTTTGTCCTTTCATCGTTGAATTTGAAGAATCCTCTAACGACACTCCTCCTCCTCCCCCCTCCTCCCCCGCCACTTTCACACACACATACGAAAAACTCTTTTCTTATACGATAGAAAATCTAGGAAAGTACTTTATCACATTGCTTTAAGGGAATCCCTCCTCCTTCCACTCCCAAACCTCCCTCAACTCCCCCAACCCAACCAACGAGCTCAGCGATTTTTCTCTTCTTTCTCGAATTTTTACGCTTTGGCGATCTACCAAGATTTCTTCGAGTTTGGCCAGGGAAAGTCAACCGAATACACACACTGTGGAACCAATTCGTTCGCATCGCAAGTTTCCCCAAGTTGTTCTCGCCTTCTCTCAATACATATATATCTAATATATATATGTATTATATAGATTCACATAGGTGAAATGTCAGCACATGGCTTTCAAAAAATGGCTAAATCCGTGTTATGAGTAATAGAAACACAGAGTTACAGTGTAATGAGCTAAAACAAGTCATAAGTCAACATTATCGAGCAAAAAAATTCACGTCAACGGATAAAAAATAAAATTTTGTAAACTAGTGTTATTTCGTTGGTCATTTATTCCATTATTCCTAGCATCAACGATTACATTAGCACAGTTAATAACAATTAACAGTTAACATCGGTCAACCCACGATAAAAATACATTGTTCGATTAAAAAAAAATATGTTTTAAAAATAATAATAAGAAAATAATATAAAATTCTGACGCAGTATAATAAACTGATAATTTCATTGAAATGAGGAGGGAGAGGGGAGGAGTGTACATGAAATTTTTGGATGACATTTTTCGTAATCGGATTTTCGTACAAATGATCAAGAACAAATGATCGTAAATCAAACGTTGCGTTTAGAAGACGCGACAGATCAAAGAGAAAGAGAACTGTGAAAGAAGGTTCGTCATTGGGTACTTGAAATTGGGTGGAAGTGGTGGTAGGGTGGTGGTAGCTTGCTTTCTTGTTTATTTATTTGCCTGCATAGTACGAAACTTCGGAGTGTAGGAAAATTGTTTAGCGAGAACAGGTCTTACTACCATTCACTTTCCATCTCCTCCTCCTCCTCCTCCTCCACCTCAAACCCCAAATCTCCTAGCCAGTAACTCTTAACCACCCCCACCCCCACCCTACCTACCTACTCCTCCCTCTTCTTAATCCCCAACCCAAACCCCTGTTTTCTCTGCGTCCCAGTCCTCGGTTTTCGGCGAGACGAAATCTGCGACCGTCGTTATAATTCGTCTAAGAAGCTCTTCTCAACATTGAAATATGAAATATAACGCTGAAATTTCATGTAAGTGTGCGTTCCCACAAAGAGAAAGAGAAAGAGAGAAATAGGAAAGGAGGAGATGGAAGGAGGAGAAGGAATGGGTTGGGGGAGAAGAGGGGAGGAGGAGGGATGGTTTTTAGAAAGAACATTTTTAGACGAACGAAATCCTTGACAACACTGTTTGAATAAATGTTATTAAGAGAATCTGTCTCCTTTCTCTTTCTCTCTCTCTCTCTCTATCTTTTGCAAGTTTTTATGTACGAAATTAACTGGAGTAAGGTTATACATTAACAAAAAGATACCACGACTTTCTTGTTTATTTTTTTCTTTTTTTTAATTTTTTTAAAATAAAGAATGAGATCATAGTTTATTAAATTAATTTAAGACCGTTAATTGGAATCATCTGAATAGATTTTTCAACCAATTTTTTCTGCTCGCGTGTATTGTTATTATTATTATTATTTGAGCCGTTTATTTTGAAAGTGGCCTAGCTCCATTTTTCATTTTTTTCCGGTTACCCTCATTAACATGTACAGCTTCAAATTATCTATCAATAAAGCATTTAAGATTTTTTATATTCCGAGTAAATACGGTCATTCTGGACACATAAGTTTTCAGAGTTAGTTGAATCATTGAACCGTTTATTTTGAAAGTGGCCTAACTCCATTAGGAGTAGAGATTTTGGTGTGGTAGAAATGACATTAAAAAAAAATAATTTACTGTTTGTCCCCCGAGAGTATTACAATATTATCAAAAAGTGTCGGAAAGGTAATAACTTTATTGTACATGAAATAAAACAAGAAGATTTTGTATCAACAATATTATTAGAAGACGCAATTTTTAAAAGGGTCAAGAATTCTAACGGAGAACCAATAAACTGGTTAAAAATATGTTGGATGCGTTTTGTCAAAAATGAATAAGATTTTCTATAAGACATCAATGAATGAGAACGAAAATTTGAAAGTCCTGAATTTAATACCACGTCGGGGTAGACCAAGAAAGTTCGAAAATATTGTATTGACACCACTGTATAAAAATATAAGACAAATTACAAGCGCAAAATTCAAGGACATAATTGACTTATTACGATATATACCACCGGAACATCATGATTTCTTTAAATCCCTTTCACATACACAAAATGTAGATGAGTAAAAAATTGTTTTGTAATTTATGTTTGTACAAAATATTTTGAATCGCATAATTTATGTTTTGAAAGTGTTATAAAGATATGTAAAATAAAATAAGTATTGTTTTTTCGCAATTTGAAGCATCTTAAATTATGTTGAATGGACTTCGGTTTCTTCAAATTTGATAACGAATCTGGTTGTTAATTTTGAAAGTGGCCTAACTCCATTCTTGGTAAGAAAACGCATATTATTCACTTAATAATTGCCATTATTCTAATAGGAACTGTAAATTGAACACCTTTAGATACACTTAAGCAACATAACTCATTGTTATTCTTTACGTATATTTTTAATTGCATTGAAACGCAAACCTTTAAATATCTCAATTTAAGGTTATATGGAGTCCACTTTCAAAATAAACGGCTCATTTAGAAGAAAAAAAGAAAAAAATAGAAACGTTTACTCTATCGAGAAATATTTAATCTGACAAATACTCGTAGAAAATATGACATAAAGGGAGAGAGAGAGAGAGAGAGAGAGAGAGGGATGGGGAGAAGGAGGAGAAGAAGGAATAGTATTTTTATCGTTATAATATATTTTTAACAAATAATTATATAACGACAGAGAGATGATATCGTGAAAAAAAGCGAACATCACAAGTTAGTCTTGTTTTGTCGCGAGAGTCTCGCGTATAAAAAGAAGAGGAAAAGAAAGAGTTTATATAAAAAAAAATATAAGGAAACGTCTAGCTAGGGGTAATTGTCAGCAATAACAACAATAATAATAATAATAATAATAATAATAACGGTTATATAACAAGAAACGAAGAAGACGTAGAGAGTAAAAGAGAAAGAGAAAGAGAAAAAGAACAAATAGAAACGCGTATCTCCTTCTCGTTAAGAAGAAGACCTTGTGCATTCAATGGTAAAAAAAATAGATAAACAGAAATGGAAGAGGAGGAGAGGGGGAAGGGGGTGGGGAGAATGGAGGAAAGGAAAATAGTCAAAATAGAAAATGTGATGATTTGATTAAATGTGCAAGAACGTTTTATTTATTTATTCCACTTGGACAAATCGAGACCGTGGTTGTACCTCTTAAAAGCAATTTAGGTTTATTTTCCTTCCAGCACAGAGATACCTGTTGTACCTTACGCGTTTATATATATATATATATATTTACATATTATATTTACATAAGAGAAAAAAAGAAGAAGAAAAGAAAAGAAAAGAGAGAGAGAGAGAGAGAGAGAGAGAGAGACAGACAAAACGAAGATAGAAATTTACTTCGAAGGAAAAAGATAATATTATGGAAAATGAGAAAATTATTCCGTTAGAACGAACGTATGATTCGATTCGCGAATTCTTCACGATTAATTGAGCGATACAAATGTAATATCATTTTTAATAGAAATTTCAGTAGAGTCAAGAAACGACAACCAACGACACAACAAAATAATAATAATAACTCGGGAATATGACTCGAAGAAGAAACTTTATTTCATCTTATTAGATTAAATAGGCACACACACACACACACACACGCACAAATATACATATAAACAGAGAGGGAAAAGGAAAGAGAGAGAGAGAGAGAGAGAGAGAGAGAGAGAGAGAGAGAGAACATGCTGTGTAGTAGTCTGATTAACCCTTTGCCAGGTGAGAGACATGTAATTACACGACGACTTGTCTGATGATATAACGCGATCGTTAATTCAAAGTTGCATCGGATAGAAGCACGATCACGACCACGATCATGGAGAAGCTCTTAATGATAACTACATATAACTTTATACATATATATGTTTATGTATGTATGTATGTATGTATGTATGTATGTATATTACCATTTTCTTAGCTCACTCTAATCCACTACACATTTCCACCTCTCCCTTCCCCTACCCCTCTCTCATTCTTACACTCGTTATATATATATACTAACATAAACATATAACTTTATACATATATATGTATTTATGTATGTATGTATGTATGTGTGTATATTACCATTTTCCTAACTCACTCTAATCCACTACACATTTCCACCTCTTCCTTCCCTTCCCTTCCCCCACCCCACTCTCTCTCTCTCTCTTACATTCGTTATATATATATACTAACATAAACATATACTACTACATACATATACTATATATACTCGTATGTATTAACTCTTTGTCTAGAAGTGTATTCGCGGATGTACATACTTAAGTGTTGAGCCTAGGTGGTGCCTTGTGCATTTGGCAGCTGACGACGACGAGGTATGTCGATACCTGGCCAGGTCGTGCTTTGTGCTGGTAATACAGGTGTCGGATAAAGCACGACCGAAAGGGTTGAACAGGGATAGAGGGTAAGGGTTAAAGAGAGAGAGAGAGAGTGTGTGTGTACGTGTATGTGTAAGAGTGCATCTCTCTCTCTCGTTTCCTTAACGTTTCCTTCGATTAATCGTCGCCGAGGATGCGTCTTTCCTCTCCCTCTTACCCCCCTCCTCAACCCTGCCACTGTCTTCGCAATCCCTTCTCGTCTCTTCTCTTCTTCCTCCTCCTCCTCCTCCTTCACCTCCTTCTTCTCTCTTTTACTACCTAATCCGCAAACAATCGAGAGGCTTTACTCGAGTGTATTCCAAGGAAATGGAACGAGGAGATGGAAACTAGAGATGAATAGATAGAACGATGAGATAGGATAGATAGAGAAAGATACGTGACCGGGTTGATGCCAATTATGAGAAAGATAGGATTATTATAGGGGAGGAAAAAAAAGGATGGGGTAGTAGTAAGTACGCGAGGAGAATTTGAGAATGTTTTTTTTTTGTTTTCCCTTAACGCGAGCCAATATGTACGTTTTTTTTGCGATCCTAGAGAATTATATTCCTTTTTTTTTGTTAGTAGAAGGGTTAAATTATTGATTCGAGATAATTAATGATTAGGAATGGTTAAAAGATGGATACAATTTTATAGAGGATAATTTGATTGTTGTTCGAATGAGGGGAACTTAAGATTTAATGGAAAATGATGTTTTAATAAATAAATTATTCTTTTAAATAAAGAATGATGCTTAAAAAAAATTAAATTTGATTATTTAACGAAAAATTTATAAGATTAAATTATAATATAAAAAAAAATGTATAAATAAACAAATCGATCTTATAATTAATTACGAATAATATTCATCTTTTATAAGATATACAAGATTTATGATAGATATTTTTAATTACTTTTTACGTCAAAAGATGTAATAGATTTAAAAAAAAAAAAAATATATTATCAACGGTACTCCTTAACTAGCTGTATCTTAAAAACGAGAATTAAAACATAAAGAAAAGACGAAAAATAAAATGAGAGAGAGAGAGACAGACAGACAGAGTGAGTGAGTGAGAGAGAGAGACAGACAGACGGAGTGAGTGAGAGAGAGAGAGAGAGACAGATAGACAGAGTGAGTGAGAGAGAGAGAGAGACAGACAGACAGAGTGAGTGAGAGAGAGAGAGAGACAGACAGACAGAGTGGGTGAGAGAGAGAGAGAGAGAGACAGACACACAGAGTGAGTGAGAGAGAGAGAGAGAGAGAGATAGTAAAAAAGGAGATGAGTAACATGAGTAGCAAGGTCTTCTGACTTTTATCATTAAGGGATAGGAGCTTTCCACTACTATCATTTAATATTCTTACGGCGTAGCTAAGAAAGGAGTAGAGAGTAGGGTGTTTCAGTGCCATACCTTATAGCAAGTTAGAAATGTTCCAATGGTGTTATGAAACTTCCAACACGGACTCCAGAATTCAATTTATTCCGTCTGGAGTTATCGCGGATGAAGCTCTCTAAGCAAACAATGACTTACCAACTTGCGAACTTATAAATGCATGGACACATAGGTTCAAATTAATCTAGAAATAGCGAAAGAGTCTACGGTTTGTTACATCGTATAATCTAGTATTATCCATAATTAATTATCATTATTTCTTTTTCGAGATAAAATTTCGATTAACTTGAACACTCTACGAAAATATACGCTGCTTTTAATATAATTATTATTTTAACGAATATGTTTAATTCTTGCTCTCTAAAATATAATTGAAGTTTCCAAGAGTTTTATTTATTTAATACATTTGAATTTGTTTGAATTTAAATGTAGTTTCATTTTAATCCTTCGAAGTGCTGTTTACCCATACACGCGTTTCATAAAAATTCCTATATTCGTATATATATATATATATGTGTGTGTGTTTGTTAATATAAATGCAAATAATATAATAATGTGTTGGGTTTAAGTATCGATTAATTGTTTTGAATTTTGTCGCAATCGAAATAATTTATTATTAGTTGCGGTTAGTAATATCGATCAAGGATACAACCGCACCAGTAATCAAATATTCCGTTCCTACAAAACACTTCGATTGAAAATATTTAACATTGAAAAAGTTAATATAACGAATAATCGTAATTTATAATAATAATAATAAAATAAAAAAACTGATTTATATTTATTTTCAGGTCGGCCAGGTACGGATTACCCAGTCCTAGGAAAAGTGCCCTACACCAACTTTTACTGCGACGATCAACCCTATCCAGGTTTCTTCGCGGATGTTGAAACCAGATGCCAAGCTTGGCATTATTGCGACATTGACGGCAGACAAGCTACATTTTTGTGCCCAAATGGCACGCAATTCAGTCAGATCGTGTTCGTTTGCGATTGGTGGTTCAACGTCAGGTGCGAACTAAGTCCGAAACTGTACGTCATCAACAGCCGATTGTACGGCAAACCTACGGAAGATCCGACAAGGCCGCATCGAGTTATCACCAAGGAACTTCTCGAAAATATCTTCGTTAAACGAAAATGAGAGCCTCTTATTTGTCGAATGAAAAGATTCCTCTATCTTTTTCTTTCCTTTTCTTTTCTTTTCTTTTCTTTTTTTTCTCTCTTTATTTTATAACTTTTGAATGGTCAAATTTACGTTCGAGGAAAAAATGAGTGTCAATGATTTTTTCTTTTTTTTTGGATTAGCGAAAAATTTACTTTCACAGTTCGGTGACACCACCCCGATGATGAAAACAGTCGTCGAATCGAACGAAAAATTTGTTTTCGTTGCAAATGAAACGTGTTTATGAGAATAACGGGAAAGCTAGTTGTTATTTCATTCTTGAATACTTTTGATTATTGATAATAGTATTTTTCGGTATGAAGTCATTATGTGAGAACGCGGAAATGGGGAACCTAGCACCTAAGTAAAATAAAAAAGAAGAAGAAGAAGAAGAAGAAGAAGAAGAAAAAGTTTAGGGTCAATGGAGAAATTTGTTCGACGAGGAAGTACTTAACAACTGTTGAAGAAATTTAGAAGCACTCTTGACGAGATTCTAATACTAAACCTACAGTTAATATGTATTATTATCTGTTTATACCGTAACCGGACAAATGACCAAGCAAATGATCGTTTTTTTTTCAAGAAAAAGTTGTAATTTTTTGTAAACAATCTCATTGGTACTGATATTAAAAAACTGGTGTGTGTACTTATGTACGCACGTAAGAAGTTATACTTCTTTGCCGTACCAAAACGAACATAACCTCAATAACCTCAAAAATAACTTCAAAAAAATACTTCAAAGAAAAAAAATAACTTAAAAAAATAAATAATTATTATTATTATATATATAAGAAAGAATAAAAAAAAGAAAAAGAAAATATCAAAATATAGATATGCAGTCCACACTAAATATAACAGAGATATATCGAATAACTTCACGCGTCAACAGTAATGGCGCGGTTACAGCATTAGTTCTCGCTTCGATCGTTTAAGTAAAGCGGCGCTGAGTACGATTAGTATTCGGATGGGTGACCCGCTTGAGAAAAAAAGGGGGGAAGAAGAAGAGAAGACAACTTCACGCCGTATACTTGAAATCGCTTTGCCGCATGTCGTAAATACCGACAAACTTCATGGTGTCGTTTTTCCAGACGCTCGGAACAAAATCACTCCCCATTACATTTTCCCCAACGCGCCAAAAGAAGTATAACTTCAAAAATATAAGCAAGCATTCGCAACGTATAGAATTTGATTCAAAATAAGATAATTGATCATTTATTGAAAGATATATGTTATGTTTTAATATTAGTTAAAGAAAATGAAAGACAATGGGTGAGTTATTCGAAATAGAATATCATTGTTCATCATAAATGATGTTTGAAATCATATGGGTGGTCATTTTTTCTTTCGTTTTAGACGATTATAAGCAAGCAAATATCAAACATCGACGATTAAATATATATATATATATATATACATTGTAGAATAATGAAAGTTTATAAAATGTAAAGATTAATATTAGCGTTATCGTTATATTTATATATAATGCTAAAACATAAAATAGTTCGTAGGTTTTGTACCTGTCGTTAAAATGGGATTCCTTTCTCAATTAAGAAAAGTTCCAATTAAGTGAACTTGAAAATCTTAAACGACGGTATTAAAAGGCCATAGTTTAAAGTATTTTATGATTAAAAATGGATATAGAGAGATTAAGTTAAGAAGAAGATAAAAATAAAATAAAATAAAATAAAATAAAATAAAATAAAATAAAACCGATAGAGCAAACGTGAGACGAGATGTTGTTGATAATAGAAAAGTAAACTAAAATATATTCGCTATAAATAAATAATTCAATAAATAAATAAACCAATATGAATGATGTATCAGAATCTACGTATAAGAGTTTTGAAGTTAAATAATAAGAGAATATTATATATATATATATAAAGAAAAAGAAAAAAATATGAAATTCAATCATTTATCATATTTTATCATTTAACATTTAGTGATGATTAATGTAAAAAAAAAAAAGAGAAAAAAAAAATATTGAAATAAACGTCACAGTTATTTTAGAGGAAAATTTATTAACCTAAACCAAAGGAAATTTATTAAAAAAAAAAAAAAAACGAGGAAAGATAGAACGAGACACTTTGATGCTTTTATTGAAGGATATTATCAGAACGGATATTAAAAATTGTCGAAGGAAAAAAAAATGCGATTTGAGGACGAATCGATTGACACTTATATCAGTCGAGTGATCTTTAACATTTCTTTTTATATTTTTTATTCCCCCCCTTCTTTTTCTTCTCTTTATTTTCATTTCCTCGACGTTTACTTCTTATCCCAGAGATTATTATTTCCACCAATTCGTCGTTATTAATTTCCCTATCGTAAAAAGAAGATTGCACGGGTTATTAACAAATCAATCCTTCCGTGATTTTTCCTGGAAAAAAGGAAAAAAAAAAAAAAGAAAATAAATAAATAAATAAATAAATAAACCACGTACTACCACTCCGTTACGTTCTACGAATTTCAAATTCGGATTGAATACCGAAATTTATGGGTCTATGCAAAAAATATTTATGTTACGTGTTAAACGAAATATTGTACACATCGCGTTAAAATTTGATTCTATATATTCGAATACGCGGGTTTTTATATATATATATATATATATATAAAAAAGTATCAAAGTATAAAAGTAGTAGACGGAAAAAAATTGCACAAACGCGGATTACACTTTATTAATTTTCTATATTTGATGCTAGTTTTTATTTTACCGAGAGTGGGAGCGGGGAAGAGGGGGGGGGAGGATGAGAAGGAGGTTTCGATAATAATCAAACGATACACATTCTCGACCAAAAAAATTCAATATATACGGGAAAAGTAAATTAAAAATGAAAATATTTTGACAAATTCATAAATCTGATAAAAATAATAAAACTTGCTCTTCTTTTTGTTTTGTTTCCCTCTCTTTTTTTTCCTTTCTCGTTTCCCCATACGCGAACCACCACCCCTTGTGGAAGGATCGGCAAGTTGACACGTAAAAAAAATCGTCACGTTCGTTAATTTGGCTCTCATCGACGAAGGTAGTCGTTGGATCGAAAAAGAAAGAAAAGAAAATAAAAAGGAAAAGAAAAGAAAAGAAAGAAATTGAAGAAGAGGGAAATAGGAAAGGGTGGGGGGGAGGGGGAGAGGGAAGGAGGGGTTGGGTTGCTCCTTCGAAAAGGAGCTGGAATCCTAGATTTAGTACGTGGAAAGCATCAACCTGCAACCCCCCACCACCACTCCTACCTCCCATCACCTCCACCACCTCCACCACCACCACCACCACCACCACCGTGCGGTTCTTAAACGTTGATGAGATCGTGTCGGGGATGAGAAACTTGACTTCTACTGTCTCCAACTTCCTTTTATCCTTTTTCTACCTTTTTATATTCTATCTTCATCTCTCTTCTTTTATCATTTATTTTTTCTTCCTTTCTTTCTTTCTTTCTTTTATTTTTCTTCATTGCGCTCTCCTCCTTCCATTTAAAAGAATCTCTTCGTTTCTTCTATCCTTCCTTCTTTTCTTTTCTTTTCTTTTCTTTCTTCCATCAACCCCTTATTTTAATCCACCCACCTTTTCTTCCACCTTCCTTTTTCTTCATCGAATGAGAAGGTGGAAGAAGAAGAAAGAAAAAATAGAGAAGAACTTTCTTCAAACCTCATTGGAATTCGAGAGTCAGTTTATAATATTACGCGTTTCTAAAACACACACACACACACACAGACAAATACTAAAGACATTTGAGTAGATTTCAACGAGAACTATCGACTCCAAAAGGTGTTAACCATTTTCTTTGGAATTAGATTAGAAAAAAAAAAAAGAAAGAAAGGGTGGTATACCCACCCCCTGTTGTTTGTTTTCGATTGCATGGATTCGAGTTAAAAGAAAGAAAACAAAAAAAAGACAAGACAAGACAAATCTTTAATCCGAGGACTCGCGTATTTATTTCTAATAATGGACAATCCCCTCCCACCCCACCCCACCAAAAATAAAATGAAATAAAAAAATAAAAAGCGAAGTATCCCTAACCCCTATCCCTCCACCTCCCCCTTTCCCCATTCCCCTTCTCCGAGAATATAATACAAATATTCTACACAATGTTATTCTACGTCATACAAATGAACACAATGTCAACTCGTTATTTTAATTTACGTAATAATATGAAGATAAGTAAAACGTAAATGTTTAACAATAGAATAATAGAAAAAAGTCTCGAAGAAAAGATGGGACGTCCGGTGGGAGGAGGGGGGTGGTGGTTGAAGGAGGGTTTAGAAACGAGTACACCGAGTACACGAGTGGCGCAAGGATAATTAGTTTGAAAAACAACCCCCCCACTTTCCCCCTTTCTCCTATTTATTTTTTGGTGGTATACAAAAAAAAAAGAGAAAGAAGCATGATGTCCCTTAAAAAAATAAAAAAAAAAAGAAGACCCATTAAATAACGTTTAAATTAAGGAAGAATGAATTAAGAACGTAGTCTTCGCATTATTTTTTTTCTTCTTCTTTTTCTTCTTAAAAAACCAATTGCGGTTGGGAACGAAAATTCGTAAGGATGATCTTTTTAAAGAGTATTATTATTGTATTTACGTTCCTACGAGTGGAGGAGTGGGGAGAAATAATATTTTAATGCCACTTGAGAAGAGTCGAAAGAAAACTTTCTCCAAACGTACAACAACCAGCCCCCCCCCCCGTTTCATCCCCTCCCCAGCCTGTACCTGAATTTCTCTTCTCCTCACCTGTTATCGTTTTACCAGGGTTTCTTAAATACAACCGTACACCACCCCTCCACCCCTCTTAAGTATACAGCGACTAACGAAAGTATTTAAACGCTTAAATACATATAAATAATAACAAATAAAAATACAATTGTTATTCTGAAAAAAGTAATAAGAGGAGACGAATCGGTGATGTATTTTGTACTTTGCTGGTTTCTCGTTTGGAAAGAGATGCGTGAAATATATATGAATACATTTCATACATTGCCGGCTAGTTTTAGATATTATATACAAATGCCTAGGCATTCTATAGAATGCCGGATTTCGAACTTTGCCAGTAACATTTATATCATATTTCGATTTGCTCGAAACTTTACCTATATAATTTAAAGAATCATACCTTCCCATTTGATGTTAATAATATGTCAGGGGTAAGTGTTCTTTATAAAATATACTTATGATAATTAATAAATTATTTCTTCGTGGTAAGTGTTCAAATAATTTCACGAGTCACTGTATATAATATTTCTATCCTATTCACAAAAAAAAGATCAACAATCAATGTTAATAATATATCAGGGGTAAGTGTTCTTTATAAAATATACTTATGATAATTAATAAATTATTTCTTCGTGGTAAGTGTTCAAATAATTTCGCGAGTCACCGTATATAATATTTCTATCCTATTCATAAAAAAAAGATCAACGACACAAAAATGGTAGAATGGTAACCCCAAGGGTCGTTTGAGAAGTGTCTTGTTTGTTTCCAATCGTGGTTACGCGATTTGGCGCAGAGGGTTTTTCGCAAGAGAGAGAAATTGAGAAACAAAGAGAGGAGGGGGAAAGGGGCTTGGAGAGGGGATAGGAGATAGGGGATTGGGGATAGGAGGGGGTCGAGGAGAAAGCGTACCCACACACACTCGATTAAAATTTAATCTAATTCAAACGCACGGGTACGCGACCAATCGACATCGCCGAATTAATAGAGAAACAACTGGCCACACGAACACTCCGGGTCTAATCTCGCATCAAAATTGCATCCCACGCGGCGCGGGGCGATGGTGGGTGGTTGGGTGGGGGGCTGGACTGGTTGTTGGCTGCTGCTCTGGCTCGCGATCCTAGCTAATTTAGTATTTTTTTTTGTTATTTTATTTTGTTTTCTCCTTTTTCGTTTCCCTGCCGTCGTCAGCGTCGTCGTCAGCGTCGTCGTCGTCAGCGTCAGCGTCGTAGTTGTTGATGTTTTTCACCTCACCTTTCCTATTTTTGTTTCCTGTTGATCTCTCTATCTTTCTTTTTCTTTTTTTTCTTTTTCACCCTCATATTCTAGCCGCAACATTCGTATACCTATTTGTTTTATTTTTATCTTTTTTTTTTCTGACAATTTTCGTTCGAACCCCCCCCCTGTAGACCCCCTTGTTTTCCTCTTCCTCCTCCTACTCCTCCTCCTCTTCCACCTTCTACGACGACGATGACGACGCGTATCAGACCAAACTTTTGATTTTATTCTCGACACTGTTTCTTTTCTTTTCTTTTTTTAATTAATTCTTCTTCTTTTTTCGATCTAGTCGTATTTTTTTTTTTGCACGAAACGATAGGATGGTCAGGCATATAGTATTCTATTATGACGTTATAACGCGCGCCATTTTGTTTTGTTCTTTTTTTTTTCGTATAACACACCATCGAAACGAATATTCTCTCCCATCATCGTCCCCCGTTCTTATGGAATCTTTTTTTTTTCCTCTCCGAGTGGAAGTGGAAGTGGAAGTGGCGACGGGGAAGAGGGTGGGGGGCGAGGGGTGGGGGCGGTGGTTCTTTCTAAATTTGATTATAGACAAATTTGTGACATTTTATTCTCGCTGATGGCAACAGAGATGCGAGGGATCGAACGAAATTGAATATGGCTGAACGCGATAGCCATTCTACATTCCGTGTATCGATGTGTTGAAAAAAAAAAGAAAAAAAAAGGGGGAAAAAAACAAAAAAAATAACCGTAACGTTAATACGCGGGACATACGCACCACGCACAAACACATACACACATACACGCGTACATCCATCCTACCACCATGCACAAATAGATGTTTTCGCGTCGAATAAACAACTACGCGCAAAATCGTTCGGACTATCGCGTTACTAAAAAAAATATATGTATATATAAAAAAGAAAAAGAATATAAAATATAGAAAAAAAAGAACGGAAAAATGGCGAGGCCGAAGGGGTGGGGGGGGGCGCGGGAGGAAGGGGCTATATGACGTCGATGGAAATTAAATGGCCGATGAGAGTTCGTATTTTTTTCCCCCTTTTTTTCTTTTTTCTTCTTTCCCTCGTTCATCGCAAAAACGTTATAGCGTTGGAATTTAATTTTTTGTGCGTTAAGTTTAGTTTTACTATTCTATTAGATTTTTTTCATTTGAACTATGAGCTAGGATATAAAAAAAAAATACAAAAGTCAAAAATAGACAAAATTCTGAGCGATCTAAAAATGAAGGTGGGGGGGGGGAAAGAAAAGTAAAAAATGAATATGAAAATGAAGAAGAAGAAGAGGAGGAAGAGGAGGTGGTGTAGGTGTAGGATAAAACTTGAAAATATTTCAGTCTCGTTCTCTCGAAAGTTATTAAAATAATACTAAAAATGTTGAATGCTATTTATAGGGAAAGAGAGAGAGAGAGAAAGCACACATTTGTTGTTGTATTGGAAACAACGATCGCAACATATTGAATCCAACATTTATGAGGGGTAGGTACGAATTGAAATAATCATACGAATAATTATTCACCGAACATAAATTGCTTATCGTAAATAATTATTCGAATAAATAATTCATTCACAAAATGAATATTGGATCAAGAATTTTGCTATTCGGGTAAACATCGGTGTGGTGGCGCAAACGTTTCTACGGATAGAAATAAAGAAAGAGAAAATATGTGTGACAGTGAGAAAGAGAGAGAGAGAGAGAGAGAGAGAGAGAGAGAGAGAGAGAGAGAGATAATTATCTCATAAATTTCTATTCCACCTATCATCAAATATACTTTTTAATTTATAATTTTTCTTCTATAAAAAAAAAAAAAAAAAAAAAAAAAAGAATAAAGAAAGAGAAAAATAATTAATTATTATCAACGTCAATTGGGGGGGGGGTGGGGGGGGGAGGGATCGATTTAGATATTTTTGTTAATAATTTTAACCAAAACTTGGTCCAATCAATAACGACACGCGGATCTCGTAACGAGCGTGTATAAACGAGACTGTTCGTTTTAATTTTTGTATTTTTCTGTTTTTTGATTATGGAACTGACCACCCACCGACCCCCAATCCACCCACCTGAAAATATAACATCATCCTTGAAAAGAAGTAATCAAACCAGTTTTTCACGTTTACGTGTTTCGTTCGTGATTAATGGATGTAGTGTATCTGTACATTAACAGCAGCAGGAATGGATGCAAGATATGCATCAACTCATACATACACGCGTACACCTGTGTAACGACGCGAGAGGTGTATTCTTTTTTTTGTTTTTTTTTTTTTGAGCAACGAAGAAAAAGAAGACGTGGCACAGTTTGGTTTGTTTTTCTTGTTCTTCTTTTAAGTAACCTCGGAGACTCGGTCAACTACCAGTTTGGAGAATTTAAAGGGAGCATCGTGGTTGGTTGCTCATTCATATTATTCACTGATACACGCTCGCACACACATACGTAAAAGCACGAATAGAGATCGTTCAACTTCGTGGACAATATTTTATCCGTTCAGGTTACTACGCTTCTCGTTTGACCGAACAAACGTTTATTCGAGAGATTTAAATGGGTCAGTATGCCAAAACCCTCCTTCCTTGCCCTTGGACCAACAGAATCCGTCCGTTAAAATCATACCGAATTCCGATATGATATTAAGTTCAATCAAATGTTGCATAAAAATGATCGTCTAATTTGTGAAATTTTTTATTGAATTTCTACATATGTTCTGTTTTGTTCTGGTTCATTAATTTAAATATACCTCACACACACACACACACAGTATATTATATTTAGTATATTATATTTCTTACTTTTCTTTTGTTTTTTTTTTTCATTTTTAACGTACGGTGGTGGTGCAAGTATGAATTGGTGGAAAATCAGGATTGGTCATGAGAAACATTTCGTTATTGGATTCTGCTGGTGGTGAAGGAGAGGGGATGGAGAGGGGGTGTAATCTTATTTCAAAAGTTAATAACGAATGCATTTGTTGTTACCGTATTTTCTTTTTTTCTTTCCATATAAATAAATAAATAAATAAATAAATAAATTACTAATTAACAATGTACCATCATCATTTCATTGTATTTATTTCGATCGAGCTTATGGAATAATTTAATTTTGTTTAGAATGCGACAAAAAAAAGGGGGTTAGAAAAAGTGATAATACTATTTTGCGATATATTACTTTAGATCGATGAGCCGATCGAAAGATTGTCGTTGAAGAAAAGTGTCGAAGAAAAGAAAAAAGATGTGTGCGTGTATGTGTGTGTGTGTGTGTGTTGAAAAATAGTACGAAGGTTAGATAAAGATAGAAATATAGAAAAAGGGGAAAGAGACAGACGGATAAAAAGGAGGGTTGGGAGGAAGGGGGGTGGCTACGTTGGCTAGAAAATTTTCCACCAATGGCAGGAGAGCCAGTGGTGGTGGCAAAAATGCCCAAGGAGATTGGATCCCCTGAAAGTGGTCTGTGGATACTAGCTCCACCTGATTACCAGTTTTCTTGATGGATTCTTTAGACCAATCTCCGTTTGCTTTTCACCTTCATCTTCTTCTTCTTCTTTACCTGTAAACTCCTCGTCTATTCCGGACTACTTTATTCGTTCTGTTATATTTTTTATTCCTTTCTTTCCCCGCCCTCCACCCCTTTTTCTTGCTCGCAGTCTTGCAAATTTTGTCTCCCCGTTCTTTATTTTTTTTCTCATACTATTTTTTATTTTACCTACTCCTATTTCGAGTTTAAAAACTCGTGCGTTTTAAATGTTCGCGTAATGTTACCTCTCTCTCTCTGTAGTATCCTATGTAAAAAAAATGTAAGAAAGTGGGGGTGATTTCTATGTTTCAATGCTTACGACGACTACGACACGTTTCAAGAAGAAAATGGATTTGCAAATGGATTCGTGGATGAATTCAAAACCACCCCTTCTCTTCTCCTCCAGCAACAGTAGTAGTAGTAGTTGCAGTAATAGTTGCATTTGCAGTTGCAGTTGCAACTAGGTAGCAATGGTAATAGTAAAAAGAAGTAGCAGGGAGCAGCAATTGCGATGCTTTTTACACGCTATTTCTTGACTTCCCACGGTACCCCCACTCCACCCCCTCGAGCAACGCCCCTTACATTTCTCAAATACGATCGGTAAAGAAACCAAAGACAATCTCTTACCACGGAGAGAGAAATAAAGAGAAAGAGAGAGAGAAAAAAAAGAGAGAGAGAGAGAGAGAGAATAAGTTGCCTTTCCAAGTTGCAGTCTGCTACTAAGATTTTACCGTCAACTAAAGAGAATTACTTTCGAACTTGCGAAGAAAAGAAATATAGAAAGAGAAAGAAAGAAAGAAAGAAAGAAAGAAAAGGAATAGGGGGGGGCGGAGGGGAGAGGGAAGAGAGATGAGGGCAAGACCGATAAAATAGATCCTCTCGTTCGTGCATTCAGGGCAACCTTTCCTCTCCCCATCCCACCCCCTTAGCCCCTTTTTCAAACTATTTCTTCTCATCTTTCTCTCTTCTTCTTCTTCTTCTTCTTTTCCTTTTCCTAACAGTTTCTTTCTCTCTTATTTACCACCACCACCACCACCACCATCACCATCACCACCACCATCACTACTACTACCCATTCGAAACTCACCCCATTAGAAACCTTAAAAACTTTCTTCACTCGTAAATGAGCTATCTACCGGGTAGCCGAGTTTTATGACCCATTTGCATCGCAGCCTTTAAAAGAGACCCAAGTCCCGCAATTAAACGCGCAGACGTGCCCCACACGTTTCACCCTAACACAACGACCACTACTATACTTTTTCTCTTCCAAGATCTTTCTCACCTGGATTCGCAGCATTTACCCGCTTTTTTCTTTTTCTCTTTTTCTTTTTCTTCATCTTTCATCATCATCATTCTTTCTTCTTTTTTTTCTTCTTTCTCCCCTCCCCCTATTTATTTACAAGTACGATATGGACACCTCTCCTTCCATTCCCCATCGTCACCCCACACCTGAATATTTTTTTCAATTCATTTAATACGATCTTTCCTTTTCTTTTCTTTTCTTTTCTTCTTTTTCTTTTTCTTCTACCTTCTTGTTGCCCTTAATTTGCAGAATCTCGACCCTCGTTTTTCTTGAATTACTTGAAAACGTATTCTAACCCTTACCATGACACACCACACTTTTGTTTAATCTTACGTGCTTACCTTCGGTCTTTGTACTTGATACTCTAAGTTGGAAAAATGTTGTCTTATATCTTGACCACCGTCAACGTCAGTAACGACGACGACGATAATGATGATGATGATTATGATGATTATTATGACGTAGAAAATGGCTCAAAGCTCGTTCCACTTTACATGGACGATTTTTATATTAAATAAAAAAAGCCACGTGAGTTTATAACGAGTGTAAGGTACACACTCTCTCTTCCACCCTTATAATCCCACCACTCTCACTTCCCTGCTTCCCCCTCCCCTCCCCTCCTCCTCCATCCCCATCCCCTCCTTCACCCGCCCATTAACTCTTTTCACGGCTTTAGTTTATTATTTAAATGCCTTATATCGTATAAACTCGTTACGCGAGTTCTTAACTTCCCTTTTCAAACCACCTAGTTTCTTCTCCTTTTTCTTTATTATTATTATTATTATAATATTATGCAGATATTATTACATAGGAGAGTATGGAGGAGGATGATAGTGTTGGAAGGTTAAATTAATTTAAAGAAAATATTACCTCTCATAACGAGATGTATATATAATTAATTTATATTTTCAATAATCTTTTTCAAGTATACTCTCATTTCACCAAACTTTTCGTTAAACTCTCTCTCCTTCTCCATTCGATCACTTTTAACTTTGGAAATAACTTTGGAATATAAATTGAGTACATTTCAACGACTTACTTTTCTTTTTTTTTTTATATATGAAATGGTTAACATTTAGGAGAAACGGATGGAGCTTATTAAAAATACCGTTTTTTATTATTCGAACCGTCCCCCCCCACCCTTTTATTCTCCTCCCCTTGCCACGTACTCTCACCACCAATCTCGGATTGTAACGAACTATAACTAATTTTGTCGGTTCCGCGTGTAAACGCGCCTGCGGTTGACCCTTCTGCCCGCTAATATGCGAAATCTCGGGGCACCGAAATTTGCTCGATGTTGTTGTTCGATTATTATTTGCGTGGAAGAGATGTACGTTAACAAGTTGCGGAAAACCGAATACACCATTTTCTCTATTTCGAAGATGAGATAGATGAACGGCATCATCAAACACTTTCTTTCACAGTTGGAGGTAATTTTAATCGTTTAAGACAACTATTTACACACCTTTAACTGAATGATTTCGAGTTAGAATAAATTGAATTAAATAAATAAATAAATAAATAAAAATGTAATATAGAATTATTTGTAATTGGTATATATTACACTATATTATATATTTTATATTATATTATTTTAGTGACGCAACCCTGACGCATTTTGTTCGTTCGAAAAACTCTCCCAATAAATTCGAGCTTCAATTGTTTAAAAAATCGAGAAGTCCCGGGATTCGAACCCAGGATCTTCCGCATACCGAAAGAACGCTCTACCACTTGAGCCACGAAGATCTGTATATTTTATATTATATATTATTTATATTGGGATATCTAAAGGATTGAAAAATGTTTCAAAGACTCCGATGTTCATCGTATGATGAAAGATGAACGATATCATCACTTTTTTTCACAGTGGGAAATAAATTGAATCGTTTAAGACAACTATTTACACACCTTTAACTGAATGATTTCGAGTTAGAATAAATTGAATTAAATAAATAAATAAATAAATAAATAAATTAAATGTAATCGTAGAATTATTTGTAATTGGTATATATTACACTATATTATATATTTTATATTATATTATTTTAGTGACACAACCCTGACGCATTTTGTTCGTTCGAAGAACTCTCCCAATAAATTCGAGCTTCAATTGTTTAAAAAATCGAGAAGTCCCGGGATTCGAACCCAAGATCTTTCGCATACCGAAAGAACGCTCTACCACTTGAGCCACGAAGACCTGTATATTTTATATTATATATTATTTATATTGGGATGTCCTAAGGGTTAAAATATGTTTCAAAGACTCCGATGTTCATCGTGTGATGAAAGATGAACAATATCATCGCTTTCTTTCACAGTGGGAAATAAATTGAATCGTTTAAGATAACTATTTTCACACCTTTAACTGAATGATTTCGAGTTAGAATAAATTTAATTAAATAAATAAATGAAATGTAATGTAGAATTATTTGTTATTGGTATATATTACACTATATTACATATTTTATATTATATTATTTTAGTAACGCAACCCTGACGCATTTTGTTCGTTCGAAGAACTCTCCCAATAAATTCGAGCTT
This sequence comes from Polistes metricus, assembly GCA_010416925.1. Classification (NCBI taxonomy): domain Eukaryota; kingdom Metazoa; phylum Arthropoda; class Insecta; order Hymenoptera; family Vespidae; genus Polistes; species Polistes metricus. The sequence goes on from QUOH01000016.1 coordinate 2,830,058, forward strand.
CAATTTGTTTAACAAATCGAGAAGTCCCGGGATTCGAACCCAAGATCTTTCGCATACCGAAAGAACGCTCTACCACTTGAGCCACGAAGACCTGTATATTTTGTATTATATATTATTTATATTGGGATGTCTAAGGGTTGAAAAATGTTTCAAAGACTCCGATGTTTATCGTATGATGAAAGATGAACGATATCATTGCTTTCTTTCACAGTGGGAAATAAATTGAACCGTTTAAGACAACTATTTACACACCTTTAACTGAATGATTTCGAGTTAGAATAAATTGAATTAAATAAATAAATAAATAAATAAAAATGTAATATAGAATTATTTGTAATTGGTATATATTACACTATATTATATATTTTATATTATATTATTTTAGTGACGCAACCCTGACGCATTTTGTTCGTTCGAAGAACTCTCCCAATAAATTCGAGCTTCAATTGTTTAAAAAATCGAGAAGTCCCGGGATTCGAACCCAAGATCTTTCGCATACCGAAAGAACGCTCTACCACTTGAGCCACGAAGACCTGTATATTTTATATTATATATTATTTATATTGGGATGTCCTAAGGGTTGAAAAATGTTTCAAAGACTCCGATGTTCATCGTATGATGAAAGATGAACGATATCATCACTTTCTTTCACAGTGGGAAATAAATTGAATCGTTTAAGATAACTATTTACACACCTTTAACTGAATGATTTCGAGTTAGAATAAATTTAATTAAATAAATAAATAAATAAATAAATAAATAAAAATCTAATATAGAATTATTTGTAATTGGTATATATTACACTATATTACATATTTTATATTATATTATTTTAGTGACGCAACCCTGACGCATTTTGTTCGTTCGAAGAACTCTCCCAATAAATTCGAGCTTCAATTTGTTTAACAAATCGAGAAGTCCCGGGATTCGAACCCAAGATCTTTCGCATACCGAAAGAACGCTCTACCACTTGAGCCACGAAGATCTTTATATTTTATATTATATATTATTTATATTGGGATGTCCTAAGGGTTGAAAAATGTTTCAAAGACTCCGATGTTCATCGTGTGATGAAAGATGAACAATATCATCGCTTTCTTTCACAGTGGGAAATAAATTGAATCGTTTAAGATAACTATTTACACACCTTTAACTGAATGATTTCGAGTTAGAATAAATTTAATTAAATAAATAAATAAATAAATAAATAAATAAAAATCTAATATAGAATTATTTGTAATTGGTATATATTACACTATATTACATACTTTATATTATATATCATTTATATTAGGATGTCTAAGGGTTGAAAAATGTTTCAAAAACTCCGATGTTCATCGTATGACCATATTAACAAAATTCTTCTGAAAATATTCATCGACTTTCATGTAAATTATGACAAACGCGTAATATTCGCTTAAAAGTTGCAAGAAAAAAATATTTTAAAAATATACCCAACGATTTTCCGGGCGGCTGGGGGATGGAAAATCCATTAGTATGTTTTCAATTGTAAAACATGCCTTTTTTCTTTCTCCTTTCCTCGAGCGCGTTGGAAGATGTATAATATATAAAGTACACAACATACGTAGCCGACAGGTAAAATGAGAAAGCTTCTAGAGTCTGTAACGCGAATGAGATTTTCACTTTGCCTCGGTTTACATGAAAACCTGCCAGAAACGTTCAGAAGTGCTTTCATTCAAAGCCACGAGAGAAAAAAAGAATAGATAGGCAAAGAAGAAGAAGAAGAAGAAGACGAAGAAGACAAGAAAAAAAAAAAAAACTGCAAACTTATTGTACAGTTAAAAAAAAAAAAAATCTTAAAAATTCGATCGATTCCTCAAACCTGTTTATCCTAGAAATTATAATTGAGATTAGGGATAATAATGAAGAAAAAAAAAGAAGAAGAAAAAATAAACTTTAGCAATCCATGAACTAGTAGACGTTCATTTGATTCAAAAACAAAGGAAAAGAAAAAAAAATTGATTTATTCCAGAAGATATTTGTACAATAATAGAACTCTAGCATCCCCGATGGAATACTTCTGGATTCGGTGAACGAACAACTAGCGATGGTGCGAGGAAAGCACGAAACAAGCAAGGGGTAGGGGGAGGGGATGCCGAGGGAGCGAAGGCGAGAAGAGTGAGAGATTTGGGGGCTGGGGTAGGGTGGAGGTGGGGGTTGAAAAACCGAGAGAAATAATCCGCAACGCGTTATTTTATTCGTGGGTGCGTCGCAGCCGACGCACAAAGTTTTCATAAACGGGAGGAGAGAGAGAGGCCGCGCCCTACCTGTTCTACTCTACGACCCAAACCCACCCGAACCTACCACCACCCACTTACCACCCCAGCAGGTCTTCCTCCTCTCTAAAACATTCGACCAGCAGAACGCGTAGCCAGTGGTTCACACGAATCCGAACAGAGTGTAGGAAGAACACGCGGGTAACTACCACCACCGCCACCACCATAACCACCTCTACCACCACCACCACCACAACCACAACCTCCTACACATTTCTCTCTCTCTCTCTCTCTCTCTTTTGCTCGTTGTTCACATGACGCACGCGCTCGCGTGCTGCCAACGTGCATCAGACAACGGTTAATCAATGGGCTTCAAGCGCAGTCTCGCATCCCGGGATCTTTTCTGATGGACAGCAACTGCGCCAACAGCAGCAACACCAGTAGCAGTAGTAGTAGTAGCAGTTATATTACTAGTAGTAGTACTAGTAGCAACGGTAACAGCAACACAACTCTGACAGTATGCTTCTGCTGCCGCTGCTGTTATATAGTAGCAGGAATAAAATGCGTTCGTGCGTGTATATGAGCGAGAAAAAAAGAGGAGGGGTTGGATTGCTGGAGGGTGGATGGGCTTGTTGCACTGGAGGAGAGAGGGTGGGGTTCAAAAGTAGAGTGGGAGAAAGCCGCGGGCACGTAAAACTAGCGAACAATTTAAACTCCTCTTTCAAGTTGCGGCTTTGTTTATGCAAAAGAAAATAATTTGCCGGCATGCGGTTCTCACCGCGTAGAAAAACGAAACCGATAACACGGGAGGAGGGACTGACTGACTGCTCAAACAGGGACACGCGCGATCAACACCTACTATTATTAAATACAACTACTACTACTACTACTAATGCTAGCTGACTAACCTAACTAGCTAGCTAGACTCATCCTAACGGTGAAAATAACTGAATATGCCAACCGCGTGCCAATTGCCAACGCGAAAACACCATCAAAATAACAATTACGAGGCATATGTAGACCCCCCGTCGTATCGGGGATGTATGAT
>QUOH01000016.1:2838342-3146847 GCA_010416925.1 Polistes metricus
ATGTTAAACGTATGAAACGAGAAAAGAAATATTTCATTTGTTAAAATATATTTATTACAAGCAGCAAAAAAACAAAAAAACAAAAATAAAATAAATAATACAACTTTATATACAATACGAGAATTGACAAATGTTTATGATTAAAAAATATACAGTTGTTTGTATCATATTATTTTTAAACGCGTGGAACGAGAACAATAAAAATGACGCAAAAAGAATTGTTTCATTTGTTAAAATATATTTATTACAAGCAGCAAAAAAAATAAAAAAAGAAAAATAAAATAAGTAATACAACTTTATATACAATACGAGAATTGACAAATGTTTATGATTAAAAAATATACATTTGTTTGTATCATATTATTTTTAAACGCGTGGAACGAGAAACAAAAAAGTGACGCGAATAGAATTAGTTCATTTGTTAAAATATATTTATTACAAGCAGCAAAAAAACAAAAAAAAGAAAAATAAAATAAATAATACAACTTTATATACAATTTGATACAAAATCGACAAATGTTTATGATTAAAAAATATACATTTGTTTGAATCATATTATTTTTATGTTAACGAGAAAATAAAAGTGACACGAAAAGAATTATTTCATTTGTTAAAATATATTTATTACAAGCAGCAGAAAAACAAAAAAAGAAAAATAAAATAAATAATACAACTTTATATACAATACGAGAATTGACAAATGTTAATGATTAAAAAATATACAGTTGTTTGTATCATATTATTTTTAAACGCGTGGAACGAGAACAATAAAAATGACGCAAAAAGAATTATTTCATTTGTTAAAATATATTTATTACAAGCAGCAAAAAAAATAAAAAAATAAAAATAAAATAAATAATACAACTTTATATACAATTTGATACAAAATCGACAAATGTTTATGATTAAAAAATATACATTTGTTTGTATCATATTATTTTTATGTTAAAGAGAAAATAAAAGTGACACGAAAAGAATTATTTCATTTGTTAAAATATATTTATTACAAACATAAAAAAAAAAATGAAAATAGCGCTAAAAGCGATAAATATTGGTCACGTTTACGATTCGTAAAGAAAAAAAAATTAAAAAACAAAAGTTTCATAAGTATTCGTTCGGAAGACAGTAAAGTTTGAAATACGCGTTGTTAACGACACCTGGATTGGTTATACTAACATTCTCACGATAGAAATTTCTTCAAGCGGAAAGAATCGGAAATATTTTGTTATTCCGTCGTCTCGAAGAAACAAGAGAGAAAGATATATACGGTGAAAAATAAGTGAGTATTTTAAACGAGGAAGCAAGATTGCTCGCTTGCTTGCTTGCTTGATGACCCTGATAAGTTTGGACTACTCGTAAGAACGTCAAACGACGAACGTTAATGGTCAAATTGTAAAAGAGAAAGTTAATAATCCTCTGGAGAATGTCGCATCAATCGAATAACGAATCCGTGTTTCTCGTGATTTCAAACTCGATAATAAATATTCGATTTTCGAATAAATTCACGCACGACTCCTTCTCGGTGTTTTTTCTATTTATTATTCTTTTCTCTTTTACAGTAAAACCTCTTTTTGTGCGGTCCTTTTTTATACGATTTTATTTATGTGCGATTTGTTTTGTGCGATTTTATTTTTGTGCGATTTGTTTTGTGCGATTTATTTTTATGCGGTATCTAAATCTCAGCAGCGTTGCTACCAGTTTTATGTTTTCTTTCAATGTACATATACATGTGTGGACGCGAACTCTGATTACATGGTCTCCTTGACGACGATGTATCCGGACTTCGCGACGCTGTTCATCTGATTTAAACAATCTCCTAACAATTATTTAATTTGATTGAAAGCATTTTCACATCTATATTTCGCAAATAATTGATGTATTTTCTAAGTGCGACTTTTTTTATGCGGTCCCTGTCCGCCGCATAAAAAAAAATTAGGTAGTATATCGTACAAAGTTGTTTATAATATGTAAGTATTTATAAAATTACCGAATATTTTTTTGTACGATTTCTTTTATGCGGTCCCTATCCACCGCACAAAAAGAGGTTTTACTGTATTTTATTTTTTTTTTGTTTTGTTCTTGTTCTTCTTCTTCTTCTTCTTTTTGTTTTCCTTATTTTGTTTTCTCTTGAAATACTTCAAAACTAAACGTGAAAGCGAATAAAAATCTTCATGAATACGTTGATACTATCGATTAATGTTAAGTGGAAAAGGAGGAGGGATTTTTAAGAAGGAAAGGGGAGAGTCAACGAGAAAGGGAACAACAGGTTTCAAAAAAAAGGAAAGAAAACAAAATTTGAGACGATATCTTTCAACGTGTGGAAAGTTATCGTCCGAAATTTCGTTTGAGAAATTGATCCGAAAGTGGAACTCTACTTTTCTTTTTAAATTACCATCTTCATCCTCCTCTTATTATTATTATTATTACTCGAATACGATAAGAAAAAAAAGAAGATGGAAGAAATACAAACGAAAAAAAAGGAAGAAAAAAACTTGCACAGACCGACAAGAGTATTCATTTGTAAGTAGAAACGGAAAACGTGCCAAGAATTCGACCGGTGGTCTTTATTCGCGTATTCTTTTCTCTGTGTTTCTTGCAGAAGTAAAAAGAAAAAAAGAAAAAAAGAAAAAAAAAAGGATGAAGGAAGGAAACGAAAAATCCTTTCGGACCGATTCGTCTTATTTCAAATGGAATATAAAAAAAAAACGTTTGCGTGGTCAACAACAACAGCCAACACATCCCGTCGGAGAAAAATAATTAACAAAGAAAGAAACAACAACAACGACAACGAGGAGGATGCTGGACGACTGTTGCGAGATTAAACGATTAATAAATCAATCAATCTCTTTCACGTATTTCTCGCACGCGAAAATATAATACTTTTCCTCGAAATTGTGCATTAAATTTAATTAAAATGAAAACTGGTGTGTGTACTTATGTACACACGTAAGAAGTTATACTTCTTTGCCGTACCAAAACGAACATAACCTCAATAACCTCAAAAATAACTTCAAAAAAAACTTCAAAGAAAAGAAATAACTTAAAAGAAAAAAATAATTATTATTATAAATATATAAGAAAGAATAAAAAAACTGGTGTGTGTACTTATGTACTCACGTAAGAAGTTATACTTCTTTGCCGTACCAAAATGAACATAACCTCAATAACCTCAAAAATAACTTCAAAAAAAAACTTAAAAAAAAAAAAACAATTATTATTATATATATATATAAGAAAGAATAAAAAAAAGAAAAAGAAAATATTAAAATATAAATATCAGTCCACACTAAATATAAGAGACATATATCGAATAACTTCACGCGTCAACAGCCATGGCGCGGTTGCAGCATCAAATCAGCTCGATCATTTAAGTAAAGCAGCGCTGAGTACGATTAGTATTTGGATGGGTGACCCGCATGAGAAAAAAAGGGGAAGAAGAAAAGAAGACAACTTCACGCCGTATACTTGAAATCGCTTTGCCGCGCGTCGTAAATACCGACAAACTTCATGGTGTCGTTTTTCCAGACGCCCGGAACAAAATCACTCCCCATTATATTTTCCCCAACGCGCCAAAAGAAGTATAACTTCAAAAAAAAAAAAAAGAAAAAGAAAAGAAAACTAATATAAAGATAGGTGCATATCCCTCGGCCAGGTAAAAGTTTTCTTTACCGTTCATTGAACAACGAAATAGATAAAAAACAAAAAAAAAACAAAAAACCAATTAGAAAAGTGTAATAATCCGTGATTATTTAAGATTGATATCTCGTTTCTCGAATTAAAGTCGAACTTCACGTTTGACGTCGATTCATTGAGCTAGAAATTATTTCACGTATCTTTTAAAATAAAAAAAGAGAAAAAGAAAGAGAGAGAGAGAGAGAAACACACACGCGTATTATAAAAATAAATGAAAAGAAATTAAAAAAAAAATATCAAAGGAAAAAAATAATTAGGTAGGTGGGAAGGTCGGGGGTGGGGTGGGGGGTGTTAAGGAAGAAAGAGAAAAAAAGGAAAATGAAAAACAAAACTTTCTCGCGATTCATCATGGAATAGAGAAAATGCGTGTGGGGTCGTGCAGGTGGTGTGGATGTGGATGTGGATGTGTGTCGTGTGTATGTGTGTTATATAGATTACGTACGTGTGTGATGCGTACGTATTTATAAGTGATAATAAACGAGACCTATTTCGCGATAACCTACTTTCCGTATGCAAGCATCTGAAAAACAAAGGTAGATTTTCTGTGCGAGAGGCCACGCGTTCGTATATCGAGCGTAGGATTAATCGCTCTTCCACTGATTACCGATTGACGATGAGAAAGAGACAGACGGACAGACAGACAGAGACAGACAGACAGACAGATAGGCAGGCAGAAAGAGAGAGAGAGAGAGAGAGAGAGATGGATAGATAGAAGAAGATAGTAAAAGATACAAAATAGAAAATAGACGTTCGGATGAACGGGTATAGAAAGACGGGTTAATAGCAGGATGGAAATTCTAACTGCAATAGGAAGACGTTGGTTGGTTGGTTGGTTGTGTGGTGGTAATAATGGTGGTAGTGGTACGAAAAGGAAGAAAATACGATTCATCGATTCCCAACGATCGATTATTTAGAGTAAACGTAAAAACATATTGGATCGAAGGAATAGAATACTTTGATATAGAAGAAACGTGTGTATGAGAGGGGGAGGGAGAGTTGGGAGGAGGCGTAGTTAAAAAAAAAAGGAAAGAAAAGAAAAAAAGTAGGATCAATCGATGGATCGATTGATTTAGATGAAGATAAAGAGAGACAGAAATAGAGATGGAGTACTTTGATAGAAGGATTGGACGGACAAGCAGGTACGCAACAGTCCAGAACGGTCAGAAGAGAGAGAGAGACAGAGAGAGAGTGTGTGTGTGTGTGTGTGTGGTGTTGTGTACGAGATGTTATGGGGGCCGTTTGTATCTGGAATTCTCTGACACGAGAGAATTACCGACGCAAACGAGTTCATCCATCCATTTCTCTCTCTCTTTCTCTCTCCCTCTCTTCGTTTCTCTCAATCCTTCTATATGAAACTGCTTTCGAAAAGGAGAGAAGAACATGCAGTAGCAACAGCAACAGCAGCAGCAGCAGCAGCGGGGGTTGTTCTAAACGCAACACTCCTCCTAGCCGTTTGGTTAGTTTGTATTTTCCCGTGTTATACTCTCTCTCTCTCTCTCTCTCTCTCTCTCTCTCTCTCTCTCTCTTTCTCTGTTTCTCTCTTTCTCTATATATGTATATATATTTCTCTGCGGAGTACACAGTTTCGCATTCCCATACCTCCCAATCTCTATCGTTTACTCGCTCAGCAGAAAACGGGAGGGTGAATTCTATCTCGTTTTATCTTAGGTGTGTACGTGGGTGGTGGTAGTGGTGGTGGTGTCTCTTCTATCTTTAACACGGGTACAACACCACGATGTATTTCGAGGAATTTCTCTATACCTGGTTGGTGTCCGTCTGAAACGGACGAATGGAAGATAGGAACGAAGAGAAGAGAAGAGGAAAGGAAAGGAAAGGAGAGGAGAGGAGAGGGAGGTGGAAAGAGAACGTTGACAACGAGGTAACAATATCGGATGAAATCAGAGAAACAACGCGTTTCGGGGGAGCTGACGTGCTCAGAGCCGTTTCAATGTGATTAAGTCGTTGGAGTAGCAACAGCAGCAACAGCCACCAGTACCAGGAGAACGCTAACAGCCAACCCACCTCTCCTACCACCTCCACCTTCTCTTCCTCCTCCTCCTCCTCCTCCTCTTCACCTTCACCACTCCAATCTCTCTTTTTATTTCGTATAGAAGAATAGATAGAGAAAAGTACGTATGGGCGGCTAGAGTCACTTTTGGTCCAATCGGCGAGTACTTTTCTTTCTTTTCTTCGAACGTGTACGAAGAGAAGATACGAAAGAATAAAATGAAAGAAATGAACGAACGAACGAACGAACGAACGAAGGAAAAAAGGAAGGAAGGTGAAGGTAGGAAAGAAATCGATGTATAATACACGGAAATTCTTTTTCTCTACCGTCTTTCTCTTTTTAGGATTCATTTTCAGATCCACAAGCCTTTTTTCTCTATATATCCATCAACCACCACATATCTCTCTCCCAAACCTTCCTTCCTTCCCTCCTCCTCCTACTCCTACTCCTCCACTTGGTGCGCCATACGAGCTCGAAAATTGCAGCGCCAATCGGTGACGGTGTACAAGAGAAAGAGAGAAAAACAGAAATAGAATGAGAGAGAGAGAGAGAGAGAGTGTTGCATGCAGGTAAAATGCCTGCGGCAGATTTTCGACCGTAGGTTGGGATCGGTAGAATTGATATCTCTCTCTCTCTTCCTCTCTCTCTCTCTTCTTCAACGCTAGGTATTATTTCATTACGCTGCACAGGCTCGTACAACCGCCCAGGACTGCTTTATCGCGAATCTACGCTCCGTTGAATACGCCTGTAATCGATATCGCCTCTTCCCATCCGCCTTTCCACCCCTCCTCAGCACCAGCACCAGCAGCACCACCACCACCACCACCAGCATCACCAGCACCACCACCATCACCACCATCACCCCAATTCCCGACCCCTTCGCCAACTCTACCTCCTATCCCCACCCATCTATCTCCCTCTTCAACCCCCCCCTTCCTTTCTCTCCCCCATCCGAAACCCCCTACAAACTCTCTCTCTCTTTCTCTCGGTACGAGGCACGATACTTGATACAAGTTCTCTCGTGCGACGTTTTAATCGCGAAAGTATGACTTGAACCTACCTTCCTACCTACCCCCCACTCCCCCCACTCCCTACTCCACTTCTCTTAACCCTATCTGACATTGTATCTCAGCATACGTTACAATTTGTTCCGATGAAAAACTTGTAAGGGGATATATTCAATTAAAGTTAACGTGTAATGGTTTTATTAAAAATTATTTCTAAATGTAGAGAGAGAGAGAGAAAGAGAGTACCACTTCCCTTTTACCAATCAATTATAATTATCCGTTGATTGTTAAAATAGTGGTAGTTTGCGGTGGTAATAGTAGTAGTAGTAGTAGTTTCAGAGAAGGTCAATGATACTTTATTTTAATTATAGAATTAGAAAACATTTATGTATCTTATTATTATTAGTTATCTAATTTATTCCATGTTTATCGGATTATAACTTGAATAATCGACAAAATTGCAGTAATTAACGATAGATTAGAAAATAATTTCTTAATTGTTGGAACGCGTAGGTAGTATATTTTAATCTATGATATTTAATCGTTAAAATGAATTATGATTGACTATACCAATTTTACTTTTCTAAGACGTTTCATTAGTGAGAGTAATAATATTTAAAAAAAAAAAAAAATATAGAGAAAAAGAAAAAAAAAAAAAAGAATTAACAAAAAAAAAAGAAAACAGATGAAAGAGTAATAGGTGTATATCCCATGAATGTTTATTTTACACACTTTCTCAGTAAAGAGGAAGGAAATAACGCTGGAATTAGAACGAGATTTTCGCGTGTCGGATTTTCAGCGTCGCCCGAACGCGAATTAAGCACGTACACGTACATTTATACATATATATGTACGTGTGTGTGTGTGTGTGTGTAAACATATATATATGTATAGGTACGAGAAAGAGGAAGGCGGATTTAAGCTTCATTCGAAGGAAGAGGGGTTTGGGGGGAAGGGAAGAAAGGATTGGAGAGAGGAGAGAGGAGAGGAGAGGAGAGGTGTGTATGAAGCGTGAAAAGGAGGGGGGGAGGTGAGGGGAAAGGGGGTGGGAAAAGAGAGAGGATAAGTCGTTTCAACAAGAAAGATCATGTTCTAGTTGGCTTGACGCTTGTTCATTTTTTAGTTTCTCCAGGCAATGAACGGAAAGAGAGAGAACGTGTATGTGTGTGTGTGTGTGTGTGTGTGTATGTGCGTTTATGAGGAGGAAAGAGTAGGTGTACGTGACTCCGTTCAACACCCACCGGCTTACACCTTTCTCAGTTGATCTCGTAAATTCAAACAAACAGGATTGCATCTCGCTTCAATTTCTACTTTATATTATATACTTAGACAAAAGCCTAAGAGTTGTGTAGGATTATTTTTTTTTTATCTAAAACGTTTAAAGTATAACGATAGTTAACGAAAAGAGGTAACCCACCATAGGATTATTTTACCTGGAGAGGGGAGGGGGGAAAAGTGGCGGAGGGAGTGGTGGTAATAGAAAGTTTAAACGATTCGTATATCGTATTATATAACGTTTCATTCAATTTTCGTAGAATTATTTGAAATTGTTATATATAAAATAATCCATTATTATTATTAATAATAATAATAATAATAATAAAATGAAATAAAATATAGGCAAATAAAAAGTTAAAATTGACGAACGTATATCATTGACGATTGTAAAACTCCTAAACAGTATAATACTAACGAGATTAGGTGATTTATTCATTAAGATAGAATGATGAAATATTGAAACTAGTAAAACCTTTATCGTAAATTTGTGGATGGCGTTAAACTAATAAGCATCGTTTATCATTTATCCGACAATAGCTATGAGTTTCTTGCGTTGAAACATTTTGGACCAGCCCCCAAGGGAATTCAATCGCTGACTACTCGGAGTTGAAGTCTAATTAACCGTCCGTCACACCCCTACTACCACCCCCACTTCCCCCTCCCATCCCCCTTCTAGTTCTCCTCCACCCAAACCCCTTTTACTTCCAACATTTTCCACGTCAAGGAGAACGGACGTCTCAACTTCTCTGCTATATCGGCATCCGCGAAAGCCATGGGGTTTAACATAGTTCTCTCTCTCTCTCCCTCTTTCTTTCTTTATGCATCTGAACTCCTGAAACCTCGATTTAACCTTTGCTTTAACGCGCATTCCAATTTACCGATCCTTACTTTAACAAATTTCTTCTTTTCTCTTCCCTCATTTTCTTAATTTACAATCTCTCAACGCGATTGCGTAGAAATTTGATTAATGGGAATCATGGAAAATAAAAAAATAAAAGAAAGAAAATGAAATAAAAATACAAGTACGGTAAAACGGTACTCGAAACACTACTGGGTGGGTAGTGTGTTAAATAAAACAAAAAATTGTTGTCAGAGTTTACCGAACGGAGTGAAAGTTTTTCGTACCTTTCTCTCTCTCTCTCTCTCTCTCTCCTATCGTATTTATTTTCTTCTTTTATATGTAAAAAAAAAAATACCAAATATAGATAGAGAGAGAGAGAGAGATATGCAAAGAAGAACAAAAATATCGAACTTAGAACGTTTCTTTCACGAACGAATACCGATTTCACACCACCGATTGAGTGTGTGTGTGTGTGTGTGTGTTACCGCGAAATTATTTAAAAATCAAAACCGAAAGAGATAATTTTGTAAGGAAACGTTTATTATTCGTACGAAGAGTTTCGAAAGAGAAAGTAAGTAAACGAGTTTAGAAACGAATAAAATAAAAGTAAATATTTAATACTCGACCACTGGACAATCGAACTTGACGATATATACCTTACTTCTCTCTCTCTTTATTTATCTATCTATCTATCTATCATCTATCCATCTATCTATGACAGAGAATGAATACTTCAGATTTAACTATACTCGGATAAAATCCTTAGCAATCAGCTAAAAGAACATTCGTGTTGAAATCTGCATAAATGGGTTTCCTCGTGCAAATAAACGACGTCCACCACCACCACCACCACCACCTCCACCACCACCTCCACTAATACTAGCAACATTACCACCACCAAGTAATCCCAAAGTAGTTCTCGACCGAAAAGTCTTTAAAGTCCTCTCCAATTTCTGCTTAACAAGAGAGCCACACACGCGAGTTATGTATACCGAGAGTTATTTATTCAAAGAAGGAGAAAGAGAAAGAGAGAGAAAAGCGAGAAGGAGGAAGGGGATGACGAGAAGGGGGGACAGGGGGAAGGGGGAAATACGGGGGATTAGAAGTGGCTTGTTAATTACGAAACGTATAAGTACAATGAAAGGAAAGCCGTACTAAATTGCGTCTCGTGAGCTTGACTTAAGAAAATCTGACACACACACACATACACACATATATATACACGCATATACATACACGCAAATACAAGGGATAAAGGATTATCGATATTTGCGTGTTTTAGGCGGCTATTGGCCCCTTTTGAGAAACGATTTTGCTTAAGCTTTTACGAAATAGAAAACTAACATGCATACACGCGTGTAGTACTCTACTACCACGTCGTATTTTTCCTTTTTTTTCTCTCTCTCTCTACTACGCGATATACACGAGAAACACGGAGAAAAAAAGGGGTGGGCTGGGGAGAGAGGGAGGGGGGCAGGGTGTTTTAAAACCAACAAAAAAATTCGCGAAAAATGTCGTTCGTGATCTCTCGTGCATACTCGTGGAAAATATCTCGCGGAGAGAGAGAGAAAGAAATAGACAGAGAAAGAGAGAGAGAGAGAGAGAGAGAGGAGAGAAATAAAAGGGAAAACAAAATGATAGAAGAAGAATAAAAAAACATTTTTCATTCGGGCCACGAGCAATTTTTCAAATAGAACGATACGCGAACGGTACCGGGCGTACCGCCGAGCGATATGTTTTCAAAACTGGCGCACGATACGTGCATTTTCGTGACGCGAATATGAAATGCCGGAGCGTAAAGTGCTGAAAAGGGGGTAAAAAGATTTAGGAAAAAACATACACCGATCGAATTACTACTACTATATGTATATATATATGTGTGTGCGTATATGTGTAGCTTATAAAAATTCACGATATTCTGTATTCTTATTGAAGATATTCTTTTAAGACTTGTACGGTTATTCGGATACTACAAAATAAATATTTAATTAAATTGCAATGAATTTGTGTGCAAGTATATTTTATAATTATTTTGAAGTTATACTTCTTTTGGCGCGTTGGGGAAAATGTAATGGGGAGTGATTTTGTTCCGAGCGTCTGAGAAAAACGACACCATGAAGTTTGTCGGTATTTACGACGAGCGGCAAAGCGATTTCAAGTATACGGCATGAAGTTGTCTTCTCTTCTTCTTCCCCTTTTTTTCTCAAGCGGGTCACCCATCCAAATACTAATCGTACTCAGCGCTGCTTTACTTAAACGATCGAATCGAGAACTAATGCTGTAACCGCGCCATTACTGTTGACGCGTGAAGTAATTCGATATATCTCTGTTATAATATATTTAGTGTGAACTGCATATCTATATTTTAATATTTTCTTTTTCTTTTTTTTATTCTTTCTTATATAATATATATAATAATAATTATTTTTTTTTTAAGTTATTTTTTTTCTTTGAAGTTTTTTTTTGAAGTTATTTTTGAGGTTATTGAGGTTATGTTCGTTTTGGTACGGCAAAGAAGTATAACTTCTTACGTGAGTACATAAGTATACACACCAGTTTTTTTATTCTTTCTTATATATTTATAATAATAATTATTTTTTGTTTTTAAGTTATTTTTTTGAAGTTATTTTTGAGGTTATTGAGATTATGTTCGTTTTGGTACGGCAAAGAAGTATAACTTCTTACGTGCGTACATAAGTACACACACTAGTTTTTTTTTATAAAATTAATTTCGTATAACGTTTTTTCTTTTTTTTTTTTTTTTTTAATATTTTCTTGTTCTTTCTTTTTGTTTTTTTCTTTTTCTTTTTCTTTATATAACCGTTAAATTTGTTCGATTTGTTCGATTCTGTAAAAACTTGGGGAAAGAAGAAGAAGAAGAAAAAGAAGAAGAAATTGATTTATTTATTTTCTATCATTCTCAAACCCTATTTAATATAGTTTGTTATACTTTCTATCGAATAAATTATATTTTCTTTTATATACATTTTCCATGAAAAGCAATCGTCGTTGCTCGAAGAAAGAAACGAACAAGGGTAAAAAAAAGAAAAAAGGAAAAATTGTCGCGAAGCATCTGGCGGCAATGCCGATGAAGAACAAACTTTGAATTATATAATTAAAAAGAAATGTATAAAGTAGACGAAGGATAATCAAGACTGGAATAACAAACTATTAAGACTTTTCATTTTTAAATCGAAGCGTTCTACGATATATAAATGGCAGTGTGGGGCTCTGTGGAAATATTACTTTCGACGGAATAAAATTACAAAAAAAAAATGGAAAGAAAAGAAAAGAAAAAGAAAGAAATCATCAAAGAAAAATGCGAGATTATATAAAATTGGTCGATAATTATAAATATTTTTATTCGAAATAAATTAAAATGTTATATATTATTATATTATCAAAAGTTAACGTACGAAACGTTCGTAATTTATTTATTTCTACAAAAATTTCGATCATAGGTGAAACGAAATGTCAAAAAATACGCAACTTCTGAAATCATAATTAACAAAAAAGAAAAAAGAAAGAAATCATCAAAGAAAAATGTGAGATTATATAAAATTGTTCGATAATTATAAATATTTTATATTCGAAATAAATTAAAATGTATTATATTATTAGATTATCAAAAATTAACGTACGAAACGTTCGTAATTTATTTATTTCTATAAAAATTTCGATCATAGGTGAAACGAAATGTCAAAAAATACGCAACGTCTGAAATCGTATTTAATAAAAAAGAAAAAAAGAAAAACATAAAAAAGAGAAGAGAAAAAGAATTAAAAAAAAAAAAAAAAAGAAAAAGAACAGTAGACAAGATCGATGAAATCATGCCCGCAACGAGGCCGCTGTTTGTCGGTCGTAGTCGCGAAAACGGATCCATTGTTTATCGTACATTTAACGGATAAACAGCAAATTGAAGCAAATTCGAGGGGGAGAAAGAAGGGGGTAGAGAACGGAGAACGAACGGACAAAGGTAAATGGAGTAGGGGGGAGGGATGATATTGGAAGGGGGGGATGATATGGAAGGGTAGTAAGAGAGAAGTTGAAAGAGGGATGAGTTAAATAGGGAAGAGGAGGAGGAGGAGGGTGGGTTGCCGGTGAAGGTAGAAGTATAGGTATGGAATCGGGGTTGCGTCAGGGGTGTCCAAAATGAGGGAAAGGGGGTGGTAGTAGAGGGTGGAAAGCCGAGCGTAGTATTGCCACGTCACGGAATCGTGCTGTACACCAAATCCCATGCATATTTAATCAGTCAGAATTATGGCTCGTCATGTAGCAGTTTTAACGGATCATCCGTTGCTATGCCATCACACCCCCGATCGCGTATTTTTCAACGCATATACAGTGGGACCACCACCACCACCACCGTGTGCCCCCATCCACCCACCCACCCCTGCCGCGTGGGAACACCTTCTCTGCCTCTCTTTCTCTCTCTCTCTCTCTCTGACACACACCTAGCAGGGAAACAAAATTATGACAACGCGAATAAATATACTGGTGAGGGGTGTTCATTGGATATATCCATAGATAATGAAGACAAAGAATCATCATTTTTATTTTTCTCTTCTCTTTTCTTTTTTTTTTTTTGTTTGTTTCGATACGCATGACTAACGTTGAAAGATACGACAATCCGATTATAAATAATAGAAAATAAATATATATATATATATATATATATGATAGAAAAGGAATGCACTTTTGTTTGTTCCTTTTCTTTTATTTCGATTAGAGAGAATAATAGTTCGAAACGATCTGGAACGATATCGCGGGAAATATTGCATACGCATCTTTTTTTTTTCCCCACCCCCCATGTAGCATACCCACCACCAACACCAACATATACAGTTTTCTTTGGAGTACCTTTTGCACGCGTATGTGTGTGTGTGTGTGTGTAAGTGCTCGAGAGAACACGTTCCTATCTATCCGTTAGGCAAAAACATTCGACGATTAATAAAGACTAATAGGAGAAAAATACCGACGAGATAATGAAGCGACCGAGAATGGTGGTGGTGGTAGTGGTGGTGGTGGTGTGTTTGTAGATTTGAATATTGGCGATTGTACGTACGCGCAGGTTTAGGAGGAGGAGGAGGAGGAGGAGGATGAGTGGGAGGGGAAAAGGGTGCTGGAGGAAGTATCGAAAAATAGCGACCGGTTTAACGATGCAAAACGTTACGTTGGAGGGTGCTTCCGCAAATGACGAAACGTTGAAAACGCTCGAACTATCGTTATAATATAAACGGGTATACCCGAATAATACATACACGTGCGTACAAGTATTCATACATTTTACACATACGATAAGAGGACAGATAAATAGATGGATACGTACGTACGAGCATAAATTTTCTATACGATTTGTAATATGATACTCGTATGAAAATGAAAAATGCACAGCCCCCACAACGAACGGCCCCTCCCTCCTACCCCTCTCCTTTTTCCTTTGTTGTCCTCTTTTTTCCCCTACCCTCTTTTTTAGCATTCCCTCCATCCTTACCCCCCACCATTCCTCTATCTCTGTCTCCTTTTTTTTCGAAAATGGAGGATAACACCTAATGAAGAACATTAATAATTTCAACGAGTTTCTAAAAGAGATTTGCATCCTGGACGAGGAGGATGCGATGCGTTAACGATAGGGAAAACGCCACACAATACTCGAAATATTCGCCAAAGCAGCTACCAAACCCAACCACCACCTTTTTCCCATGCACGAGCAACAACACACCCTTCCCCTCCCTTCCCATTGCGATATCTCGCGTACGAAGAGTATAAACTCTCGTCCCCCACCATTTTCCGCCTGCCCCCACCCACCAACCTCCTCCCTTCCTCCCGCCACGTAGCAGACGCTGACGCTAAACCGTTCTGAAAATTGTGAAATGCGCGAAAATAACTCGCTTGCCCGTCCGAAAACGGCTTTCGCGATATTTAATAATTTATACTGACAGCATTCGATATATGTTTGCATTCTCCGGCCTCTCTAACTCTCCCTCCCACTCCTCCCCACCCCTCTCCGCCCCTCTTCCTCATTCTCATCCTCCTTTCACCATCCAACTCTACTACTAGCGTTTCTCTGCTCGTCCATGGAACGAGCCCGCAATTTTCACTTTAAATAAGGTCTCGGTCGAGCTTTTAACGAAACCTCCGAGAGCAGCTTTCTCTTCGAACGACGCACACATACACACACACATATATATATATATTTATATGGATAAAATATAACACTCTCTAACTGTGATATTCTCTTTTTCTTCCGTCAATCG
This sequence comes from Polistes metricus, assembly GCA_010416925.1. Lineage (NCBI taxonomy): Eukaryota > Metazoa > Arthropoda > Insecta > Hymenoptera > Vespidae > Polistes > Polistes metricus. Next base: position 2,853,427 of record QUOH01000016.1, read on the forward strand.
CATTTCTTTCATAAATAAATACAATTCTTTTGTATTTGTATATTTATATATTTGGGTTATACAGAAAATAATATTCAAATTATTATCGCGCGGTTGTCGTCGAAGAGAGAGAAAAAAAAAAAAGTTTCTTTCACCGGACTCAGACCAAAACCCCCTTCTTTTAGACCTCTCGGCCCTTTTCTCACGGTTCATCGTAAAAAGAAAATCATCGGCAAAGTAATACCTGCTTATTGGTCTTTTCTTAATTCTATTTTGTTTTTTTCCAGTTCAGACGAAACCCCTTACCCCCACTTCTTCCCCGGGACTTCATCTTCCTGTTCCTCGCTGTCCACCATAAAAGGAAAATCGTCAGCAAAGTGGTACCTGCTTATTGGTCTTTTTTTCGTTAGATTTTGTTTCTTCCAGATTCAGACTGAAACTCCATACCCCCCCCTATCCCTTCTTCTTCCGCACCGTCCACCATAAAAGGAAAATCGTCAGCAAAGTGGTACCTGCTTATTGGTCTTTTTTTCGTTAGATTTTGTTTGTCTTTTTGTACTCCCACTCCCACTCCCACTCCCACTCCCACTCCTACTCCCACTCCCACTCCCACTTTCTCTTTATCATACTATCTTTTTTCTACTTTATTTATTTTATAGATGGGGGTAGAAGGGGTATGAGAAGAAAAGAAAAATAAAAAAAGAAGGAAAAAATATCGTCTTATTAAAGGTGGTGCTCGTCGTTGCACGACCGACCGTGAAAATTGTGCGCGACGATGCGTGACTACGCTGCTGCTGCTGCTGCTGGTGCTGGTGCTGTTGCTGTTGCTGCTTTCGGACCCGTAACAAAAATTCTTTCATACTTTATACTTTATCCTACACAGGTTTGCAAACTCCTTACCTTATCAAACAACCGAAGAGAAGTAGTAGTACCACCTCTCTTCTTTGACTATCTCCTCTTACCAACTCCCCCCACCCATCATCTCCTCCACCCTCCCCCCGATCACTCTTTCTTTCTCTTTTTTTTCTTCTTCTTCTTCTTCTTTTTATCTAGGCTCGTCGTCATATCATTCGAACTCTATCAATTAAAAGTTTCAGCAGCGATTTCAGTTCAAGCGTTACTCGATATCTTCATACCAACCCCCGACCCCAACCCCCCCCCACCACCTCTTTTTCCGCTCACTCCCCACCTCCTTCTATTCCTTCTCATCATCCACCTTTTTCTTCTTCTTCTTCTTCTTCTTCGTTCTTTTTTTCTTCTTACTTCTCTCCCTTTTAAGTTGTCGCGTGGAATTATCGGCTAACGCCCAGAGAAGAGACGAAAGTTTATTTTTTTTTTCTTCTTCTTCTTCTTCTTCTTCTCTTTTGATGGAAAAGAGGGAATCTCTCTCTCGGTAAACTCTTTTTCTACCTTCGTTTCGTTCCTCGTCGTCGTCGTAGTCGTCGTCATTCTGTTCTTATAGTTCGAAGAAGTTGCGTTTAAGAATCTCACCGGGTTCGCGTTTCTTACGACCAATGAAAAAGACGCGTCACTTGATCTTATTCTATCCTCACGCTTTTATATCCTCTTTATATTTCTTTTTTTACTAGTTCCTCTTACCTTATTACGAATCTTGAAAGAAGTTCGAGTATACGCGTGTTAGTTTCGGGATAAACAACTAAATTTTTCTACAATTGCTTGCTTGATGTTTGATGATTCGTTCGAGCAGTCATTCTTTCATTTTTTTTTTTTTAATATAATTAATTTTAATATAATTTTATATAATTATTTTAAATTTTATATAATTAAAATAATATATATATATATATATATATATATTATTAATATAATAATATATAACTGTAGGATTCGTGAAAAAATTGGACCGTTGGACTGACTGGACCGGGACTCGAACCCGGTCTTCCGCTTTCCGGGCGACTGCTCTTTAACCAATTGAGCTATCCGGGCCCACCGTCCAATCTCCTCACGAACGCCTACTTAAGTGTTTGGCTTAGAGGTGCTCGCATCCCACATAATTTAAATTTAATATAATTTTAATATAATTAAACGTAAATGTAGAAGAGATATAAAGGTATAATAAGGAAATTAAACAAATCTTGAAAGAAGTTCAAGTATACCCGTGTTAGTTTCGGAATAAACAACCAAATTTTCCACAATTGCTTGCTTGATGTTTGATGATTCGTTCGAGCAGTCATTCTTTCAATTTTTTTTTTTTTAATATAATTAATTTTAATATAATTTTAAATAATTTTAATTTAAATATAATTTTATATAATTAATATATATATTATTAAATAATAATAATATAATTTAAATTTAATATAATTTTAATATAATTAAACGTATATATATATATATATATAAATGTAGAAGAGATATAAAGGTATAATAAGGAAATTAAACAAATTTGGAGAATTTGTTTCTTTTTTTTCAATTGTATACAGTTATAGGGGAGGGGGTGAGGTGTTTGTTTGTTAGAATCATAAATCGTGCAAGTAAAAAGATAAGGAAATACTCGATGAGAAAGAAAAAATTATTATTGTGTCAAACTTATTTTTTCATATTCTAATTAGTTTGTAGGAATTTATCAGGAGTATACACTGAACAAGCAGAAAAATCAAATACAAATAATTCTTCTATAACACGGTAGATAGGTTCCTAGAAAATGTCGTGTTGTATAAAACCGTGTTATATATATTTATTTATATATTATTTATATATTTTATTAATTATTTTTATATTATTAATTTTAATTTAATTTTAATTTTTTTTTAATTTTATATTATTATTATATTATTAATTATTTATATATTATTATTATATATATAGTTTATTTTTCCTTCGCGTTATATTTGAAGGTAATTTAGTTTTTGAATTATGTTAAACAAAAATCATGTTATTCAGTGCTGTAGAAGTACAATATCGTATAAAGATTTGTCGCAATTCTCTTATCGTGTTTGTGCAAAACTATGTTATAACATAGTTCATATATTGTAATATTGTTGGACAGTTTCCACAATTTATGAATCGTGTTATAACAAAACCGTGTTGTGGGAAGAGTACCTGTACTCAATTAGAAAGATACAAATACCATTACGTTTTACCCAAAATAATTTTTTCCAATTCTAATCAGTTGTAGAAGTTTATCAGAACCCTGAGCAATCAAAAAGATCAAATACTCAACAAGAAATCAAAAAATATCATTAAATCACCCAAACTAATTTTTTCCAATTCTAATCAGTTGTAGAAGTTTATCAGAACTGTACACTGAGCAAGCAGAAAGATCAAATACTCAACAAGAAATCAAAAAATATCATTAAATCACCCAAACTAATTTTTTCCAATTCTAATCAGTTGTAGAAGTTTATCAGAACTGTACACTGAGCAACCAGAAAGATCAAATACTCAAAAAGAAATCAAAAATATCATTAAATCACCCAAACTAATTTTTTCCAATTCTAATCAGTTGTAGAAGTTTATCAGAACTGTACACTGAGCAAGCAGAAAGATCAAATACTCAACGAGAAATCAAAAAATACCATAAATAAGAGAATCCTAACCATTCTGATAGTCTCGCATAGAGTGAGAAAAAAAGGAAGAACAAAACAATGATAGGACACCATAGAAGAAAAGAAAAACGCTATTAAATAAATGAAATAAAATAGAAAAGAAAAACGAAGGGACGATAAAATAAATAGATCAAATTTGCTGAAACAGAAAATGTTATCGTAGACGAGTACTTGGATATTATTCTGCTGATCAAATTCCTCTTGGTAAAAGGGGGTAGGGGGTAGGGGGTGGTAGTTGAAGTCTCCTCTCTCGTTCGACTTCAAATGAGAAACGAAGAGAGAGAAAAACAGGGAATGAGTTTCGTACACGTGAACGATATAAGCTAGAATTAGAAAGAGTGTGTATGAGAAAGAGAGAAAGAGAAAGAGAGAAAGAGAGAGAGAGAGAGAGAGAGTTTCTTTCCCACGAGTAGTTGAACCAGCTTTTGCATCGTACAATCTTTACTTGCGTGTATGCGCATACGTGTTAGAGAAGCTGAAAAAGGGAGAAAAAAAGAAAGAGAGAGAGAGAGAGAGAGAGAGAGAGAAAGGGTTAACTAACAGTGCTAGCTTCCAACATCAGCCACCTAACACAAGTACTCCACTAGAAGGATGGATTAATTAAGGTCCCTACGAGACTGCGCAACCCTTCACGACCTATTTCATTTACTTACCTACCTACCTACCTACCTACCTACCTCTCTATTTCTCTCTCTTTCTCTCTCTCTCTGTCTGTCTGTCTTCCACCTACACCAAACTCTAACACACGTTCAATGTTTCTATCGAAGACAATTTTGTCATTCTTCAATTATAAAATATCAGCACGTCGTCATCGTCATTTACGTTCCCATTTTTGCTTAGTTTTGTTTATCCCTTTCTTACGTTTATTGTTTATATATTTATTTTGTTTATATTTATATTATATATTATTGTTTTTGAATGTATCTTGATTGCAATACCAAATGCATCAACAGTCTGGAGGTTTGAAATTTTTCCTTAGTTTTGTTTACCCCTTTCTTACGTTTATTGTTTATATATTTATTTTGTTTATATTTATATTATATATTATTGTTTTTATATGTATCTTGATTGCAATACCAAATGCATCAACGACTGGGTTTATTTATTTTATTATTTTTTTTATTTATTTTTATATATTTATTTTGTTTATATTTATATATATTATTGTTTTTATATGTATCTTGATTGCAATACCAAATGCATCAACAGTCTGGGGGTTTGAAATTTTTCCTTAGTTTTGTTTATCCCTTTCTTACGTTTATTGTTTTTATATGTATCTTGATTGCAATACCAAATGCATCAACAGTCTGGGGGTTTGAAATGTTTCATTCCAATCGTAAATTTAATATTTCTTACTAGTTTGTTTCTTTTTCTTTTCTTTTTTTTCTGTACAATTATTATTGAACATCATTATTTGAATTTATTCTTACTTTCTTTTAGGTGCTTAAATATTTTCAACACACGGATTTAATATATTTTGATATATTTTTGTGTAAAATGATGAACGCGTATTGTTTACAATTATATATTTATACGTTGAACAAGTTGTAAAGTTTCTTGTTGGAACCAATGGGTGGTGGTGGTGGTGGTGGTATCACTTTTCAGTGAAACTCGAACGTCCAATCAACGAGTATTTCATCCTTAACTATCGGGAAAGATAATATTGACAACGATCTTGAAGGAAGATCCTAACCGAAGTACCAGAAATCATAATCGCCCTTCGGATAGTTAATTTAATTGATGGAACCGACAACCACAACCATTCAGTTTTTAAATCTAATTCTCGTGACGTGTAATTTTGTAACGAACGAATTATAAACGAAAGCATAAAATATTTTGTTTGCTTTCGTTATCGATTTAAATAAAAAAAAAAAAAGAGACGTAGGGTTTTTTTTTTCTTTTTCTTTCCCCCTCCCCTCTCCCCCAGCCCCGATATTTGTTAATTCGATCTCGGGATCGATGATTTCCGGTGTCACGCGAAGTTATCGTAAAATTCGATATGCTCGTACGCTTTCGCTAATCCAATATAAAAAAAAAAAAAAAAAACTAAAACTAAAAGAACGTTACTTCAAAGAGAAAATATTTTCACGACGATACCAACACACACACACACACACATACATACACACACTTTCAGAAAAGATCTACTTCGTGGAAAGTATAGTAAGTACACGTATGTATATATGTATATACACGGTGTTCCATTTTCGTGGCAAGATGACGATCGAGTCGAGGTTTTACACGACCGAACGATTATGGTAATTTACCAGGGTTACAATATATATATATATATATACTCGAGATATTCGTGACAAAAGAAAAAGAAAAAAAAAAAAAAAAAAAAAAAAAAAAAAAAAAAAAAAAAAGAAGAAAATTAAACGCAGTACGAATGAGAGTGTGAGAGAGAGAGAGAACAAAAGTTAACTAAAAAAAAAAAAAAAAAAAATTAAGAGGCAAATGTGTTAACGACCAAAAAAAAGAAGAAAAAAAAATATTGAAAAACAGAATTAAAAAACGACAAAGTTATTTATATTTATACATGTATATATGTATGAAAAACTTTTTCGTTCGGGGGTTTAAACCGTATAAAAATTTGGCGATAGTGAAAAATTGAAATACATTTTCTGTATATAAACGTAGAACAGCAGCAGAGACATACATACATACATACATACATACATACATATATACATATAGATATGTATAAACACACCCGGTATTCGAAGGTATAATCTGATTGACTATTAAAACGAGTACTATACAAGCGAAATATTTAAATAACTTTTTTCCATAGCCAGTTCACAGTATGTATACGGTTCACACTGTATATATATGTATAAGTTGAACACAATTCTGCAGAGTCGAATATAATCCGACTCGCTAATATTTCAGTATCAAAAGCCACGAAAGCTTCTTTCCGGTTATTCCGGGAGAACGATTATAACGCACCGCATGATTTTCAATATGCTTTTCACACGAGAATACTCTTGAGAGATTTTTCGGCTTTAGTGCGTAATACGTTCATTAAGTATAATAACGAACGTATGTAGTATTATAATAACGTGGTATATTCTTGGAAAATAATGATTAGGGTTATAACGTGAGTATTCACTTTCTACACACACATACACGCATACACACACATATACATTCTCTTTCTCTCTGACGTAGTATTCTGGGATTTGCCAATAATATGTCAATAAAATATTAATTTTAGTTATTGCTAAAGGGTTCATGCAGGTGTCCTATGCGCAATTTAATTTCCTCTTTGTATTACACACAAATATAACGCACACCACCCACACACGTTCATATATACATATATATACACACACCACGTATACATCTAGCAAACTCTTTTGTAATTTCCGATATTATTAATGCTTTTCATCCGCGATGACTGTTTGAACGAAACAATTAACGCATATGTTCGAGAAGAGAGAAAGAGAAAGATAGACAGGGTGGTAACAACGAGTTAGTAGCAACAGTCACGTTTATTATGATGTATCTCGTTCGACTCTTCTGATCAATCATAAAAGTATCGAACAAATACAGAAACAAAATATTACTCTCTCTCTCTCTCTCTCTTTCTCTCTTTTACTCTCGTACGTGTAGGGGGAGTAGAAAACGAGACACACAAACATACATATATCACACACATATAGGAAATAGTGAAAAGACAAATGAGATTTATCACGAATAATGTACGAATTTGTTGGAAAATTCTCCTGGCAGCATAAATTATGTCAACTTTTCGATAATTTAACCGAACGCTTTCGAAAATTATCATATAAAATCGCTTGAGGTGTTCTCTCTCTCTCTCTCTCTCTCTCTTTCGGTCGAGTGCTCGTTTGAGCATTAAAGTCTCTCGAAAGAAATAATTAAAAGGTCCATCGTGCGAGCGTACTGTGCTCTCTCTTTCTTTTTTTCTTTTTCTTTCTTTTTTTTTATTTTGGGGAGGAGGAAGGAAATTAATAAAACACTTCCGTCTAAAATATTCGAAGAAGAATAAGTATTTGCAATTATTTTTTTTCCCCACGAGATTTTATAACGCGTATATGGAAATAAATAAATTTTCGAGTTTTTATGCTTGGCCGAAAATTTCGTCGAAAGTTACAAAAAAAAAAAAAAAAAAAGACGAAACAAAATTTGCGTCATCATATTTACGATGGCAATTGTAAAATTTCTAATCTAAGATTAAAGTTAAAAGCACGCATTTGACAGGAGAATATAAACGCAGATTATTTTAACCCTTTCGTACGGTTTACACGGGTATCTCGTGTCAGAGCCAAAACTATCTTCTTTTTTTTTTTTACAGACTAGTTCCATTTGTTTAACAAAAAAAGAAGAAGAAAAAAAACCATATATTTATATGTAAAAATAAATTTGTCGAGGATTAAATGATCGGATATATCGAGTTGAAGATTTACGAAGATTTGCATGAATTTTTTGAAAAAATTTGTCGAGTAGATTAAAAGAACGAAAAACAAAAAAAAGAGGCCGGAAGTGAAAGACCACCCACGTATACTGTCGGAAGACAAAAAAAAAACCCATATATTAACAACCCTACGTATATAAAGGGTATAATATGCTTAATCGAATAGCGTATTTAAAAATATTGATCAATAAAAAAATGTGTTTGAATATGCTGACCAAATAAAATAGAAAACTGTAATAAAATAAAGAAAGAAAGAAAGAAAGAAAGAAAGGAAGGTAAAAAATGTTAACTGATCGTTTAGATGGACTATTTGCGCTCGCGTGCGTCAATTGAAATTTTTTGTGCGTACATATGAACGTACGTACATACGATGTCGTGTTGTGTATCGAACACAAACACACAAACACACAAACACACACATATATATATGAAAATAAATAAAAATAAAAAAAAAAAAAAATAAAAAAAAGATAGAAAGTAACACCGGGGCACGCGGGTGAACGTGTTATGTTTGCGTGTTCGTGTGTGTGTATGTGTGTTCGCGTGCGTATGTGTGTGGCGTAGTTCGTTGGGCGTAAAGCAAAATCAAATAGCGCGCTGTGCTCTATTAAAAGTCGAATAAAACTCCCCCGAGAGGATTATGATCGCGTGTTTTAACCGCCGCACAAATGACGCGACGGGGGTTTGTAGTATCACACCCTGAAGAGACCCCCGCCGTCCCCACAGCCCCCGTTCCTAACCCCCATTTACCCTTTCCCATCGGTGTACGCATCCACACGTTATACTCTTCCTCGCTTCGTTGTTGAACGGAACCCATCGCATCCGTCGTGTGTCATTCAAGCCACAGATCGTGAAAATCGTCCATGGAATTCGCCATTTTTCTTCCCTCCCCCTGCACCCCCCTCCTCCCACCTACCTCTCCCCCTATGCCTCACCCTAGAACCAGCGTTGTACCTTTTTCTCTCTCTCTTTTTTTTTTATTATTTTTTTTTCTTTCCCCTTTAAATCTGCTTTTATTTGCGGATACGAATAAAAAAAAAAAAGAAAAAATGAAAAAAAAAAAAAATTGAAAATATGTATAAACGTTTGTTTGAGTCGATATAATCGAATAAAAGACATCGCGCGTCGCGAACTCTCGGCTGCGTGTATAGAAAAAAGAAAAAAAATTAAAAGAAAAAAAAGAACAAAAAAAGAAAGGAGAAGGAAACAAAAAATAAAATAAAATAAAATAAAATAAAAAATAGAAAGGGGGAAAAAAGAAAAATGTTTCTCACGGAAATGCAAATCTTGAATGAACGACGACGACGACGACTACGAAACGGCGTTTAATTTATCGCTAAAGGGACAGGCGGTGAGGGAACGTGGGAGTTAGGAGGAGGGAGGGAGGGGGCAGGGGGGCAAGAAAACAACAATATTGTAAACGAATGCAATATTTGTGTTAATAACGTTATATATTCGTTAGATATCGTCGCGAAGGAAGAACGTTGAATGATTAAATGACCCCTCCTCTCCCTTCCCTCGCCAACTACCCCCTCCCCCCTCCCCCACCGTCCCCCACGATCCGTTTATTAAAGCGAGTATCTCTCTCTCTTTATAGAGGGACCCAATGTAGTTGCGAAGAACACAGTGTGCGGAGTGCTCATTAATAGTGCAAGTTGTATGCATACTAGCATAATGGGGAATCGATGGGGGTATCGGTGGGGGGTTGAGGAGGATTCGACCGAGAGATCAATGTTTTGTTTTAGAATTGTCGATGAACGTGCGGTGCAGGAGGAAGAGGAAGAGGAAGAGGAAGGGGGGACCCAGCCACTTTAAAATGGTAACCAACCCTCAACTCCGACCCCCCGTTCTTTCCCCAATCATCTTCGACGAGAAATTTCTTTCGGAAATTATCGTAGAATTTTTTTTTCTAATGTAAACTCATTAAAGTATAATTGTATAAATATTATATTGCGTTTCGTATTAATTCATCTTCGATCGCGTAAAATATTAGTGAATATTTTTGAAGGGGGATGTTAAACAAAATGAAAAAAAAAAAGGAAACGATATTCGAAAATATCGTTGGATGATTTATTTACGAATAATTGATCTTATTTTTTTTAATGTCTATTCTAATATAATTTCAAACAGTTACAGTATAATCAATTAACTATTGTGCCCTGACCGAATATAATAACGATTAGAAATAAATGACTTATGAACTATTCTTTATTAATTTTATATAGAAAATAAAAAAAAATACTATAAAAGAAAGGTGAGTGTAATATATATATGTATATAAACATTACCGATATAGTGTAAAAATCAGTTATTCTGCAGATTATCTAGGTAATGTGCGCATTAACCGTTTTACATTATTCGGAAAAAGACAAATGAGAAAATTTCATCATATTTATCGACTTAATATATAAGGTAATAATGAATTGAAAAATTTGTAATTTTGAAGAATTGTTCCAAATAGTTCAACCCACAACAGTACTAAATTTCAAACAGATTCATCAATTTTTACCGGAGTTATGATTTTTATAAGCGTTATGTATAATATTTTCCCTTTAAAACTTTGCCAACTATCTGGGGAATGTGTTAATATTAAAATTAAGAGCTCAAAATTTACAGGAATTTCATTTTATGCATTTAGATGATATTTAAGGGACGGAGAACAAAAATATTCCAAAATGACGTGTAAATAAAAACCACCCTAATATATGTATACATGTGTCTATAATTACGAAAGTGATCTAAGTCATATATTTCTTATTTAAATAATATTTCTATATTTAAAGGATTACATTTGAACGCTAAATGAATTCTATATATAATATTGAAATAACAAACATCATCTAACGGTTCATTTTTGACAATATCGTGAAAATTACATTGAATTCATTTAGTTTCGAATAATAATAATTTCATAATAATAAAAGTGGCCTGGTGTATTATATTAATTATATAATATATACATAGATATTAACATATATATATAATAAATATTATACATGTATATATATATTAAGGGATAAGTTATCAATAATAGTTCAACCCACAACAGTACTAAATTTCAAACAGATTCATCAATTTTTACCGGAGTTATGATTTTTATAAGCGTTATGTATAATATTTTCCCTTTAAAACTTTGCCGACTCCCTGGGGAGTGTGTTAATATTAAAATTAAGAGCTCAAAATTTACAGGAATTTCATTGTATGCATTTAGATGATATTTAAGGGACGGAGAACAAAAATATTCCAAAATGACGTGTAAATAAAAACCACCCTAATATATGTATACATGTGTCTATAATTATGAAAGTGATCTAAGTCATATGTATTTCTTATTTAAATAATATTTCTATATTTAAAGGATTACATTTGAACGCTAAATGAATTCTATATATAATATTGAAATAACAAACATCATCTAACGGTTCATTTTTGACAATATCGTGAAAATTACATTGAATTCATTTAGTTTCGAATAATAATAATTTCATAATAATAAAAGTGGCCTGGTGTATTATATTAATTATATAATATATACATAGATATTAACATATATATATAATAAATATTATACATATATATATATATATATTAAGGGATAAGTTATCAATAATTGTTCTATTTATCAGACACAATCACAAGTGAAATTCACCTTTCTACAGTTTACACCTATCTCTTAGCAGCATTTAAAGGCCCGTGTCCAATCGGTTTGCACGCGACATTTACTAAGCTTGCTTGGGGAGCTTTAACGTTGCTCTGACATGGTTTATCTCGTGAGGTTAACGACGATAATAGGGTAGAAGTTACGTTACAACGACCAATCCAACTCGTGTAACTCGCCACGAATCTCGCGTATTAACCGATTATCTTAACGCGATGTTACGTGCTTAATGTATTCAGGGTTGCTTCGGGACGCGAGCATTGAAACGCAGCTTCGAGAATAAGCCGATGAGTGGGTTACGGGTGAGGGGAGGAGGAGGAGGAGGAGGGAAAGGAGGGGTTAGGAGGGTGAAGTAGAAACAACGATTTGACCCACGTTACAACATGCAACCTGTATATCGCTCAAAGTCGTAACACCGAATGTATGCGCGATAAGATTGCATCGCCAGTCTGCTGCTGACCGTGTCTAAAATGATCCTAAATTTCCACGAAATTAAACTGATCGATGGATAGAGGCGCCCCGTTTTTCTACGAAAAAAAAAAAAAAAAAAAAAGAGAACTTTTACATCTTGCACGCGTAATTACATAATATAGATTCATTTTCAATTGGGCTTTCAAATAAGTTTGTTATTGCGACATAATAATCCGTAAGGATGATAAATCGATGTTTGAAAACGGAAAGAAATATTTCATTGTAGCCAAAAATACAATTTCATATTTTCAACAAATAATAAAACACACTTATATATAAATATACACAAATATAATTTGCGTTGTAATAATCCGAAAACGTAGAGGTAATCGATTACCCCCGTAGGTTTTGTTTTTCGTCAAAAGTATCCAACAGATTGAGAAGAAGATTTAAGATGATATTTGAAAGAGGAGAAAACTCTATAGAGACCCCCCCCCCTCCTGGGAGAGTTTTGCTAGTTTCCGCGTTTGTAGAAAATTGCAAGAGATGAGAGAGAGAAAACGCCTCCGCCATTAACTTTGATGTGCTTATAAAACGCAGTGGGAGATTCGAGTTAGTACAGGATTGACGTGTGCCCATTTCGTGCCTACATATATATACACCCCGTGAACCATGGAAAGAAGAGGGTGGAGAACGTACAGATAGGGAGAATCCATAAGAGGAAACAAGATAGAAAGAGAAAGAGAGAGAAGGGGGGGAGGAAGGGATGGTTTTGGTACGAGCCAGCAGTGAACGCTCAGCCAGCAACCAGCCGGCCGTATAGAGTTTCCAAATTTAACAGCCCTGTGTCGAGTAGAAATCGTAGGAATGAGGAATGGGTGTACATATACCCTCCACACCCCTCCCCCTACCCCTCATGCACGTATACACGTTGCCCGAACGTACAGGGAACCAGCAACGATGGGTCGCTCTCGACCATAAATACGAGAGCTGGTTGATTATACGGAACTCCAGTGTCAAACCACCCCATCCTAACCAACCAACCAACCAACCAACCCTCGGTTGTGAGTTGCTCTGTTCAGTCTCTTTTTTTTATCTTCCGATCCTATCCAGTTATTCAACGTAAAGCAACCACCAGCAGTTACCCATCCATCATTGTACATATATCACCGGAACCTTATTTTCCTTTAAGTGGATTCCGAATGATATCGATACGAGTATCTAAAATCAAATATAATATTTCGTTTGTGGATAGTATAGTATCGTTTTCGTATATGTTTGTAAATGCATTTAGAGAATCGTAACTCGATAATAACAATCACATTTCTATCATATGTTGTATATATATATGTGTATGTATATATCATATATCCAACAGTATAACGTTTACCTTTCATAGGAATAATCTAATCGTGCTAATCGACTTATCGACACCTCGTACCATGTATGTATCTCTATTCCTATCTACCCATTTTGTTGTAGTAGATATAAACCTATGTTTTACACGTTTAACTATACACAACGTCGTACACTATATACGTGGGAGTTTGAACACACGGATGTATTTTACACTAGCAGCCACTTGTAGCTGAGCACGCCTAAATCGTTGAGTTTCACTCCCGCATAAGTCCTCCTCTTGCTCCGCAAAGAGCATATGTATGTAGGTGATATACACGTGTACATATATATATATGTAGTTACATACACAAATATGCATACATATATACGTGGTCCCTACATATGTACATATGGACGAGCAGTTCATTGCCGTGCTACCGAGAGAAACTGAGTGAATCGTGCGATTACACGAACCGCGGTTGTGTAGAGGTCGGAAAAGCAGCAGGTTGGCAAGCAATTTCAGTTGCTGCTCGGGTTCACCAACTGCGAATTTTCCCTACTACCCTTCTCTTCCACCCCCCGTTCCTCCTCCTCTTCCTGCTGCTGCTGCTGCTGGTGCTTGGTGCTGGTGCTGCTACTCACCCTACTCCTCTCTTTCCTCTTTTACCAGAACACTTTGTCTAACGGTCGATGTTTCAGCTTCTTCTATCTCGGCACCATTCAACGTCCTCTCTTTCTCACATACACACACACACACACGTAATATCTCGTTCAATCTCTGTTTCTCTATCGATTCTTAAATCCCTTTTCGGATACCTATACGGCTAAGGTATCTACCTGTTTGCACGCTTTTAGACACCAAACAAGAAAACAGGCGCCATGATATAGAAAGAGGATTAACATTTAACTTCGATGAGAAGTAGTGCCACGTGACGTGGCACAAGACTCGAGACTCTACCTCGATTGTTTTACGAGACTACTCTCTCTTTCTCTTTCAGCTAAACACTACCGGGATTTATTACGCCTTTGTTAACATTTTCCCAACCACCTTCCCTAATCGAACTTTCGACAGTATTGTATTACCTTTCAAGAAACTTTGCACATACTCCTATGAATACAAACATTATATATATAATAGAAAATAACAGAAAACCTATAAGAATAGGTTTAGGAATAAGCTAATAGAAAATCAATCAAGAAGTAATAATAAATTGAATATATAATAAAATGAATATGAAAAAAATCCGTCCACTGAGATCAGATTACCAAATGATAAATCAGCAAAGATCAATTATAAGACAAAGGGGTAGGAGGGGGGTGATATTATCACGAAAACAGGTAAACATGGGACACGATCTCTGTTGCTTTATTCGTACGCAGTCACGATTGCGAAGGTGGGCAAGGGGAAGAAGGGTGGGTGGGTGGTTTGAAAGGATAGGATGATACATACATATATTTATATGTATAGGTGGTAATGTAGCTACCTCCTCCTCCTCCTCCTCCTCCTACTACTACTACGTGTACCAGAGACGACGACGACGACGACGACGACGACGACGGGGACAACAAACTACGAGAGAGGGAGTCGTGCTACCACTATTCTATTTCTCTTTCCCTCCCATCCCTCCCATATATTCGGCGTAACGTACAATCAGCGATATTGTCACGAACCAACGAAACCGCAGCAATTTCCTAGGCGACACGCGTGCCTGGATTATCTTATAATTCCAAGCTTTATACGTGAGCCTTTCATGAAACACGAACTACACCATCCTCGAAACCACCCACTCTCACTCATTCACTCGCTCACTCACCACTCTCACCCTCACCCTCACCCCCTCTTATTCCCCTTCTTCTCATCCACCTACCGAACGCCAACAGATACTCGATAGGCACTTCTCTCTATCTCTCATCAGTCATACTGCACATTCTATGTTTAGCTATCCTCCTCCTCCTACACCTCCTCCTCCTCATCCTCCTCCTGCTTTTCTCTTTCTCTTTCTCTTTCTCTTCGTCGTCGCAGAATTTCGATTAGGCTAACACTAGTATTCCCTGGTACGATGATATCAAACACGAAACTAACTCTGAGTTTATATTGTCAGATATTTTCTGAAGATATCTTCTTCAACCCCCACCCCACCCCACCCCTCCCGTCCCTTTTTTTTACTCCTTTTGTTTACTCCTGTCTTCTTTTCGTTCCACTTCGTGTTTTTATACTAGCGATAATAATTCATTGAAATAGTTTCATATATATTTTCTTTCTTTTTCTTTTTTTTTTCTTTTTGAACACAATAATTAAAAACATTCGGAGAACATCGAGAAAACGGGTTTCTTTCCTCCGATTGCTTGTTATTCGTTTCGAATTTACTTACAATATATCGTTCTTCCCGAATCTGTTGTCACAAATTCGCGTGTTTCGTTCTTCGATAGAATAATCGTAGCTTAACTTTGGAAACTGTAATCTAACCTTTCACCTCCCACATCTCTGAAACAATTCTTTTTGTTTTATAATTTTATTAATTCGATTGAAAGAAAAGGAAACAAAATCGTGTCGGTGAAAAAACGAAAAGCTACGAATGATTAAAAACAACAACAACACCACCACAACCATCACTGATCAGAACACTGTTGAAATAAAATTCACGATAAAACTTGAGAATAAAAAAAAAGCATAAAAAGAAGAATAGCACGAGTAGGTTCAACGTGATCTGGAGATTTATTTGTCTCTCCCGAGGCCTCAGCCAAGACTGTCGGTTTCATTTCGGGAGACACCCCTTCGAGCCTCCTCGCGATTCGGTCACCCCCAGCACAACAAACACACACACACACAAATACACATACACGCACACAAATTTGCTCCCGGTATTTATAAACAGAGAAAGCACCACTTGGAATCATGCGAAAATAACCCTCCGGTAAATTGTAGGATTAAAAAGGAAAGAAAAAAAGATGAAGAAATAAAAGAAACAACATTTCTACCAACGAATCGAAATGTCGGATTTGTTCCTATTTGATTTATGTGTGTGTGTATGTAATGTGTGAAATTATTTAAAAATATATATATATTTTATCTTAAATATATGAGCCGTTTATTTTGAAAGTGGCCTAACTCCATTTAACCTTAAATTGAGATATTTAAAGGTTTGCGTTTCAATGCAATTCAAAATATACGTAAAGAATAACAATGAGTTATGTTGCTTAAGTGTATCTAAAGGTGTTCAATTTACAGTTCCTATTAAAATAATGGCAATTATTAAGTGAATAATATGCGTTTTCTTACCAAGAATGGAGTTAGGCCACTTTCAAAATGAACAACCAGATTCGTTATCAAATTTGAAGGAACCGAAGTCCATTCAACATAATTTAAGATGCTTCAAATTGCGAAAAAACAATACTTATTTTATTTTACATATCTTTATAACACTTTAAAAACATAAATTATGCGATTCAAAATATTTTTTACAAACATAAATTACAAAACAATTTTCTACTCATCTACATTTTGTGTACGTGAAAGGGATTTAAAGAAATCGTGATGTTCCGGTGGTATATATCGTAATAAGTCAATTATGTCCTTGAATTTTGCGCTTGTAATTTGTCTTATATTTTTATACAGTGGTGTCAATACAATATTTTCGAACTTTCTTGGTCTACCCCGACGTGGTATTAAATTCAGGACTTTCAAATTTTCGTTCTCATTCATTGATGTCTTATAGAAAACCTTATTCATTTTTGACAAAACGCATCCAACATATTTTTAACCAGTTTATTGGTTCTCCGTTAGAATTCTTGACCCTTTTAAAAATTGCGTCTTCTAATAATTTAGTTGATACAAAATCTTCTTGTCTCATTTCATGTACAATAAAGTTATTACCTTTCCGACACTTTTTGATAATATTGTTATACTCTCGGGGGACAAACAGTAAATTATTTTTTTTTAATGCCATTTCTACCACACCAAAATCTCTACTCCTAATGGAGTTAGGCCACTTTCAAAATAAACGGTTCAGTGATTCGACTAACTCTGAAAACTTATGTGTCCAGAATTACCGTATTTACTCGGAATATAAAAAAAACATAAATTTAAAAACATAAATTATGCGATTCGAAACATTTTTTCTTCTTCTTCTTCCTTTATTTGCTTTTTTTCTTGCTTTCCTTTATTTTTTAATCATCATCATTCATATTTATCGATCGTTGAATTTTCAACGACGGAAGTAAGCCAACAACAACATAAAGAATATATATATACATATATATTATAGTATAGAAAATAATTCGAATAATTGATTTCGATTTAATTCTGCTCGTTCGACGGAATCGTAAATTTTCAGCTTTGTGAAACAGGCTCAACAACGCAACGAAACGCAACGAAACGCAACGACGGCAACGGTGGTGATGGTGGTGGTGGTGGTGGTTGTTTTTCGACGAGGCAAAGAGTTAAATCGTAATTAGCGAATTGCAAAACCTCACGAGATATCGATATATCGTACGAAAATCGCCATTTTCTACGAATCGTTAAAAGCGCAGCTTTTCCTCTTCTTTTTCTCTTTCCTCCTCCACCACCACCACCCCATTCTTCTCTACAAAAATTTCCAAAAATTATCTACGCATATTGCATCGTATTATTTTCTAATAATACGAAATAATACAACATCGAAGTTTCCTTTTTTTCTCAAAATTAAATCCAAACCCCCCCATACTATTTATTTATTCTTATATATCAATTATTCACATTTGTGTTTATAGAAATAAAAATTCTATATTGTTAACATTGATAATATAAATTATATTCAGTGTGTGTGTATTCGATAAATTACATTGTGTACTCGCAATTAGTATCAACAATTTAAAATACCGATTTATAAATGATAAAATACAATTGTGGGATGTAATTGGTGTTCAAGTAACGAAATAAAAGGGACTTTTATTTCATCCTGTACATAAATATATGAATACACACACACACAAGTATCCACACACGCACACGCGCATAAAGACACTTCTATATATGTATAATACTGTATAAAATATATTATAAAATATAAAATTATATTTACATTCTTCTATCACTTGTTATAACTCATTTTTATCTCGTACTTTCTCAACAATAACAATTCTCAAGGGAAAGGGACTCTTATTACATCATCCTGTATATAAATTCATGAATACATCAAGGTATCTGTACACACACATACACACACACACACATGCAAAAAGATTCTTCTATCATTTGTTATAAATCATTCAAATCTTGTATTTTCTGAGTAAAAACAATTCTCAAGGGAAAGGGACTCTTATTACACCATCATCCTGTATATAAATTACGATTTAATTTAATTTTAATTTTAATTTTTTTTTTTTTTTACTTTAAAACCATATGTTTATTGCTTTGAACCAATACTACTATACCACTATTATAGAACTGTTATACTTTTATTTATTATTTACTATTTTCTTTTTACATTTATCTACTTACTGTGCGTTACTACTAATATAATGATAAGTTTAATAATAATTACATAATTTTAATTTTTGTTTTGTTTTATCTATACATTATATTGTACTTTACTGTAATTAATGGCCTTTAGGGAGCCTAGGCTCTAGGGTCAATAAAATATTATTAAATAAATAAATAAATAAATAAATAAATATATGAATAGATCAAGTATAGTATCCGCATACACGCACATACACACATATGCAAAAAGATATATGTATAATTCTTTTATAAAATATAAAACTATATAATTCTACAAGAGAGCAAATCCGATATAATTCATTAATGTCGACGGCAACGCGAGCAAAGCGCGAATTTTATAATTATCGTATATCCAGTCGAAATGAAACGCATCGAATCTTTTCCTATATAAAATTTTATATATCCTCTGTCTTCTCTCTTTCTCTCTCTCTTTCTCTCTCTACGATTTTCGTTAAATGAATTACGATATCGGAGTAATGCTTTTAAATTTTATCTCACGGTACGCTCATTTTCGATAATAAAAATATTCGAGATTTTTCATTTCTTTCCGTAATCCGCGACTTTGCTAATTGTCATTACCTAATCTTTAATAATAATTATTTATTATAAGCCATATTGTTCCGATTGTCCCGATTCCGCGTATAATATTTAACGATAACGAGGATCGGACGAATTTCTAGTCGATGACAAAATTTTATAAATTTAAGATATAAAACAAACGAAATAATATTTCAAAATAAATGTTTTATATATATATAACACACTATTCTCGCGAAATAAAAAAATGAAGGGTAGAAAAAAGATGGAAAAATATGTTTCTTAACTTTTGTTTAGTTTTTTCTATTTTTTTTTTTTGAAAGGATATCGATTGCGAATCGGAAGGAAAAAGGTTCGCGAGTTAATTCCTATTGCGTTTTAAAAGTATTGCTGCTGGCTGCTGCTGCTGCCACGACTCGCCATGGTAACACATGTCATTAGGGTGGAAAAATCAGCTACCTACCACCACCACTACACCAGAGCAACGCGTTCATAGAGAAAACGCGCGTCACGAAGAAGAATTGAACAGGCGACGCTTCATGTGAAAGAAAGAGAAAGAGAAAGAAAATCTATAGTGGTAGTGGTGGAAGTGGTAGTAGTAGTGGTAGCGGTGGCGGTGGTGGGGGTAGTGGTATCGAAGAGAGCTAGAGGATTGGAGGAGAGTGGGAAGTTCGGATGAAGGGAAGGGAGCGAGAAAACCAATCAAACCGTCATTTGTAATCAATTAAAAGCCAATAAACCCGGTGCTGATTGGACGGTAGAGGCGCGATACTGAGCGCACTGCGAAAACGGGGACAATAATAGCGGGTCATTACCGGTTCGGTGTTGAGTTCATTTCTATAGGAACACGCGTCGTGTCTCGGTTGTTAGTTCTTGCTGTTACTGCTACTGCTACTGCTGGTTGATACTGCTCTGCTGCTTTCTAGACATGTTTTTAAACCCTAACCCCCTCCCCCTATCCCCGTACCACTCCTCCTCCTCTCACTCCCTCATTTTTCCTACCCTTTCTCTTTCTTTTTTTCTTCTTCTTCTTCTCGGATATAGTGCAACGCGAGCCGTTGATTTCAACCACTTTTCAAACAGGGATTATTGTTGGATGGATGCTGATGGAAGTTGGGGGAGGGGGTTTGTAGTAGGTGGGGATCAGAGGAAGGATGGATTTCCCCTAGCAACCCCCAAAACAGTTTTTTTTACCTCTTTCTTTCTTTCTTAGCTTGGTTGCTTGCTTGCTCGCATGCTGTGTTCCAATTTCATTTGTTTTTTCTTCTTCTAAACGTTGGAGTAATGCTCTCTTTATTTCCGAGGGTTCTGGAGAACAACTCGTCAACGCGACCGAACCAACCCCCCCCCCCGTTTAATTCCTCTCGAACGGTGTTGTACCCGGCACTCGATAGATGAACCGAAGAAGAAATCGCGCGAAAAATTCCCTTTTTCTTATTCCTAATCCCTAATCATCATCATCGTCATCGTCATCATCATCATCTTCAGTTCCTCATCTGTTTTTCCAACACCGATTTACCCATTTCAAGTGAAAAATCCAAGCATAATGTTTTATATATTGGAATCGTTGAAAAACTAAGAGAATTATTCTACTACCCCCTCCTTCTCCCTCCCTTATTTTTCCGTCTACCTACCGAGAACATTTTTTTTGTCCTTCTTCGTTCTTTGAAAACTCGTACGAGGAGCTGGCAAGAAAAATAAAAAAAAGAAAAGAAATACCCGGAACAATTTTTCTTTTCCTTTAAGCGTTTCCAGCAGCTTCCAGAGTTTAAAACTCGATTCGTTTAGCGGAAGAGGGGGGGCCCCTTCCCGTCCCCTCACCAGCCCGCTGGAATTTTCAAGCGGCATTACTTTTTTTTTTCCTTAACGCCTAGCAATCGATATCAAATAATAAAAAAAAAACATAAAAAAAAAAAAATAGTAAGAATAAATTTAATTAAATTTGTTGTTATATCCTTATATAACCCCCCCCCACCTTTTGGGGGGACTCAAAAACTTCCCAACGTGCCTATACGCGTGCAGTTATCGTAATATTTCAATGTGGGACTAGAAATGTCCCACCGTGCATTACTACGGTGTATCAAAAAGGTGGGATATTTTTAATTCCCCCCCCCTCTAGCCAAAAAGTAGAAACTCTACGTGCGTGCGTCTTTTCACAACGATGAAAATTATAGCCTCGAAATGGAATAAATTCTCATGGCAGAGAACACATCGGGGACACAATTATTAGCGATATTTATGATCCACGCCTAACGGATAGGATAGGAACATAAATTTAAACAATACCCCCTCCCTCCCTCCCCCCACGCCGATCTCTCTCTCTCTCTCTCTCTCTCTCTCTCCTCGCGTCGAGGATTTTTAAACCGTCTCCGAATACGTACGTGACAACAACAACAACAACAACAACAACAACAACAACAACAACAATAACGCATACTACGAACCAATCCGACGAAATATAAGCTTTCAACGTACGCTTTATTTCCCCATAAACCCCCACCTCTTCTCTCTTTCTCTCTCTCTCTCTTCTTCCTCATCCTCGTACTCCACTTTATCCACCTGTTCCACCCCCTTAAAACTACGAATAAAGATTTACAATGTTTACCGATCTACATCGGCCAAAATAATGATTTATACGTTCCGAAGCTTAAACACATACAACATTTTCTCTCATACATTTTCATGATGACGTAGGGATGACGTAAATTTGTTTAAATGATGCCAAGTGTTAACGCAAAACTCGGACCTAGATTTTACCTAGTCCTTTCTTTCGCTTGTTTTTTTTGTTTTCTTTCTCCCCCTCCCTTGAAAAAAGATACCGCGAAAAATTACGGCAAATGATTATAAGAGTTTTTAATAGTTTGTAAACTACCTACCTACCTACGTGAACTTTCGTGCTGCTACATTCGCGTGTTTTGAATTAAAATAAAAAGAAATAATAATAATAATAATAATAATTAAAAAAAAGAAACATTTGTTGTGAAAATAATCAAGATGCGTGTATAGTGTTAATAAGATCTAACAATCCTTTTTATTTAGAAAAAAAGAAAATATTCTTACGAAACAAAATTCTTATTCATACTTCATTTATAATGAAGTCATCCCCAGTTCTTCAGTTATAAAATCACATTCCATATTAAAAAATATGTTCTCTTTGTTTCCCCTTAAAAGCTTACAACAATAAAACAGATAAACACGAGGTGGTGTCGATAACTGACAAGAACTTTACCGTTAAATAAACTAAACAATTCTCGAAGTAAAATAATAATATCGCGTAATAAATATTATCCAAGAAAAATATATTATTTTGATCGTTTTTAAACTAAAAAAAAAAAAGAAAATATTCTTACGAAACAAAATTCTTGTTCATACTTCATTTATAATGAAGTCATCCCCAGTTCTTCAGTTATAAAATCACATTCCATATTAAAAAATATGTTCTCTTTGTTTCCCCTTAAAAGCTTACAACAATAAAACAGATAAACACGAGGTGGTGTCGATAACTGGCAAGAACTTTACCGTTAAATAAACTAAACAATCCTCGAAGTAAAATAATAATATCGCGTAATAAATATTATCCAAGAAAAATATATTATTTTGATCGTTTTTAAACTAAAAAAAAAAAAGAAAATATTCTTACGAAACAAAATTCTTGTTCATTCTTCATTTATAATGAAGTCATCCCCAGTTCTTCAGTTATAAAATCACATTCCATATTAAAAAATATGTTCTCTTTGTTTCCCCTTAAAAGCTTACAACAATAAAACAGATAAACACGAGGTGGTGTCGATAACTGGCAAGAACTTTACCGTTAAATAAACTAAACAATCCTCCAAGTAAAATAATAATATCGCGTAATAAATATTATCCAAGAAAAATATATTATTTTGATCGTTTTTAAACTAGAAAAAAAAATAAATAAAATCGATTTTTGTTGTTACCCATCGAACATTGATCATACGAAAAGAGAGAACCCGCTGTCATCGGCTTTCGATTTCAAAATTTCAATATCCTATCCAACGAATTCTCGTTTCAGGCGTCTACTATCCTTTCTATTTCTCTCTCTCCCTCTCTTCTGCCCTCAGGAGAGAAAGAGAAATAGAAAGAGAGAGAAAGAGAAAGCTGTCTCTCATACACCGACGAAAATGAACGACCGCCATTTCGGTGCTGGTGGCAACAGGGTCGAACCGAATGTGAGACGGAAAAAGATAACTCCGGTGAAATAGAAAGAGAAAAAATAGAAAAAGATAGATAGAGAGAGAGCAAGAGAGAGAATAGACGAGGGATTTAAACGCCAAATTCAGGAATAAACCTCGTCTGTTCGTTTCTCTCTTCTCTTTCGCGAAAACCACCCACCCATCCACCCACCACAACACTCCTCCTATCCAAACTCCTACAACTACTACCACTACCACCTAACCATCCATCTACCTACCTACCTACCTACCTACCTACCTACCCCCCCCCTATTCTCCAGTTTTACGCCACTCGATATATGCACGCAAGTTTATACCGGCGAGCCAGTAATTCCAACACGGGGCAACAGTATCACGTTTTAGTCTCCTCACATCCTACCCCCTAACCCCCTTACTCCTATCCCTACCCCTACCCTATCACCCCCTTCGCAATCTGTATTCCCATTCCTCCCTCCGAAAGGTAGAAAGACGAGAAGATCAGATAGGAAAGAAAGAAAGAAAGAAAGAAAGGGGAAGAGATAACTTGGAAAGGTGATGGTTTTTTCTTTTTTTTTTTTCTTTTAAAAAAAAAAGATCAAGCACGTTAAACTACGAAGACGATAATATCTTGGATTTAATCAGGATTTGGGGTGGATGGAGAGGCTGATTTTTCTTCTTAATTTTAACACCCCCAATTGGTTTTTCATATTATTTATTATCTTTCTTTTTTTTTTATGGGGAATTTTTATAAAATCAACTATCCTGATTATATATATACGTTAATTTGTAGTTTTTAATAATAAAATATATTTCAATTGAAATATCATCACAGATATCTTGAACATTGAAAACAAAAAATTAATTTTAATACCCCCAATTGGTTTTTGATATTATTTATTATCTTTTCTTTTCTTTTTTTTTTTTATAGGGAATTTTTATAAAATCAACTATTCTGATTATATATATATATACGTTAATTTTTAGTTTTTAATAATAAAATATATTTCAATTGAAATATCACAGATATCTTGAACATTGAAAAACAAAAAAATGGTTTTAAAACGTCACTAGCCTAACGTAACGTTCGAGGATATAA
Source organism: Polistes metricus (assembly GCA_010416925.1). Classification (NCBI taxonomy): domain Eukaryota; kingdom Metazoa; phylum Arthropoda; class Insecta; order Hymenoptera; family Vespidae; genus Polistes; species Polistes metricus. The sequence goes on from QUOH01000016.1 coordinate 2,878,110, forward strand.
ATGAATTTTGACTACGTTAGGGGAGGAATTCGAATAAAAGCAACAACCAACTATGTGATGATGGACGAGTTTAAAATCTGTCGGAGTAAGAACCAACAAAAAAAAATATATTCTGACGAAGGTACGTATCATCTGACAAAAGCACGCATATAAGATCACGTTTTATTTTAATTAGCTACACACACGGCCAGAACAACAACAACAACAACCATTGTTTCTTCCTCTTTTTAAAAAGAAACCCCCCACTCTCAAAAAAAAACAACCCACGAAAAAAATTGCATTCATGCATTTATATAAAATCGTTCAAAATGATGTTCAAACGCGTCCACAGATAATACACACGCGTGAGTTTATTTATTCCTTTTATTTTTTTTTTTTATCGCGAGAACGTAAAGTGAAATACACACACACGCAGTCACGCACTATGCACACACACACACACGCGCGCGCGCTACTACTATTTTTTATGTATATGATTTTATTATTCGATTGTTTTCTCTCTCTCTCTCTCTCTCTCTCTCTCTCTCTCTCTCTCTCTCTCTCTCACTCTTTCTTTCTTTCTTTCTCTCTGTATATGCTTGGCTCGCACACTTCGAATAAATTTGCGTGTGACATTATGAAGTATTGTTAATTTACAGAACGAATACCGTATTTATCTTTCAAATTAACACTCCCGTGCGCGCTCGCGCACACACGTACACACGCGAGCCAGACGATACGACGAGAAGGATAGTCGTCGGAGTAAAAATTCATTACGTTTTTCGTTCGTTATTCATTTTCATTACGATGCACGTTGACAAATTTTATTTACGTTAAATTAAGGAGACAACACGCCACCAAACTCAAACCGGTTCCCATTCGTACCTGACCGAGAGGGGTGGGGGTGGGGTAGGATTGAGTGGGTGGATGGGTGTTGTCTACAGGCATGTGGGTGTCGTTGATAAAGGAATTTCAAATTTTGTATCTCTTAACGAGTACACGATACCGTTTTCCTACTGTTTTTTTTTTTTATTTTTTTTATTTTTAATATCATTTCATTCCATACCATTTCATTTGATTTATAATATTTATTAATTGTTCGTATTTAGATAATATATTATAATATGTTATAACAACAATGTCTCGAATTAAATGACCAAGATTTATGTGTTTTTGAAGGCTACTAATTAGAAGTTCAATAAACGTGCTCTTTTTTTTTTTCTTTTTATTATTGTTTTATGTTAACAGTGCAACGAGAGATAATTGTAGGAAAATATTTGACGTTGTCGTAGGAAAAAATTTACATCAATTAACCGATTATAAAAATATATATATATATATTTTTATTTATTATTTATTTAATTATTATTAAATTTATTATATTAAAATTATTATTATATATATATATTTTATATATTTTATAAATTATATTTTTTAATTGTTCGTATCTAGATAATATATTTTAACAACAATGTCTCGAATTAAATGACCAAGATTTATTTGTTTTTAAAAGATAATAATTATTACTTCGATAAAGTGTTCCATTTTTCTTTTCTATTTATATTCTAAGTTAAAAGTGCAACAAGATGCAATTGTAGGTAAAATTTATATAAAATATCCGATTATATATTTAATTATTATTAGTATCGATAATATTATAATATTATTATAATAAAAAAAAGTACGTTTAAAATTAAATAGCCAAGATTTATATGTTTCAAAAAGCTTCTAACTGCTAGTACTTCAATAAAGTGTTCCATTTTTCTTTTCTATTTATATTCTAAGTTAACAGTGCAAGAAGATGCAATTGTAGGTAAAATTTATATAAAATATCCGATTATATGTTTAATTATTGTTAGTACCGATAATATTATTTAAAAAAAAACTACGTTTAAAATTAAATAGCCAAGATTTATGTGTTTCAAAAGGCTCTCTTCTAACTGCTAGTACTTCAATAAAGTGTTCCATTTTTCTTTTCTATTTATATTCTAAGTTAACGGTCCAACAAGAGAGCAATTGTAGGAAAATATTGTACGTTGCCTGCCGTAGGAAGGGTTTACATAAAATATCCGAGCTAAATTGATAATTTACGATTTAAGTGGAGATGGTTGGGTAGATAAAACGAGAATATATCTACCTCTAAGTATATTCCCTGTACGATGGCTAGCTATAGCAACCAACGAACATTGTACGACGAGCTCTATGCGATATGTAAGTTCGTTCTACGTTACCCCACCTATTAAAAAATGACTATCTTCCGCCCTGAACAGGTAATAGCAAGAAAAACTTACAAAAAAGATACATATATATGCTTCTATGCGAATTATGGTGTTTCCTCGATATACAAAAGTCGAATTATTTTCAAATTTCACTGTAAAACCAATATTAATAGTGCAACAAAATATTCGAACGATCAAACATTTGACTAAAAACGATTACAAAAATTCGACGCGAAACTCAATGCATTTAATCGAATTTATTCTACTTGTTCTTTTTTAATTATCTTACGGCAGAAGATAAATGGACAATAATAATAATAATAATAAATAAAAAAAAAAGAAATTTGCGTACGATTATCGCGAAAGATATATAATACTGGTTGAATTTTATTTCAACTTTGTGATATATTCAAATATTTCTCGTAGAATATAATCAAATAACATATACGAAGGTACAATAATAATAATAATAGTAATAATTATTATTATTATTATTATTATAAGCTAAAGCATTATTATAGTTTATGATACGGTTAATTAAAGCGCACGAAAAGCATATTAATTTTTTCTGCTACGAAATATGCAGCAGATCGTTATATGCAGATCGGACAAGTGAATTTTTGAAATATGTATAACGGTGCTGCAATGGGACTGTGCGCGACTGTGTACCGTGAACGTCATTTTATATTTTTGAGAATGAGAGAGAGAGAGAGAGAGAGAAAGAGAGAGGAATGATCGTTGTTAATTTCGGAATTGACAATAGGTTAAATGAACAACTTATGGTCGTTTAAATTCCGACATAATCGTCGACAGACGCGCGTGGGAACTTTCAAACAAATCATGTACCACCGCCCACCCCCCACTCCCCATCCTTCTCCTCCTCCCTTCAGCTCCCCCCCCCACCACTTCATATAAATAAAATTTGCAAACGAATTTTTGGTAATTAAACGTCAATTTGTTTATGTAGATATGTATGAAAAAATATACAATTATATTAATAAAAAAAATTACGCAATTATATTACGGAAACTATTAATATGTATTGAACAAGAGAGAGAGAGAGAGAGAGAAGGAGAAGGTTGCATGTATTTTTTAATTGAAAATCGGTGTAGGTTTAAAAAAAAATATTTAATTTACTGGGGTACTCCACGAAACCGTATTTCAAAGGGTTAATTAATTTTACTGACATATAATAATATATATATATATATATATATATTAAATGCAATAAATGAAATAACTGTGTCGTAAATAAATTTTTAACTGTTATCCTATTGATTTGTTTCTTGTAGCTTACATTAACCGATGGTATAAAATACTAAATTTGAATATTATATATTACACGACTATTGCCGGTACTATTTCCAGACCCATAAATAATTATTAACAGCTTTCCCATAGATCATCCTTTTCTCCGTAATCGTACTTTATTTGACTGCAACGTGCATTATGCAATGACAATATATAAATCTTAATATTATTATTGATAATATAAAAAAAAAAAATAAAAAAATACATAACGTCCAATGATTTATTTTCTTTAAATGTAAAATAATCAACAAAAAAAGTTCTTTTTAATTATCTCGTACGAATTAAAGTTTAGAAGAAAAAAAAAAAAACAAAAAATGGTTATATAATATTATAAATAGTTGTATAAATCAATGATAATATAAATCTTAATATTATTATTAATAAAAAAATAACGTCCAATGATTTATTTTCTTTAAATGTAAAATAATAAAAAAAAAAAGTACTTTTTAATTAACTCATACGAACTAAAGTTTAGAAGAAAAAAAAAAAAAAATGGTTATATAATATTATAAATAGTTGTATAAATCAATAATAATATAAATCTTAATATTATTATTAACAAAAAAAATAACGTCCAATGATTTATTTCCTTTAAATGTAAAATAATCAACAAAAAAGTTCTTTTTAATTATCTCGTACGAATTAAAGTTTAGAAGAAAAAAAAAATAGAAAATGGTTATATAATATTATAAATAGTTGTATAAATCAATAATAATATAAATCTTAATATTATTATTAACAAAAAAAATAACGTCCAATGGTATCTTTCTTCAAATATAAAATAATAAAAGAAAAAAAAGTACTTTTTAATTAACTCATACGAATTAAAGTTTAGAAGAAAAGAAAAAAAAGAAACTGAAACGAAAAATCATAATAAATAGTTGGAATAGTAGTATCGATTTTGAAAAGAAACGACATATACGAGATGGAGAAGTTAATAAATAAAGAGGAAGCTTCATAATAATCGTGCTTACCTTTCGACGGACGGGTTTTAATAATGCAAAGGCGTCCCGTCGAGATTCGACTAGGTGGGAACTAAATCTACCCTGTCGTATAACGCGAAAAGCACTCGACAATAAAACTTACAATTGCATTTCCCACGTGATCCCCTACCACCATCGCCACCTTCACCATCACCAATACTACAACTACTAATACCAGTATATAGGGAGTTGTTCGTTGGTTGACAGTCCCGATAATTTTCATAGAAATTCGCGAGTCGACACGCTCGTTACGCACGTTCCGCACCATCGTCAAAGCCAACACCACCACCACCACCACCATCACCACCATCAACACCCACCTCGGTGGCCTCTGCCGCTTCCGGTCTCCGCTTGCAGACCACCATCCTACTCTCTCTCTCTCTTTCTCTTAAATGCAATCCCACGAACGAAACTTTTAATTACAGTTATATCTCGCGAAAATGGCGTCTCTACTTTTTCGAAGACACACACACACACGCATACACACGTATACTTACGCATATAAACATATAATATAAAACTGAAATCAGTGCTTAATGTTCCATTCGATTTTTACAAATATTATATTTTTATTAATTGTACGATTGTAAACGTAACGACCAACCGAATTCTATAGACAAAATTTATAATGATTCTTCCTATCGAATTTATTTATTTATTTATTTATTTATTTATTTAGTTTTTCTTTTGGTGTTGTTTTTCTCAATTATTCAAATTAAATTATTTACGAATGAGTCATTCGTATTAATTATTATTAATTAAAGTAATTAATTATTATTATAATTAAACCTTATTATATATTTATTATAGTAATATATTTTATATTATATATATATATATATATATTATTATATCTACAGTATTTATATAACCTTATTACTAAACCTTATTACTATATACATATGTATAATTTATTATATATATATTTATATATATATATATTTAATAATAATTATAAAAATAATAATAATATAATATAATATTAATTAATTAATTATAATATTATAATTAATATATATATTTAATAATAATTATAAATTGAATATATATTTAATAATAATATTTAAATATATATACTTAAGATTTACATTATATATATATATATATATATATCAAATTTTGAATGAGTCAAATTGGCTTACCTCAATCCCTAAATCTTATATTAATTTTTAAACAAAATTAAAAACAAAAAAAAAGAAATAAACAAATACATTTAATCCATAGATAATAACGTGGGAGAATATATTTCGTACTTATCTTCCTAAATGCTTTCAATCATTTTTGTAAACTACACGATTGTGTGTTTCACCTTTTTCTTTACGAAAGAGAAAAAAGAAGAAAGTGTAGTATCCTAGATAATCGTTTACGTGCCACGTGTCATTTTGAACTGACACGAGACAAAACGTAATGCTGAGACACGTCGTTTTGTTTATTCGAACAAGTATATATATATAAGTACTTATTTATATTTAAATGTAAATTTGTATATGTACGTGTTATTTGTGAACGAGAAACTTTTGTGTGTGTGTGTGTGTGTGTGTTAGAATATTCAAGAATAGGATTGAGCCTTGAAAAAAAGACATAAAGACTGACGCATAGTACGAATGTTAAATAGATTCTATGTATTTTCATTCTATTGTTATAAAAACATATTATTTTTTTTCATAAATATATATGACATTACCTACTACAATGTTTGTAACCCTGAATAAACTAAAATTAATTTAATTCTACTACATTAGAGAAAAAAATTCATATTTCTCTTTTAAACAAAATAAAAATCACACACATTGTTATAAATCTTCGAAAATGTCGATGGGCTGTGTTTTTTTTATTTTTAACCTCTTTAACCACACAGAGCATTATTATGCAGTTTTAATCAAATAAATGTATGTATTAAAATTTATTAAATATATTTTAAAAATTGCTTTTTTATAAAAAAAAAAAAAAAATAAAAAAGAAGAAAGGAAGAACACGAGTTTATTATATATATATCCTTAATTCTTTCGTTTTCTCACAGACACGTATAATTATCCTGCAAACAAACTGGAGAATTATGAAATATATAATTTATCAAAGGTATGTAGATACTAATTACGTATGTATATGTATATGTGTTATACATCCACAGGTATCATTATGTACATATATGTAAAGGGAACTGAGATGCTCGTAGAAAACGTTTCCGGAATTTTGAGTAGGGTAATTAGCGAAAATACCTGCAATTTTTTTTTTCTTCTCTCTCTCTCTCTCTCTCTCTCTTTCTCTCTCTTTTTCTCTCTTTTCACATAACTGCAAATCGCAGCTTTTATATATGCAATCCGCTTACACGCAACTTAGTACTTCGAATCCCGTACGTTTTAGTTCTTTTTTCTTGTTTTCTTTTTTATTTTTTACGTTTTAATTTTTATTCCTTCACCTTGGAAGGACAAAGGGGAAACAAAATCTAGCGGGCGTGCAACAAGTCGTGTAAATAAAAAAGATTATGTTATTTTTGTATTTTTCTTTTTCGACGTATGTTTTACTAAATTCTGAAAAAAAAAAAAACAAACAAACTAACAATAACAACCCACGAACAAACCGAACCGCATGTACAAACGACACGCGGAGTAATTCAATGTCTGGTAAACTATAATAAGCGTGGAAAATAAATAAATATAAATATAATAATATTTATTTATTTATTTATTTAATAATATTTTATTTAGCCTAGAGCCTAGGCTCCCTAAAGGCCATTAATTACAGTATAGTACAATGTAATGTATAGATAAAACAAAACAAAAATTAAAATTATGTAATTATTATTAAACTTATCATTATATTAGTAGTAACGCACAGTAAGTAGATAAATGTAAAAAGAAAATAGTAAATAATAAATAAAAGTATAATAGTTCTATAATAGTAGTATAGTAGTATTGGTTCAAAGCAATAACGAAAAGATAAAGCGAATTTATCTTAATATATAAGATAATATATATATATATATATATATAAATTGATAAGTTATAAAAGAAAAAAATTAGATTGGTTTTATTTAATACTACGAAACACGATCGGTATTATCAAATAAACATAAATAATTTGTTATTTTATCGTCTTTCTCTCAAGATTAGTGTTTTATCCGATTATTAAAATATCTGCGATTAATATAATAAATATATTATTATTATTACTATTATAGAATGATACAAATAATAATCAAAAAACTTTTGTGTTTATAATTCAAATTTATTATATAAAATTATATTATAATTCAAATAAATAAATTATAATATATATTTAATTATATATTTCTAATTCGAATGAATAAACACCGGAGAATAAATTATTTATCAATTATTCCCATATAATAAATAAATAAAAATTTATTTTTCCATATACATAATTTCTTAAACAGAGACCAAAAAGAAAAAAAGAAAAAAGAAGAAAAATAAAGAAGGGAATGAAAACAATTTTTGCAAAACAATATTTAATAAAACCATCCTCCCTGTACGATATATATAAAGCGAATATTATATATATATATATAAATTGATAAGTTATAAAAGAAAAAAATTAGATTGGTTTTATTTAATACTACGAAACGATCGGTATTATCCAATAAACATAAATAATCTGTTGTTTTATCGTCTTTCTCTCAAGATTAGTGTTTTATCCGATTATTAAAATATCTGCGATTAATAAATAATAAATATATTATTATTATTACTATTATACAATGATACAAATAATATCCAAAAAACTTTTGTCTTTATAATTCAAATTTATTATATAAAATTATATTATTATTCAAATAAATAAATTATAATATATATTTAATTATATATTTCTAATTCGAATAAATAAACACCGGAGAATAAATTATTTATCAATTATTCCCATATAATAAATAAATGAAAATTTATTTTTCCATATACATAATTTTTTAAATAGAGACCCCCCCGAAAAAAAGAAGAAAAATAAAGAAGGGAATGAAAACAATTTTTGCAAAACGTTATTTAATAAAACCATCCCCCCTGTACGTTTAGAAAATTCGGTTGATGAAACTAAAAGGGTGACTGAGATTTCTCCCTCTTCTCACAGAGAGACACAAACCTAAATGCACGCATGTATACACAACATACATACATACATACACACATACACACTTATATACACATGCACATATTTCCTCATCCCAACGAGTTGCGTGAAAATTAGAGCAGAACAGACGAACGATCGGTTGGCCAATGCAAAACGTGGAGAGGAAGTTCCAGCAAAGTATATACATACACATATACACGTATATGTGTGAGTATGTACAACAGAAAGAGAGAGAGAGAGAGATAGATAAAACAAGCTCCTCTTTTGGTGTATGCACCTGTAATTTAGATTTTACGATCGCCATAACCGAGAATGCCTCTGTGCTTTTGGTAATACGTCGTCGCGTGAACCCTCTCTTTCGAATTTCGTTCCTCCCTCCCTGCCACCCTCTCTTACCCTGTACCCCTAACTCTCTCTAACCGCTCTCACCCAGCCCCCAGCAGCAGCCCTCTCCCATCTTCTAACATCGTGTTAGCTAGCTATCGTTGTTGCCACTATACGTTTCTATTTACGCGCTGATTTTATATCGATTTACTTTTACCGAAGAGGCGGAATTCTTCTTCCACCTACGCTCTCTCTCTCTCTCTCTCTCTCTCTTGTCGTTGTTTTCTATACACGAGATAAAGAAAGAAAAAAACTAAGAGAAGAAGAAAGAAAAAATACTAACAGACTAAAAGGACAAAATATACTCTTCGTATATGTATGTGCGTGCCTACGTGCGTGAGAGAGAGAGAGAGAGAGAGAGAAAGGTGAGGAAGAGTTTAGGGGGTGGGAAAGGGAGGAGAAAAGGGGGATATTGAAGCTTGCTCGTAATAACGATCGAGTTCGAATGAAGGACATACTCTGCCACGTGTGTAGTTCTAAGAGAAAAAGAGAGTGAGAGTAAGAGAGAGAGAGAGAGAGAGGAAATATACCTCTCGATAATAAAACGACCGAATAGAAAAAGAAAAGAAAGAGAAAGAAAAAAGAAAAAAAAAGAGAGAAAAAAGGAAGAAAATATACCACGAGAAGAAAAACATGCACGACGGCTTTTGAAGAGAAAACTCCACTCGGTGTTTTTACTTCCGAGAGAGAGAGAGAGAGAGAGAGAGAGAGAGAGAGAGAGAGAGAGAGAGAGAGGAGAGGAGAGGAGGCTCGTGTTTCACAGACTGCACTACCCTCAGAGATGACTCTTCTTCTCTCTCCGGTGTGACTGTGAAGTTATGTTTCTTCTTCGAGGATGAGAGATAACGTTTAGACGAGGATAAAAAAGAAAAAAAAGAAAAGAAAAGAAAAGAAAAGAAAAGGAATGAAAAGGAAAGGAAAAGAAAGGAAAGGAAAAAAGGAAACTATCGTGTATCCACGTTACGTTAATTTTTAATAAATCCGCTTGGATATTATAGAAGAGAGAGAGAGAGACGGAAATATACTTAAAGGCCAAAGGAATATGACGTCATTCTCGATTTTTTTACTAACAAATAACTACGCCCGTCGTTTTTATTATTTATATATATTTGTGTGTATAACTGTTTTTTATTATATATTATATATATATACTTAATAAATTTATAATATAATAAAATATATATATATATATATATATATATATATATATATATATATATTATAATATAAATTTATATATATATATATAAATATAATATAAATAATATAAATAATAATATAAATATAAATATAATAATAATAAAATATAAATAATATAAATAATAATATAAATATAAATATAATAATAATATAATAATATTAATATAAATATAAATATAATATAATATAAATTTATATATATTATAAATTTTTTTATTATATTATATATTTTTTTGGTCTCTGTTTAAAAAATTATTTATATGGGAAAATAAATTTTTATTTATATATATATATATAATACATTTTTTCTTTTATCGAACAATTTTTTAAATATCTCACATGTAAATAAATAATAATCTATATTTAATGTACGTTCCGATAATAATTAATTTTCTCGCGTAATAGGATGCATTTATAATATTTATTATTATTATTATTATTTAGATATAAGACATTTGAAATATTGATCGATATAATAAAAAGCATTAGGAGGGGGAAGGAAAAGAGAAAGAGAGAGAGAGAGGAAAGGAAGGGGGTTATTTATTTAAATACGCGAACGCAAATAATAATTCAAAATCCTGTGCTTGTTGGGTTGCAAAGAAAAAAAAAAGAAAAAGGAAAATAACACCCTGCCGCCTCCCTTTAGTAAAAATTCTAGCGAAATAAAAAATACAAAGTATACATTTAGCGGATAGACATATTTGACGTTTGAAAATGGCGGATTAAAAGAAAAAAGGTATAGAATAAATTTTACCCGAGATCATTAATAAATCAGTAGTAGAAAGAGAAAGAGTGAGAATGAGAGAGAGTGAGAAAGAGAGAGAGAGAGAGAGAAACGTTCGAATTTTTACGGCTTACGACGGTGTTAAATAAGTAAACGCAAGGAAAAGTAGCTAAAGTTCGTTTAAATATATTCGAATCGTGCGATTTAGCAGCCAACCGTCGGTTCTGTTAGTTATTCCCATTATTATTATTATTATTATTGTTGTTATTATTATTATTGTTATTATTATTATTTTGGGCCACGCGTACAGTAGAATAAACTCGCTCGCGTTTAAAACGAGAGGCAATAGTTAAGCGGATTTACCTCCTCTTCCTCACCCCTTCCATCCATCCACCCCCCAACGTCCCCGTTTCACACATTTTCTCTCTTTCGACAAATAATTAAAAACCATAAGGGGGCGGAGGAGTAGGGGAGTGGGAAAAATATCGAAAGAAACATTCGTGATTTAAAAAAAAAAAAGGGAAAAAATCTAAAAAAAATATCATTAATTATTATTATTATAAGTATTAAGGGGTTATACGCAGTTAGAATTTAAAAAAAATCGATTTTTTTTTTTTTTTTCATTTTCGGAATGTACATATATTTAAGTATATTCTCTGAAAATTTCAAATCGATCCGACAAATATTCTTCCCTTCATGTAAGCTGCAAACAAAAATTTTGAACTATGTGTAAACGTCTCTTTGAAACTTTAAACGCGTTTTTCTCAAAACGGTATTTTCAAAGTCGGTGATCTCGATTTTTCAAAAACGGCTTAACCGATCGGTTTTGAATTTTCACACAATCTTCTTAGATATATTCCTCAGGTATTAAGTATAAGGATTAATTTTAAAAAAATTTATTACTATTTTTTTGTAACAATTTAGAGCGAAAATTGTAGTCAAAAACAACAACTTTTTTTCAAATAGACGCCATTTTGTCAAAAATCAAAATTTTTATTATTCCTTGGTTTTAATACCTGCATTAATCTATCCTTTAAAAGAATCCACCATATTTTTTAATTTCAATAATCCAAACCGCCAAAATGAAGATCACCGCCAAACGTCTTTTTTTAGAGGACGTTCAGGAAATCATCTACAGGAGCGGTGCAGATTAATATTTTTACATAATCGACGCGCTATTGTATTCTCAAAAGTTCGCTCTATTTGAATTACTATCACTTTTGTTTGAGAAATAAAAACTGTTTCTAGAAAAAATTCATGAAAATACGTCTATTTCGAGCCTCGCAACTACGTATAACCCCTTAATGATATACGGGATAAAAATTGCAATTTAATTGTAATCTGTTTCCTAGGACAAATGTTTAAAGTAAACAAGATGAAATAATCCTTCGTCGTTTGAAACAAATTGCTGAGAAATAATAGGCGAGAGAACAAAAGAGAGAGAGAGAGAGAGAAAGGGCGTTGAAAAAACGACGAGTTAGATCGAAAGTTCAATATTTGCGTAAAACCGATGATTTTACAGCTACAATCCGTTCGAACTTCCGAACTTATGTTTTTTCACACTTTAATCATTCGTTTGCTCTTTTCAATAATCGTTTTACAACATGGAATTATTACGAAAAATGTTGAGAACTTGTAATGTAATCTTCTTTTGCATGTAATCAATAGTTTTTTCAATTAATATAATAAAAATTCTGTGAACTATTTAAAGTAGTATTTAAAGTTATTATTTAAACGAAACCACACAAATTAGATTATAAATATTAATTATAATAAGTAAATCTTAATAATGGAATAAAAAAAAAAATACAAAAAACACACACAGACAGACAGAGGCAGAAAAATGTGCAATTATCACGAAAAATATCGAAAATTTGTGTTTTTTCTCGTATGCAATCGATAATTTATCAATTAATATATTACAAATTGTGTTGACCATTTAAAAATAATATTTAAAATTGTTATTTAAATAAAATCAACGTAGAATTAGGAATATTAAACGATAATAAGTTAACCTCGTTAATATCGGAATAATTCGAGTAATTTTCAATGAGACTTATAAGACCGGAAAGTGCAACGAATAAACCAGTATCACTACCACTACCACCACCACCATTACCACCAAACTAGTTAAAAGGATCTCCTGATTCGTGTAATTTAAGCAAAGCTAAGCTACGAATTACAAAGCGTTGAAGTTCGTGTCCTGGCAATTATAACGCTCGCGTACGTACGATCCGTTATTTCTAAAGAGAAAGAGATGCAATAGAAACAGAAACCGAAACAGAAACCAGAAATAGAAATAAAAATAGAAACAGAAATAGAAATACAGAGAGAGTGAGAGAGTGTGAGAGAAAGAGAAAGATAGATAAAGTGAAATTCATGTAAATTTCATGAAGATTCTATGGGAGAGAATATTTCGTATAGTTCGACAGAACGATGCCACCCCCTTCCCTACCCTCAGCCCGTTAGAGTGAGAGAGACAGAAATAGACAGAGGAACAGAGGGAGAGAGAAAATTCGAAGTGGGGAAGGTTGTTGGTCGGGAGTTTGATGGTACATACGAGAAAATCCTCTCACCACGTTTCCACTACCACTAGACCAACCTGACCAGTACCAGTACCAGTACCAGTACCACTACCACTGCACACCACTACTACCGGATAATTTGCTGATGGCTAATGGCCGTCCAACTGAACCTGGACGCGTGCAACATGAATTTAATTCGGCGTGCTCTGGAATATTGGCCGGGTGCGACGATAACCCAGCCCCCTCCCCCTCATCCTCCTCCTCCCCGTGCCGCCCCGAACGTCGTCGTTGTATTCTGCCCTCGAAGCAACGAATAGATTTTCGACGGATGGATTGGAACGGGTGGGGAGGGCAAGGGAAGGGAAAGAGGACGGTTGTCCTGCAGGGTAGTTAACCCCCTCGACGAAAAGAGAAAGATAGAAATAAAGTCAGGGGGTGGGAAAGAGGGGGAGGAGGATAAATGCTAACTACAACTCGGTGTATACAAAAGTTTAGGAAAACAAATTTTGTTTATGGTGACAACTGGTTTATATTAATTTTAATTACGATTCTTTTTCCCTGGTACTATTTCACCCTCTCTCCCTCTCTCTCTCTCCTGCCGCTCCTATCGAGTAACTGTCTTGTAATTTTTTTTTTTTTTAATGATATAGATGAATGTAAAAAAAGAACATATGTATAATAATAATAATAATAATAATAATAATACTATATATATAATATACCAAAAATCTATCAATTTAATTACTTTAGTTGTGCACATACCTTTATTAAAACGATTTTTTTTTTTGTATAAAATTATGAACTTATGCTTTTTATTATGCTGTAATTTTGCATCCTGTTTTTTGGGGAGAACATTTTGTTATTTAATAAAATAATAATAAAAATATATATATAATTTGAGGGGTGGAGGGGTTGGCAGTTGTGTGTGTATTTTACATTAATATAAAAGTATTACGATATCGTTTATAACGATTAGTACGTTCGTATTAGATAAATATATGATAAATAATATTATTACTTTGTAATTGATAAATTAATTCTATTCTTTTTTTCATGAATAATTAGAATTTTATTCTGTTTTTTTTTAATTATTACATATTGAATTCGTTATATCTCGTAAAACGATTCGATTCGATTCGTTCGATAATTAATAATTTTTAAAAACATATCCCGTTATAAGTGTTGTTTAATTAAATAGCAGCAGGTAGCAGCGTGTAATAAGGTTAATTGTAATTAGTTGATTCGTAATAATATTACGAATCGATGCATTACGAATGAATTATTTTATTACGCGAGTATTTTATTTTAGTTACGTATTACAGATTAACAGAACGATAAACGTTTACGGAAGCTTGATTTTCTTCCGCATGGGTTCTCGGTTCGTCGTCCCTTATATTCGCATTTCCCTTTCCCCATTTATCACACAACTCTCTAACTATTATGCGTGTGAAGTAAATAAACCGCTTTTATAGTTTCGAAAGTAATATCAACCACTCACTGACCCGTTGAAATATCTTCTTACAGTGTTAGCTATGTATAAACCAATAATACCTCCTCCCCCCTTGCCCCCTTCTTACCCTCCCCCTATTTCTATTCCCTTGGCTTTACAAATATTCCGTTTAGATGTTTGCGAGTAAATAACGTGCCATCGTCAAAGTATCACTTTCGTGTGAGTTATGGTAAATGAAATTTTATCCTATCCTCTCTTACAGAACTTACATTAATGTCATATATATTATTAATATATTTATAATTAAATATATATAATTATGGTTTGGTTATAATTGGAGTTTTATTTATTATAATTATGGTATGGCATAATTGGAGTTATGGTAAATGAAATTTTATCCTATCCTCTCTTACAGAACTTACATTAATGTCATATATATTATTAATATATTTATAATTAAATATATATATTTATTTATATAAATTATTATAAATATTATAAAAATTATTATTTATAAAAATTATTATATATAAAAATTATTATATTATAAAAATTATATAATATTATAAAAATATTATATAAAAATTTATATAAATATATATAAATATATATAATATATATATATGCTTTTTCTTTTTTTTATTAAATTTTTGTAAAACGAATTTCATTGTAAATCGTATGAAAATATTTTCAATCGAATTTTTTTTTAGTCGTGTAATAATAATATCGTTAATTACAATTTTTTCATTTGTTTTTTTTTTTTTTTGACAATCATATTAACAACAACGTTTCATACGCGTTTTAATTATACAATGCGATCTCGCTGGGAGGTGCGTAATGAAATAAAAAATAAAAACGTTAATGCTGGATGCATCTTTGTAATTATTATTAGTTTTTTTTTCTTTTTTTTTTTCTTTTTTTAGGAACAGTTGTTACCGCGTTATTCGCACGAACTTACAACAAGAATATTTAATTAATGAAAATAATTTCGCAAGAATATATATAATAATTGCAAATATAAAATTAAATTCCCACGCTTTAACGCTTTTAAACTTGAATCCTAGGATTTCATTTTATTCGATTTTTGGACAAATTTGTAAGAAAACGTTCGGAAAAAAATCATTTTTTAATTGATATTGAATTATTTCAAAAACAAAATAACAAAAGAAAAACTATTTTTACAAAATTATAATAACAGAGAAATATTTCTGCAAAAAAAGAAAAAAAAAAAAAAAAAGAAAAAACAATAAGAAAAAAAAAATATTAAATATTTATATTATAAAATATAATAATTACATTTAATATTTGATTATATTTAATTAACAAATTAAATATAAATATCAACTATATATCTTTCGCGTATCTTTCTGTATGAGGCAAGAAAGTAGAAAAGAAAAAAAAAAAAAGAATAAAAAAACAGGATAAGAAAGTTTCAAAGGAATCAACCTACTCGAAAAATAGACATCTAACAAGAATGAATAAGAAGAAGAAGAAGAAGAAGAAGCGAAGTATAATCGGAAACCAAGTATATGTCGAGTGAGCAGGAAAAGTATCGAATTTATTCCGGAAGTATTTAAGAAGATCGTTCATTCCTTCCTTCCAACAATTTCTTCTTATGCTCTCAAATTCTTCGATAATAGTAGTAGTAATAGTAGTAGTAATAGTAGTACATATTCGTATTAGTAGTAGTAGTAGTAGTATTCAAGTCACGTTAAAAAGTATGAAAAGAAAATTCTTTGCAAGCAAACGAAACGATTCTCAATCCATGCAACACACCCCCACCCACCCACATCCCCCCGAAACTTCACCCCTCTCCCAACGAATTTTTCATTTAATTCTATACCAAAACTCTTACGCACACACACACATGACGACGCACACACATATATATATTCACTTTTCAAGATGCTAGCAAATTTAGCGATGAGAAGAAAACATTTTTTTTTTCTTTTTTTATTCCTCAGTATACTCGGAATATCGGAGAATAATTCGACTTATGCGAAATCTATCTCGAATTTTCCTACAAATCCTCTTCTTCCTCTTCTAAAGAAGAAGAAGATGATTCAAATTTACATAAAGAAGAAGAAGAAGAATAAGAGTCATTGACGTTTAATTAAAGTGAATTGCTTTTTTTACAAGCGTGAAAATATAAATGTATTGGTATAGGTGTATGTGTGTTTTTGTACACATATTCAACACCGCAAGAATCCTGCGTGTTTTCGCACTCATTTTCGATAAAACTCCATTCGATTAATCTCGAAATTCATTCATTCATCGAAGATGTTTCATGTGTTGTAAAAAAAAAAAAAAAAAAATACAAAGTGTGACTTTTATTTTCCTACGATGATGAAATATAAAGGAAAAGAGATTTTGCAAATAAGCATTAGTAAAAAATTAGTACCAGTTATAAAATACTTAAAAAAAAAATTAAAATTATTAAGAACGTATGAAGAGTAAAAGATGAGGGGGGGGGAGAAATAAAAAGAAAAGAAAAAAAGGAGTAGAAATTCGTGAAGATCTTAAAAAAAAAAAAAAGAAAATTCCAACAGTTATCCAGCGTTTTCAATGTTAAGGTGAGAAAGGTGAAGGAGAATCTGAATATTACGCGAATACGAATAATTTACTTTTTTTTTTCTTTCTTTCTTTCTTCTGATTTTTATTGGCAAAATAAAATGATTGAATCATCATCGATTAACAAGATCTATGATTATGGGATCATAATCGATGTTTCCAATGGAATTGGGATCGTTTGCGATTGAAAAATAATCTTTTTTAATGACGATTACTGCATCGTAGGATCGTTAAAGTAATTATGAAAGTAATCAATCAATTAGCGTCCTACTTTGCGCAGATGTTGTTACCAAACCGAATCCGCTTTCTAAACCGAAAGGTATTCTTGATATTCTTTATGGATAGTTTTAAATATCTTCAATAGTATTAAACGAATCATTGAAATAATACATTTGCTTGTAATGCATACGTATGTGTATTTGTATGTGTATGTGTGGATGTGTGTGTGTATTCAATTCTTCGCACAGAACTTTTATATTTATTGACAGATGATAAAGTACTTTGTAGAATAATTAAAGAATAGAAAAGAAAAGAAATCATACGATTGAATTCTAACTGTTCAAAGGATGCGAAACGAAAAATAAAATATGGGTGTAAAATAATTCTTGTAATCTCATTGTGTGAACAACAACAATTTAAAACTTTAATTTTATAAAATATAACTTTAGAATGTTACGTACTTTTCTTTTCTTTTTCAAATTTTTATTAGAATAGATTAATTTTTTGAAATGCAACCAGTGTTATATACCACATGTGTGTACGTGTATGTGTATATGCGTGTGTGTGTATTCGAATCTTCGCACAGAACTTTTATATTAATTGACAGATGATAAAGTACTTTGTAGAATAATTAAAGAATAGAAAAGAAAAGAAATCATACGATTGAATTCTAACTGTTCAAAGGATGCGAAACGAAAAATTAAATATGCGTGTAAAATAATTCTTGTAATATCATTATGTGAACAACAACAATTTAAAACTTTAATATTATAAAATATAACTTTAGAATGTTACGTACGTTTCTTTTCTTTTTCAAATTTTTATTAGAATAGATTAATTTTTTGAAATGCAACCAATGTTATATACCACATGTGTGTACGTGTATGTGTATATGCGTGTGCGTGTATTCGAATCTTCGCACAGAACTTTTATATTTATTGACAGATGATAAAGTACTTTGTAGAATAATTAAAGAATAGAAAAGAAAAGAAATCATACGATTGAATTCTAACTGTTCAAAGGATGCGAAACGAAAAATAAAATATGGGTGTAAAATAATTCTTGTAATCTCATTGTGTGAACAACAACAATTTAAAACTTTAATTTTATAAAATATAACTTTAGAATGTTACGTACGTTTCTTTTCTTTTTCAAATTTTTATTAGAATAGATTAATTTTTTGAAATGCAACCAATGTTATATACCACATGTGTGTACGTGTATGTGTATATGCGTGTGCGTGTATTCGAATCTTCGCACAGAACTTTTATATTAATTGACAGATGATAAAGTACTTTGTAGAATAATTAAAGAATAGAAAAGAAAAGAAATCATACGATTGAATTCTAACTGTTCAAAGGATGCGAAATGAAAAATAAAATATGGGTGTAAAATAATTCTTGTAATCTCATTGTGTGAACAACAACAATTTAAAACTTTAATTTTATAAAATATAACTTTAGAATGTTACGTACGTTTCTTTTCTTTTTCAAATTTTTATTAGAATAGATTAATTTTTTGAAATGCAACCAATGTTATATACCACATGTGTGTATGTGTATATGTATGTGTGTATTCGAATCTTCACACAGAACTTTTATATTTATTGACAGATGATAAAGTACTTTGTAGAATAAATAAGAAATAAAATGTATAGAATATCATAACTGTTCAAAGGATGCAAACGAAGAATATAAAATATGGGTGTTAAATTATTCTTTTAATCTCCCCGTGCGAACAACATTTTAAAACTTTAATTTTAACGTTACGTTTTTACTTCCTTCGACAAAAGAATTTTCATTTAAGATAAATACAATTTTATAAATGCAACCAAAGGTAAACAACACCGCAATATATTGTCGGTTTATTATTATTATTTTATTATAAATAACATAACTTATATCTATACAATAAAATTATAATGTCCTAATAATAATATGCTAAGGATCTTAACAACAACAAAAAAAAAGCAAACCAACACCTCTTTATAAAAACAACAACGAATTTATTAATATTCAATATACTCGGTGTAAAAAAAAGAAATACAACCGAACTAGCAGCTCATCCTTTGAAGAAGCTGCTCCCCAACCTAATCCCCACCACCACCACCCCGAAAAAAAAACATAAATAAAAAAAAGGGAACAAAAAATAGATAAAGATAGAAAGAGAGAGAGAGAGGAAGAAGAGTATCCGTGAGAAGAGGACGGTCTTCCTCTCTTTGAGGATAAAACTTTGTGTAACGCGATAATCGTACTCGGTTCGCGCAACGGAATTTTGAAGCGGGGTTTTAAATTTCTAACTTCGTGTAAAGGGAACACACAAGGCTGATGAGTAGAGGGTAGGGGGTTGCAGAAGAAGGGGGTGGGTAGGTAGGCAGATGGGAAGACGAGAAAGAGAGTTTTGGGTGGTGGGGAAGGGGGGGGAGGGATGAAAATATGTTAAATTCTCTTCCCAGCCGAGTTGAAGTGGAAGTTGGAAGCAGTGTAGAGTAAGATCATGTGACACGTTGAACATTCATCCCGTTGTGTGTACTCCTCCCTCCTCCTCCTCCTTCATCTCTTCTCTTTTTTTTCTTTTAGAGGTAGGAGGAGGACAAGAAGAAGAAGAAGAAGAAGAAGAAGGTGGGACTACTACTACTGGATACTAGGTCGTAAATGGAAACCTGCAACTTTGCAAAGTGTACGACGTCTCGTATATAAACAGAAAATACCACCACCACTACCACTACCACCACCCATTACTTCTTACATATGTGTGTGAGTATGGGTATTGGTATGGGTATGGGTATGGGTATGGGTAGATGATATGTTTCGTCTTCTCGCTCTTATTCCATCATTATTCTATTTTTCTTATAGTTCTTTTCTTTCTAAGGTTGCTGTGCTGCTGCTGCTGCTCACATGATATTTCGAAATGACAGGGAAGACAAAGAACAACGAGACCATACGAACAATGAGACCTGATATTCCCCTTCTCCACGCCTGAATTATTGTGCTCCTTTTTGTCCTCTTATTTCTTTCTTTATTTCTTATTTTTCTTGTTACAGGCTTGTTTTTATTTTCCCATTAGATACTTTATAAAAAGTAAAGTACCCCTACTTGATAGTAATGATTGGAAAATTATTATTATTATTATTATTATTATTATTATTATTATTATTATTAATACTTAAAGTACAATAATCATTTCTTTTATATATTATTTTTTGTATTCAGATGAAATTGTACTTTTTATAAATGTATGATTTTTAAATAAGAGACTATTTTCAATTATCAATCGAACGTTTCGATCAAATTTATTTCTAAATAAAAGAAAAATATATATTGTCAATTATATCCAATTGGTTAATAATATCTCATTCGATATTGAAATAGATTTTTTTTGTGTGTATATTTTAAATAATTATAAATATATAATAATAATTATAATAATTTTATATAATAATAAATGTAATATTATAAATATAATTATAAATAATTATAAATTATAAAAACATAAAATATTAGTAAGTTTAGTGTTAAAATGATATTTGAATTATCAATTAAATATTACAGATTATTATATAAAAATAGTAAAAAAAAAAAAAAACAAAAAAAAATTAGTGTGTAGTCAGTATATATAAACAATAATTACGTGTGAAATATTTTCGAACCCTGAATTATTATCAAAAAAAAAACAGGATGAAATATTTAGATCTGTTATAATTTTGTATTTTCTCTCTTTTCTTCGTTTTATTTATTTATTTTTGAATACTCATTCCTGTCGTAAGTCTAATCGACAATTATACAAAACGATAAGGAACAGACAGATAAAAGATAATAAAATATCTGACGAGACGAGTAAGAAGAGATAAACGCGGCTACGATCATCTTCCTCCTAACCGTATTAAAATTAAATGTAACATCGAGCTGTTATAAATGGTTATAAAGGAAAATCCTAACGTTGTGCCCTTTTACACCCTTTTTACGAGTCAGATAAAGATAATATAATGAACTGCCAGAGGTAAGATCTTGGATGTTAACTATTCGAATATAATAATCTTTTGAGTATCTATTCTTGTTTATTCTCAGTTAACAATAAGAACAATGAAACCCCCCCCTCCCTCTTCCCTGCACCTTATTCCTATGAACAAAAGAATTCATTTTTAATAATATAAAATTTAGAAAAAATTAATAATCGATAAACGAGTTAAAATACATGTAATTGAAATAAATTATTATTATTATTGTTATTATTATTATCGATAACTCGATCGGTATTTTAAAGATAACGATGTTGTGTAATAAAAACGCGAAAAGAAATTAAAAACAACAAAATAATATTAAAACGTGGAAAAAATAACGGAAAGATTTTCGTTGAAGATCTAATACCAAAAAAAAAACCGAGAAGATGAAAAAAAGAAAACGAAAAATATTCGAACGTGGAAAAAGACGCGGGAGGAAATGAAAGATTTTTTGGAAAAGGATGTAATGCAAATACGAAATAATAAAAAGAAGAGAAAAAGAAAAAAGAAAAAATATTCGAACGTGGAAAAATGCAGAGAGGAAGGGAAATTATTTTTGGGAAAAAGAAAAAAGATGTAACGCGAATAATGCGAAAAGGAAAAAAAAGTAAACAAAAAATACAACATTCACAAACGCGGAAAAAGAACGCGGAAGGATCTTAAAAGAAAAGAAAAGAAAAGAAAAAGACACGCGTCATAATTATCGCGGAAAGAAAATAAAAATAAAAATAAAAATAAAAATAAAAATAACAATAATAATAATAATAAAAAAGAAGAGAAATATATTAAAAAAGAGACAGCAACAGCAGCAACAGCAACAGCAGCAGCACGTGCCCATTAGCCTTCTTCGACTCTCCTCGATCGAATCCGTGTCGCTTTCGCTCGCACACAAACACTCGAGCACCCAACACACATACACAAACAAACATATACACTCTCGTGAGAAAGAAAAAGACGAGAAACCGTTCGGAGTTCTGAATCTAACCGAGTCGAGGTTGGTAAGTGTGTCTTTGGCCGTGGTAAATTATTGTAACTCTTCCTTTCCTTTCCTTTCTCTTCCATTCCATTCCATTCCATTCCAATCCTTCTTTTTCTTCTTCTTCTTCTCTTCTTCTTCTTCTTCTTCTTCTTCTTTTGCTCATATTCCCACCATCGAAGGCCCAAGGAAACGTTGCGTGTTCTCATTCGTTGTTCGTTCCTTAACCAGCTAGCTACGTTTGCTATTTCACGGGACCGTAGCAACACTTATGTTAGAAAAGTGAACAGAGAAAGAGAAAGAGAAAGAGAAAGAGAGAGAAAGAAAGAGAGAGAGAGAGAGAGAGAGAGAAAGAGAAAGAGAGTGGATAGTAGGATTTCTCAACGATTCAAAAGCAAAAGTCGACTACTTCTTCTTCTTCTTCTATTTCTTCTTCTTCTTCTTCTTCTTCTTCTATTTCTACTTCTTCTACTTCTTCTACTTCTTCTTGGTAGCCTCGTACGAACGAACGTGTTCCGTTTTACTCTCGAAAGCGTGCAAGCAAAACGTGTTGGTTACTTGCTTGCTTGCTTGCTTGCTTGCTTGCTTGCTTATCGGAGAGGAGAGTAGTCTCGCATAAGTTTACTCCAAAACTCTCAGTTTCCGCTTGGACTCCGTTACGATGAGGAGTCTCCTCCTCCTCTTGCATACTCTCCAAGAAGAATCCCTGTTAAATACGTTGTTCTATTCTTTTTTATTTTTCCTCATTTTTAACATTTTGTTTAAATTGTTTATAATCGAAGGAATTCGTATCGAGGATTGTTGTTTTTGATTTTGTTTTTTTGTATTTTTGTTTTTTTTTTGTTTTTTTGGGATAAAGTGTACTTTAAGAAATTTTATTAAGATTTTTATTCGTTGATATTATTCTTACGAGCACGAGCACGAGCGCGCGCGCGCGAACACGTGGTTTTTTTCTCTTCTCTCTGTGTGTTGTACGTGAGTGTGCGTTTTTAATTCGAGACTTGGTTCGAATTTTGATAAGATGAACTCGAGGAGGAATTGCATTTGGCGCATTGGCCGAGTATTTCTAATACTTTGCTGTCTAGGTGAGTACAATCGATTTAATATATTATAATATTTAATATTATATTTTCCTTTCAAATCTTTATCTCATTTAAAACAAAACAAAAAGAAAGAAAAGAAATTTTAAAATAATAGTAAAAATAAAACTAATGAAGTAATAATTTACTATTCATAATTTTACTTGCTCTCTTTGACGAATAATCTTTTGAAATAGTATCTCATATTATTTATTTTTATAAACTTTATCTTATTTAAAAAAAAAAAAAAAAATGCACACAACCTCGAGTAACAACCACCATTCGCAAAAACCCTTCAAACCCGTCAAATATTTTCAAACAATTGTGGTAACCTAATATAATATTATTTCATCTATACAAAAAAAAAAAAATAGAAAATAAAGAAAAAACCCACAAAAAAAGAAATAAGATTATTCATAATTAATCCTCGAAACAATTGCAATAAAAATATAAAACCACGAGAGAGTTATATTTAATAATTTCGAATTTCTCATATTTTATACGAATACAAACGAACGCCTCTCTCTCTCTCTTTCCGTGGAAAAAGTTGTCCTCGAAATGTGTTTGTTAAGTTTTTAACTGGGTGGTGGTGGTGGTGGTAGTGGTATGAGGGGGGAAAGAACAAAAGCTTCGTTCATTCATTTTCTATCCTCGAGGACCCAACATCGTCCAACGGTTGATGTGTTGACGAGAATGAGAATGAAGAGGGTGAAAATGGGAAGGGTGAAACGCTAGAAAAAAAAAGAAAAAAAGAAAAAAAATAGAAAAAGAGAAAGAGAAGGAAAGACCACCACCGCGGGGAAATCAAATGTAATTTTTATTTGCATAAAATGATAGGCGCGGAGAGAAGGAGGGTGGGGAGGGGGAAGAGGCTCCCTGTCCCCAAACCCACCTCCCACCACCACCACCCATTCCCTCCCACCCTCTTTCGCATCACGTTCGAATTTTCTGTTTTACTTCAACGACAAATCATTTTATCTTTCTCACGTTCGTTGATTTCATTATAATTCGACCGTATTCTAACATTGTTGTATTACTACTACTACTACTATTACTATTACTATTATCTAGGGTAAAAAAGCTCGCGGTAACAATTCTCTCCTTTTTATTCTTCTTTTTCTTCTTCCGCAACGTGAAAAACAAACGCTACGTAGGGAAAAGCTAGACGCGAGAATAATGAATAATAATCGTGAGGGGTGGGAGGGGGCCCCTGTTTTTTTTTTGTTCTCATCGCAAAACTAAACATTTTCAAACTTATGTTAGAACTTTCTCGTTAAAACTGTTGCTGGTGTTACCACTACTACTACTACTACTACAACTATATTATACTATTTTTTAACTTTTTATTTTATATTAATAATATATATATATAATATGTTTGTAATCCTTAATTTGTTGAGAGTAAGAACCACAATTAGATTCGTCTAAAATAAGAGTTATTTATTTAAACATAATAGGTTAGGTTAATAATTTGACAATATTTACACGTGATCAACTAACCTAAAATAAGAGAATCAACAATTAAAAGTTCATGCTCCCGTTTCTCTATTAATTGATGCCAATCTTAATGCGTTTTCAATTCAATTTAATTTACAAGACTTTTCTACTAAACTTCTAAAACGATCTTGCCAGATTTCAAGACTCTCACTCCTCCAAGATTTTAAACAC
Organism: Polistes metricus; assembly: GCA_010416925.1. Taxonomy (NCBI): domain Eukaryota; kingdom Metazoa; phylum Arthropoda; class Insecta; order Hymenoptera; family Vespidae; genus Polistes; species Polistes metricus. The sequence continues at coordinate 2,903,481 of QUOH01000016.1, forward strand.
CAATCGTCACTCCTGCTAGTCTTTGTTCCCCCAATGTATGGCGCCACATTCAAACAGCCAATCACTCAATGCACCGGCACATGCATACAAAGCTTACATATATAATATATATAATATAATATTACGTTGTATAATAATATATATAATATACTATATATATTATATAATATAATATATATATATATATTATACGTTGTATAATAATATATATAATATAATATTACGTTGAGTTGATAAATTTATTGGTTTTGTTTAAATATTGTTGTTGTTGTAAAAATTATGATAATCATCAACGTGAAAAGTATATAATACGTTATCATCCTATCGATAGATTTCTATTCTTTTCTATAATTGAAAATTCATAGATATATGTGTCTATAATTATGAATATGATTTAAAAATCATATATCTCTTGTTTCGAGATATTTGAAAGATTACATTTTTACGGTGAATTAATTCCATATAATGTTGAAAGAAACAAACATTATCTAACGGTTCATTTTTAATTATTTAATCATTTGAATTGATTTACTTTTTCAAATGATGATCCATGAACTAACCGATGAACACATTTTTTTGTCTTTAAATTTGAACTTTAGACCACTTCCATAATTACGAGTTTATTACACTTTTATAATTATTTTATTTATATATTATTTTACTATTATTACACTTCCATAATTCCATAATTATCTCTTGTTTCGAGATATTTGAAAGATTACATTTTTACGGTGAATGAATTCCATATAATGTTGAAAGAAACAAACATTATCTAACGGTTCATTTTTAATTATTTAATCATTTGAATTAATTTACTTTCAAATGATGTGCCGTGAACTAACCGATAAACACATTTCTTTGTCTTTAAATTTGAACTTTAGACCACTTCCATAATTACGAGTTTATTACACTTTTATAATTATTTTATTTATATATTATTTTACTATTATTACACTTCCATAATTCCATAATTCCATAATTACATATTTCTATTATATATGTATATATAATATATAAATATATATATATATATATATATATATATATTTATTTATTATTCCATTATATTGTAATTTAAATAAAAAACCATGTAGACATTTTTCTTCTTCTCTATTATAAACCAACAGCAAAAGAATCAAGGTTAACGGTTAATTATAAAGTTTAATAAAATATATCTATCTTTCTACGAATTTCCTTATTTCTTTTTTTTTTTCTTTCTTTCTTTCTTTTTCTTAATAATATATAAAATGTTAAAAAAATACGTGGCATAATTAATAAAACAGCCGTATTATAAATCAGTTTGATATTTTCTTCGAAATTTCGTAACTACGAACTTCGTTTCGTAAGAGATTCAAATAAAATCTATAAAAGAAATATTTACAACGACAAATCAAAACGATCTTCTGCAACCCCCACTCACCTCCTCCTTGTCCTCTACCCCCCCCTGCACTCAGTAGAGAACACATTCCCCTATATATACAAACACACACACATATATATATATATATATATTTTTTTTTAATTCTTTTTTAAACGTGCGATACTATAGATATACGATACGTGTCTACGAACACATATAATGTACGATATCATAAAAAATATCCAAAGGTATGATATACGACATAAATATCGTGGTATTTCATACTTTTCGCGTGCCGTACACGGTTCGGCAGGGATTAACCAAAAAATATCGGCACGATATTTGCGTTATATTCCTCTACCGTTCTTCATACATAGATACATACATACACATACGTATATATATATATATGTGAATACATAGACACATACACGTATATACATATACGTATATATTCTACGAAACTAAACATTTATCATTCGAACGGGGAAGAAAAAAGGTTCTTTTTTTTCTTTTGCGTCGAAAAATAAAAAATAAAAAATATAAAACAAAAAAAAAACAAAAAAAAAATCGAACGAAAGCAGCAGCAGCACTCTGATACGTTCTCGTTCTATTTCCCGTTCCCTCGTTGTTTTACTTTCATATTAACATTCTTCTGATTTTTTTGTTCGTCTTTTGATGATTTCTTTTCGATAAAACGACCAAAGCGACAGGATTTATCGTTCTAGATCGTAAAACGATTGATTACAAGTAGAAAAGGTATGTGTGTGTGTGTGTATGTGTGTGGTGGGACGACTCGTTCAGACACCAATTACCCGGATCCCGATGTTTAAAACTGGATTTATTTTCTTCCAACAATGAATTCATGTGAACTTTCGAATCATTTATGCTTTTTTTTAAAAAAAAAAGAAAAAAAAAGCATTCTATAAATAAGTATTATTATGTCTTTTTTCAAAGTACTATTAATTTCATATAATTCAATTTTGTAAATAAAAAAGTTATTGGTTGATAATAGTAGAGAGGGATTTTTGTAAATTTCTCTAAATTTAAATTAATATAATACGATAAATTTATGTAAATTTAAATTAATATAATACACAACGGTGTGGTAGTTCGTTTATTATCCAAAGAAAAAAAAAAAAAAAAAAAACAGAAGATATCCTAATCATTTCAAACTAAACTTTCACTTTATTTTTTCTTTTTCATTACGTAATATTATTATTATTATTATATATATATAATATATATTTAATTTATATATATATATATATATATATATATAGATATATATATATATATATATTTAATTTAAATATATTAATTTAAATTAATATAATACACAACGGTGTGGTAGTTCGTTTATTATCCAAAGAAAAAAAAAAAAAAACATAGAAGATATCCTAATCATTTCAAACTAAACTTTCACTTTATTTTTTATTTTTCATTACCTAATATTATTATTATTATTATTATATATAATATATATTTAATTTATATATATAAATATATTAATTTAATTAAATATATTAATTTAAATTATATAATACACCGGTGTGGTAGTTCGTTTATTATCCAAAGAAAAAAAAAAAAAAACATAGAAGATATCCTAATCATTTCAAACTAAACTTTCACTTTATTTTTTCTTTTTCATTACCTAATATTATTATTATTATTATATATATATATATATATTATTATAACAAAACCAAAATAAAAAAAAAAAAAATACAATTTAACAAAAAGACGAAGCATTAAACGAGAAAAGAAAAAAAAAAACGGAAGGAGAAGGTTACGAAGAGAAACTGAACTGAAGATGCAGGAAATATAAAAGCCGAATGAACGGATACTACTAGAACGGGAAAAGGTAAAAAGGTTTCGTAAGAAGAATAAATAGAAGAAGAAGAAGAAAAAGAAGAAGAAGGAGAAGAAGGAGGAGGAGTAAGAGGAGATCGAAAGACGTTAATAACGTACCTTTATTATGTACGATAAACTATTAAATTGGTATGCGCGTAAAAAGGGGTCGTAACGAAGGGAAAACCAATTCGAAAAATTACGAGCTTGCTTCCCTCCCCTTCCCTCCACCCCCTACCACCCAACTACTTTCAAAGCGGACGACTAACTTTTCCTCCTCTTCCTTTCTAAACCTCTCACTCTCTCGTATACTCAGTCAGTCATTCTTCCCCCCCCTCTTCCTCAGCTTCCCTCGAACGTTTTCCACGACCACCACCAGCACCACCACCACCACCATAGCTTACCCCATCGTCTCTCTCCGGGTGCTAACACGGCCAGACCGTTCTTTCCCTCTCTTATCCTTTCGCGATCGTGAAAGGCAAGGTGGGATATATAGTTTTGCTTGGTTGGTACCTCTTCCCTCTTCCCTCCACCCACCACCCCCCCTAACTCCTCCTTTCCTTCTCTTCCTATTCCTCTACCATCTTTCTTCTTCTTTTTCTTCTTATTTTCTTCTCCTTCTGGTGCACCGTGTATTCCTATAGCGTCCTCTCTCACAGGTTCGTTGGGTTCGTTGGGTTGGTCGGGGGGTATGGAGTATGGAGTATGGGGTATGGGGTATGAGGTATGGGGTGTGGGTAGAGGTTACGTGCCGTCGTCGTCCTCGTCCTCGTCCTCGTCCTCGTCCTCGTCCTCGTCCTCCTCTTACTCCTCCCTCTTCCTCTCAGTCGTTTTCCTCTTTACAACGAATCAGTTTCTGCCGACTGGGCGATCGTAAAACCTAACGACGTTAATTCCAAACTTATACTGCCTCGAAACAAGTACCCTCTTTCGGCCATACGCCTCGGATAAGAGAGATCTGGGAGAGTGGGTGGAGAGGGAAAGGGGTTGTCGGTTGAGAGGGCTCCTTTACGGGTACTGAGACCACCCTCTCTTTCTCTTTCTTTCTCTTTCTTTCTTTTTCTATTTTTTTGTTGTCTTTCTCTTATGATGGATTTCGACGATTGAGTACTGCAAAGAACACGTAGGGGTAATCATTTCTATTTCTGTTAGTGTCTGTCTGTCTGTCTATCTGTCTGTCTGTCTGTATGTCTGTCTGTCTGTCTGTCTGTATGTATGTGTGTATGTATTACTTTTTCTAATCTTCATTTTCTATCTTACGTTTGAGTTTAAAACGTTTAGTAACATTTTAGCAGTAATAATGCGATATAATTTGTTCAAATTTTCTGGAATTTTGAACGCGCGATGGTAAAACAAAATGTATATTATTTATTTTGAAATAAAAGAAAATATATTGGTAATTATCCGATTGGTTAAAATCTCATTCGAAATTAAGATATATATGTTTTTTTTTTTTTAAATTATATTAACGTTAATCGTATCACGCACGGTAATAATGCGATATAATTTGTCCAAATTTTGTGGAATTTGTTAAACGAACGCGCGATGATAAAACAAAATGTATATTATTTATTTTTAAATAAAAAAAAATATATTGGTAATTATCAAATTGGTTAAAATCTCACTAGAAATTAAGATATATGGTTTTTTTTTTTAAATTATATTAACATTAATCGTATCACGCACGGTAATAATGCGATATAATCGATTAAAATTCATGAAATTTGTAAAAGAAACGCAGTGATGAAGAATAAAATGTACATTATTTATTTATAAATAAAAGAAAATATCGTATTCGATTCATATCCATATTCAATTGGCCAAATTCTATGTTAAGATTTAATGTTAATTATTAATAATTAAACTATATTATCAGCAAAATAAAAGAAATTACTTTGTTTGCTATCGAATTGGCTAAAATCTCATTTTATATAATATATTAGAACATATGTTTGTTTTTTATTAAATAGATAGAAATAAATTATACGCGAAATCTCGGTAGGTTTAATATAAATTATTAATAATTGAACTCGTATATCATTTTTTATATTACCTCATAAATAAAAGAAAATATATTTTCCAAAATCTCATTCTATATTAACAATAAGATATATATAATTGAGCCGTTTATTTTGAAAGTGGCCAAACTCCATTTTTCATTTTTTCCCGGTTACCCACGGTAACATGTACAGCTTCAAATTATCTATCAATAAAGCATTTAAGATTTTTTATATTCCGAGTAAATACGGTCATTCTGGACACATAAGTTTTCAGAGTTAGTTGAATCACTGAACCGTTTATTTTGAAAGTGGCCTAACTCCATTAGGAGTAGAGATTTTGGTGTGGTAGAAATGGCATTAAAAAAAAATAATTTACTGTTTGTCCCCCGAGAGTATTACAATATTATCAAAAAGTGTCGGAAAGGTAATAACTTTATTGTACATGAAATGAGACAAGAAGATTTTGTATCAACTAAATTATTAGAAGACGCAATTTTTAAAAGGGTCGAGAATTCTAACGGAAAACCAATAAACTGGTTAAAAATATGTTGGATGCGTTTTGTCAAAAATGAATAAGATTTTCTATAAGACATCAATGAATGAGAACGAAAATTTGAAAGTCCTGAATTTAATACCACGTCGGGGTAGACCAAGAAAGTTCGAAAATATTGTATTGACACCACTGTATAAAAATATAAGACAAATTACAAGCGCAAAATTCAAGGACATAATTGACTTATTACGATATATACCACCGGAACATCACGATTTCTTTAAATCCCTTTCACATACACAAAATGTAGATGAGTAGAAAATTGTTTTGTAATTTATGTTTGTAAAAAATATTTTGAATCGCATAATTTATGTTTTCAAAGTGTTATAAAGATATGTAAAATAAAATAAGTATTGTTTTTTCGCAATTTGAAGCATCTTAAATTATGTTGAATGGACTTCGGTTCCTTCAAATTTGATAACGAATCTGGTTGTTAATTTTTAAAGTGGTCTAACTCCATTCTTGTTAAGAAAACGCATATTATTCACTTAATAATTGCCATTATTTTAATAGGAACTGTAAATTGAACACCTTTAGATACACTTAAGCAACATAACTCATTGTTATTATTTACGTATATTTTTAATTGCATTGAAACGCAAACCTTTAAACATCTCAATTTAAGGTTATATGGAGTTAGGCCATTTTCAAAATAAACGGCTCATATATATTTTTAAATTGACATATTTTAACAGCTGACGTTAAATGTTAAAAATTATGTATCTCAATTAAATACAATCGTCGGTACAAATTTATCACCAAAAAACATTTACAAACATTCGTTAAATTTACGACAAATTTTCTATTTTGTATTTTTTTCTTTTTCTTTTTCTTTTTCTTCTTTTTCTCAAAGGAAAGAGAAAAAAATCTATGTAAAAGAAACAATTGCTTTAGATTTGTAATATCCTGATAATAATTACAACGTACCGAGGGGCTTCCTTCGTCCTTGTTTGGTTCCCGTCGAGAAAATATTGCGATCGAAAGTGAATACTACGATGAGAAAGGGAAACACGATATAAGCGTGCCATGAGCGAAAGTATAACCGCATACCTGCATGCGATGCTAAATACGTAACGTTGGATGAAGAAAAAAATAATAATCAACGAAGTATTCGTATTAAGATTGAAATTTTCTCATCGTTAGATCAATCGATCAACGCGTAGTAAAAGAGAAAATGTTGATCGATGATATTTTCTTTCTTATTTTCTTTTTTTTTCTTTTATTTCTTATTTCGTTTTTACTTAATCGTTTCATCACGATCATCTCATTTAGGATCACACGATTGCGAAACAATGCCCAGCAATAATGATTTCTAAATTTTTCTTTTTCTTTTTTTAATAATTATTATTGTATTTTTCTATTTAATACTTTTTTCATCGATCGTTAGGTAATTTAATTAAATAAATAAAATCATTTTTATATATCTGATCGAATAAAATAAATTGATTTTTTATCATCTACGAAAGAAAAACTAAAACTATACCAATTCATCGTAAGAATTGTTCCCGTTACAGAATTTCCGAACATTTTTCAAGTTAATTCGCTTCGTTTCTTAAATTATTACCGAATGTTTTGTGCGTCAAAAAACAAATTAATTTCATTGAATTTGATTTTCTGATATTCGTAAGATTCGAATTTTCTAATATTTGGTAATAAAAAGTTTCTCGAATACCCTTTCCCTTATTTCTTCTCGAGAAATAATTCAAATGCTAAAGCATACTGCACCAAAGTTTGTTCTTTCAGGATTCTAGAAGAAAATTACTCGCAATTAAGAATACCGAACGAGTATCTGTCTAATCTACCTATCTAATTCTACTTCTATCTATCCATCTATCTATCCATCTATCTATCCATCTATCTATCCATCTATATATCTATTTTTCTTTTTCGAGAAGATAGAAAAGAGATAGGAAACACGTAGATGGTAGTAGTCGGCAAGAGTTACTTCGATTTTACCAACGTTCACTGATTGGCTCCTCTGTACGTAGCTTAATCTAATTACCTATCTATCGGCCGTTCTTCGAGCAAACCTGTAATTTCATTTTCCTAGTGGTTAACATATAGCATAAAGGCTGCTGCTTCTGCTTCTGCTGCTACTGCTGCCTTTACTACTACCCTTTCCTCTCTACACTCGTTTTAATTTAACTTCCAAAGAAGAAGAAAAAGAAAGAAAAATAAAAATGTAATATTTAACCAAGAAAACTCTCTTCTCTCTCTCTCTCTCTCTCTCAACATTTCGTTATAATTAACGTTCGTCTCTAAGATTTAAAAAAAAATAGAAAAAAATACACAAATAAACAAATTAATATTTTTATTAATGAATTTTTATTTAAACGATGATCTATAATATTTATTTAAAAAATAAATAAAAAAGGAACGTAACGATTATTTCAAATATTTTCATTAAAACAACATTGTTATAATATAATAGACGAATTGCGTTGAAAAATTGACAACATTGTCTTAATTATTAGAAGAAGAAAAAAAGAAAAATAATAATATCAAATAAAACTATATATTATAATAAATTATAAATTATATATTATAATAAATATATTTATATTTATATTTTAAATATATAAATATATTTAACTATATATTATAATAAATAATAATTTAGAATATTACGATATTATAATAAATTATATTTAGAATATTATTTATATTTTAAATATATAAATATATTTAACTATATATTATAATAAATTATAATTTAGAATATTACAACATAGACAATCGTGTGTGTAATATATTTATAAAGGATGACGAAAATAAAAATGATGTAAGAAGAGAGTAGTAGAAAAATAATAAAATACGAATGAAAACTAGACTAGTAGTAGTAGTAGTAGTAGTAGTAATAGTAATAGTAGTAATAGTAAGAACGAATAGGATGTGCCGCAATAGAAAAATGGTAGGCAATAAAGCATACACGTATACTTTATCACTTGGTACGTCATTTTCCTTTCTTCCTTTCTTTCTTTTTCTTTTATTTCTTTTATCTATTCTTCTATTTTTGCACGACATTCTCGAGGTACTATATACAAGATAATAAATTACTTCGAAATCGGGCGAATCGCCGTAAAAGGTAAGAATATAATTCTACCTATCTGCGTGTGTATATGTATGTGTGTGTGTGTGTGTTATTACTTCTTTTCCCCAGTTTACCAAGTGTAATGAACTTTCGCACGTGTTTTTTTATTTTTGTTTTTTTTTGTTTAGTCTACAACGGGAACAATAAATAATATAATCCCGTTTGTTCTTTCATTCTAATATTTTGTTTTTCAATTTTATTATTTCTTTTCCCATAAGGATCGATTGACAAACAAAAATTATTATTATTATTATTATTATTATTATTATTATTATTATTATTATTATTATTATTATTATCGATTTTTACGCTCTTATTCCTAATTATTTATTTCGTTACCTTTTTATTTTGTTCAAATGGCACACAGATATATTTTTGACTTTACAGTAATACAGTCCCGTATATTAATAAAAATTCAACGAACTGGTATATCACGAATTATAATTATTTTCGAAAACATTTTTTTATTTACTGATAAACTTTGGTTTAAAATAATTTTTTATTCGGTCAGGTTACCGCGAGTACTCGAAAAATCGTGAGAAGTGTGAACTTCACGTGAAATGAGAACAGCCTGTAAAAATCATATTTTGTTTGTTCTTTTTTTTTTTTTTAAATATTTTTACACGTTTACTTTTGTTCCAAGTTTTGAAAATACTTTTGTAAATCTTTAATTACTCCTTTCCCCCTTCTAGAAATTTCCAAATGATTAAAAACATTACATTACATTACATTATTCTCTCTACGATTTATTATTACATCACGTTCAATAATAATTTCAATCTATTATCTACAACCGAACGGATCCGCCGTTCTTTCGAGTTTCTATCGACCTCGATATATTCTAATAAACTTCATCTTTCTTCTCCGTTCGAATATGCTCGCTCACTTACTCGCTCATTTTCTCTTTAACACAGACGTACACACACATACACACACGCACACTCTAGGAAGATCTTATAATTCCGTGCTTTTCTTAAAGAATGTCAATCTGTTTCCACTCGAAAGCTAATCGTTATGATATTATTCACGTTCTTATGGGTTCTTAACACTAAATTTACCGACAGTTTATATTTATTTATATCGTAATCACGTAATCATACGGAATTTCTAATACATTCCATTAATTATTATGTTTTTATTACACGAACCTTTTTTTTTTTCTACAATTAAATCCATATAACGCAAACATTATTTTCTTTTTTACTAGTTCAACAAATAAAAAACAAAAACAAAAAATATAAAACACCTTTCCTTTTTATTATAATTAATATCAAATTTAATATTCGTAATAAATAAATTTCATAATCGTTCGATTAAATTTATTAACGTTTCAAATCGTATTTCCTATGATTCGATTAGAAAACAGATAATCGTCAAAAATTAGCTATTATTATGTTTTTATTACACGAACCTTTTTTTTTTTTACAATTAAATCCATATAAAGCAAACATTATTTTTTTTTTTACTAGTTCAACAAATAAAAAACAAAAACAGAAAATATAAAACACGTTTTTATTATAATTAATATCAAATTTAATATTCGTAATAAACAAATTTCATAATCGTTCGATTAAATTTATTAACGTTTCAAATCGTATTTCCTATGATTCGATTAGAAAACGGATAATCGTCAAAAATTAGCTATTATTATGTTTTTATTACACGAACCTTTTTTTATTTACAATTAAATCCATATAACGCAAACATTATTTTATTTTTTACTAATTCAACAAATAAAACAAAAACAAAAAATATAAAACACGTTTTTATTATAATTAATACCAAATTTAATATTCGTAATAAACAAATTTCATAATCGTTCGATTAAATTTATAAAAGTTTCAAATCGTATTTCCTATGATTCGATTAGAAAACAGATAATCGTCAAAAATTAGCTATTATTATGTTTTTATTACACGAATCTTTTCTTTTTTGACAATTAAATCCATATAAAGCAAACATTATTTTTTTTTTTACTAGTTCAACAAATAAAAAACCAAAACAGAAAATATAAAACACGTTTTTATTATAATTAATATCAAATTTAATATTCGTAATAAACAAATTTCGTAATCGTTCGATTAAATTTATTAACGTTTGAAAATCGTATTTCCTATGATTCGATTAGAAAACAGATTAGCTTTCTTTCCACACAAAAATCGAATAATTCGTACGTTTTTGGAACTAATCCAAGACTACGGTATTTGGAAGAGTTTCATTTCAAGTCAAATCAAAATACCAATCGACTTTCTCTTATTTATACATCGAGGAAACTAGGAAAGAAAAGAAGGGAAGGTTTATTATAGTGGGGGTGGGGGGGATTGGTAAAGAGAGAGAGAAAACGAAGTGTACCATTTCTAACAAAACTTTACGAAAAGTATTCGAATTCGTTTTCTTTAATAGACGAACATCGTTTACGAATTTTTTTAGAGTTTTCCTTTCTTTTACGAGGATTAATATATGTGCTATTAAACGACAAATTAAAATAGGACTTTTCCTTTCTGCGAATTTAATTTATCTTTTACCTATCTATCATCTTTTTTCTATCTATCTATCTTTCTTTCTTTTGTAAGAAGAAGAGATAATTTGTTGAAGAAGAAAAAAAGGTAAAAAGTAACTTAAAATTGTAAGAAAGATAGAAATAAATAGGAACAATTAGAATAGTAATAATAAATTTAATAAAATATAAACATATAAAGATATAAAGATATAAAGATAACTTGTTGAAGAAGAAAAAATAAAAATAGCAACTTAAAATTGTAAGAAAAATAGAAATAAATAGGAACAATTAGAATAGTAATAATAAATTCAATAAAATATAAACATATAAAGATATAAAGATAATTTGTTGAAGAAGAAAAAAGGTTAAAAATAGTAACTTAAAATTGTAAGAAAAATAGAAATAAATAGGAACAATTAGAATAGTAATAATAAATTTAATAAAATATTAGAAAAAGAAATAGATTGATCGATAAATAAATAAATTGATAAAAGATAGAGAAAAAGAGATATAATAATGAATATAATAATAATAATAACACAATAAATAATATGATTAATAAAAAATATAATATATAAATAATAATATATATATATATATATATAAATAATAATAATAATAATAATAACACAATAAATAATATGATTAATAAAAAATGTATTAATTATCGTGCAAAAAATAGATAGATAGATAGATAAATAGATAAATCGAACAATATTAATAACAGTAATAATAAATTGAACAAAAGTTAGAACAAATGCATAGAGAATTAGATAGACAGATAGATAGATAGGCAGATAGACAGACGCATAGATAGATTGATGTTAAAATCGTGGATACGATTGAAAACGTCAGTTTGGCCAATGATTCTGTCAATCATTCTCAACGATGAAAGGATTAAACTATAATAGTTTCGTTAACCGTATATAATTGTGCATTAAATGAACCTGACCCTGAAGGGACGTACAACGAAATATACGAGATAAACAACGAATCAAATTTTTAACAAAAGTGTATGATAGATGGTAGTTATAATTAAATAAAAAACGAGAACAAGAGATAAATTATAAAGAAGAAGAAAAAAAAAGTCAAAGCACAAGAGCTTAACAACGTATCCGGTTTTTTTAATTTACACGATAACTGACGACACTAATTTAATGATCACGAACAAGTAACGAAAAGAAACAAGACTATTGGTAGACTAATTTTTTTTAGAAAAAGTTATTATCGATTTATTATCGGTTATTTATAAAATTGAAAGGAAAATTGAAAGTTCTTTTTTCAAACTTCAATGGGTTCATAAAATATAATCAATTATTTTTTTTTATATATAACAATATATATGTATATATATTTGTTGTGTATATTTATTATATTACAAGAAAAGAATTTTATTGGATTTATTTATATTAGAATTTATTATATAATATACGTATATATATATAATAATAATAATAATAATAATAAATATTAGACTGTGCCAAATAAATCGACTATTTTTTTTTTTCGGTCTCATATCAAAATTTCGTTGAGAGTGACGAAAAAAAAATTGTGTCAAAATTTGAGCCCTCTATCTTTATTTTTCAGTTAGCGCTCGCTAAAATAAGAATTTTCGCCAAAAAAAGTTTTTTTTCACTTATTTTTAGGTTATAGACAATTCAATATACCAAATATTAAAAAACCCTTGGTATGGTTTTGTAGGAAATTAAATTCTCTACAAAGATGATTTTTTATCGAACTTAAAAAGTCAACAGCTTTTTTTTTATAGCTGATTAAATTACATTTCGTTCTATAATTTTCATTTTTAATTATTGATTAACACTTATTAAACTACTTCTAACGAAAAGAACATACTAATGCAATTTTTCTAGGAATATTTATGATCTAAAAAAATAGTTTTTATGCTTTAATTGATTGTAGTACGGTACTATACAGTTTTAAAAACCCCGCCAGTGTGAAACTACAAACATGATTTAATAGATGTCGTTAACATATACGTCACAGCTGGTTAGATAAAGTTGGCTACATTGACAGCTGACTAGTATTTACTTTAAATTTGAAACTATATTGATATCTTCGGAGATTAATTGTTACTCGTTTTGTAGAGATTTATTGGTTATGTCGGAAAATAGTTTGAACAATGTTTATCTTTTGGGTGCCGTTCATAATAATTTGCCATCACGCAAGCTGCCTAATAATGGCGATGTTTTGAATTATTTTATGTTTAAGTATAAGATCTTAAAGAAGACAGTTCGTGAATGTGCTGCAGAGATTATAGAAGAAGTTCAAGAATTTGGAGTGTAATGAATACACCATTGATAAAACAGCAACATGCAATTAAAAAAATGGAAATGCTATTTACAGAATGGAGAAATTTAGATAAAAGTCGACTTAAAAAACATTCGGAGTTTCATCTGTTGAAAATAAAAAAATTTACTGATAAACTAAATAAATTATTGATGTGAGATTTATATTATTATGGAGTATATGTTAACGACATCTATTAAATCATGTTTGTAGTTTCACACTGGCGGGGTTTTTAAAACTGTATAGTACCGTACTACAATCAATTAAAGCATAAAAACTATTTTTTAGATCATAAATATTCCTAGAAAAATTGCATTAGTATGTTCTTTTCGTTAGAAAGTAGTTTAATAAGTGTTAATCAATAATTAAAAATGAAAATTATAGAACGAAATGTAATTTAATCAGCTATAAAAAAAAGCTGTTGACTTTTTAAGTTCGATAAAAAATCATCTTTGTAGAGAATTTAATTTCCTACAAAACCATACCAAGGGTTTTTTAATATTTGGTATATTGAATTGTCTATAACCTAAAAATAAGTGAAAAAAAACTTTTTTTGGCGAAAATTCTTATTTTAGCGAGCGCTAACTGAAAATAAAGATAGAGGGCTCAAATTTTGACACAATTTTTTTTCGTCACTCTCAACGAAATTTTGATATGAGACCGAAAAAAAAAAAATAGTCGATTTATTTGGCACAGTCTAATAAATATATTTAATATAATTATATTATATGCATATAAATATTATATACATATAATATATTAAAAATTTTTAAATATATATATATTTTTTTCGTAAATTTAATAATATATAATAAATTATAATATAACAAATCCAATAAATTCTTTTTATCAATCTCATTAAAATATATTTAATATAATATTTTAAATTTTGTATAATACATTAAATTTTTAAATATATATATATTTATTTGATATTATATATTATATTATTAATATATATTATATATTATATATTATATTATTTATTATTATATATATATAATATTATAAATTTTGTATAATACATTAAATTTTTAAATATATATATATATATTTTTCTCGTAAATTTAATAATATATAATAAATAAGAATATAACAAATCCAATAAAAATTCTTTGTTAATCTCATTAATAAATACATAAAATAAATAAAAAAAAAGAAAAGGGGAAGAGTAAAAATTTAATGATATCAAATCGATATGTATACATATATATTTTTACACGAAGGATGTATAGGATAATGCACGCTGAGAATACATCCGGAGACAGTAATAATGGTGACGAAGGGGGGGAAAGGGAAGGGGTTACTCGTTCCAGATGAATGCAACGTTCTCCGTATCCGGGGCTAGAACGAGGGAATGTCCGATTAAAGCGAAGCGGGATTATGCACTCGAGCGATAATTAATCGTAGCATGGACGAACGACAGAGACCGATTAGCAGAGGACGGTGTGCAGAGGATGGTGCAGAGGACGGTGCACCACCGTGTTGCAATGCCCGAACGAACAGTTTCAAATCTGCTCGTCGAATGCGCAACAATGCTTCGGAATTTCGACTCTATATTTGTCAGGATTAAAGTATAGATCCCAACCATATACGAGATAGAGATATATACACATACAAATACACACACAGAAAGATAAAAGGGGGGGGAAGATTTTAGGGTTGCCAAGTATGCTGCTACTGTCGTTAATGTTGTCATCGTTCCATGAAGACTACACCGTGTTCTAAATTTTGTTCAAAATCACATTTGATGGATAATATTTGGAGAATAATTTTATGGGGGAGTTGAAAGAAGCGAAAAGTTTAGGGTTGCATAATATGCTGCTACTACTTGTTTATGTTGCTAATGTTGATACTGTAATCGTTCCATAGAAACTACCATGTTTTAAATTTTGTTCAAAATCACATTTGATGGATTTTTGGAGAATAATTTGTATGCTTTTTTATTGGGGAGTTGAAAGAAGTAAAAAGTTTAGAGTTGCATAATATGCTGCTACTGCTTGTTTATGTTGACTAATGTTGATACTGTAATCATTCCATAAAAACTACGATGTTTTAAATTTTGTTCATCATCGATTTTGTAGGGAGGGGGATTGGGGAGGGGGAAGAGGTGAAGACTTTAGGGTTGTATAATATGCTGCTTCTGCTTGTTTATGTTGACTAATGTTGATACTGTAATCATTCCATAGAAACTACCATGTTCTAAATTTTGTTCAAAATCACATTTGATGGATTTTTGGAGAATAATTTGTATGCTTTTTTATGGGGGGAGTTGAAAGAAGTAAAAAGTTTAGGGTTGCATAATATGCTGCTACTGCTTGTTTATGTTGCTAATGTTGATACTGTAATCGTTCCATAGAAACTACCATGTTCTAAATTTTGTTCAAAATCACATTTGATGGATTTTTGGAGAATAATTTGTATGCTTTTTTATTGGGGAGGGGGAAGAGGTGAAGAGTTTAGGGTTGCATAATATGCTGCTACTACTACTTGTTGATGTTGACTAATGTTGATACTGTAATCATTCCATAGGAACTACCATGTTCTAAATTTTGTTCAAAATCACATTTGATGGATTTTTGGAGAATAATTTGTATGCTTTTTTATGGGGGGAGTTGAAAGAAGTAAAAAGTTTAGGGTTGTATTATATTCTGCTACTGCTTGTTTATGTTAACTAATGTTGATACTGTAATCATTCCATAGAAACTACGATATTTTAAATTTTGTTCATAATCGATTTTGTATTGGGGAGGGGGAAGAGGTGAATAGTTTAGGGTTGCAGAATATGCTGCAACAGCTTGTCGATGTTGCTAATGTTGATACTGTAATCGTTTCATAGAAACTACGATATTCTAAATATTGTTCATAATCGAATTTGATGGATAATATTTGGAGAATATAATTTTAATGATTCTGTATAGATTGTGAAGGGGGGAGGGGGAGGAAGAGGAGGAGGAGGAGGAGGAGGTAGGGAACAAATCTACTGATGACGTTGTTTAGTAGTAGCTTATGTTAGATAGAACTATTTGCCATAATCGGAAGATAATATCAATTTACTTTATACACTTCATGGTGTTGTTGTTCTCTCTATGGATGGATGGACGAATGTGTATATATGCGTGTATATGCGTGGATATGCGAGCGTATGTGTGTGTGTGTGTTGTGTGCACGGATTTCGTTCGCGTTTAACATCGAAATAACGTGATCCGATCGTACGGGATGATTACGGTGCAATAAACGAGAGATTTTCACTTATTACATGCTTTATATTATTGGAATTATTGGCTGTACACGCGCGATTCGAATTTTCGATCATCGCACAACACACAGTTAATTATTCGGTTTATTGTATACGAGTTTTATATGCGTATATTGAAATTGTATGTGTGTGTGTGTGTGTGTGTGTGTTTGTAAGAATATTATTTTTATCAACGCATAATCGATCGTTCGTGCAATCATTTTTACACCTTTCTTTCTTTTCTTTTTCTTCTCTTTCGTTAGAATCATCTTCTCCGTGAATTAAAAAATATTGAAAAGAAAAGATAAATGTATAGAAATTAGAAATAATCTTCTAAACGATCCGACCAAGTTTGTAATCGCTCGAAATAAGAAAGAAAATAAAACAATGTAATTAGTTTATTTAACACCGGCGTTGAGTGAAAAAGATTAAAAGAGAAATAAAATATAATGAGAGATGGTATAAGGAGACCAATAATTGGATTCGTTTCATAGACCATGAAATATCCAAGGTAAATCGCGATTTCTAACACACCATTCTAATGTAGGAATAATATTGAAAGAGAAAACAACCGTTGGCACGTTTAACCGGAAGTTTAAAAAAAAAAAAAAAAAGAAGAAGAAAAAAAAAGCAAAATGAGAAAAATAAGAAGAAATAGAAGAAGAAGAAGAAGAAGAAGAAGGAGAAGAAAAAGAGAAAAAAAGAAAAACCACAAACCTCTCGTGGCCGATTGCCAAGTATTTTTACAGTTAGGAATTCGAACTTCGTTCTTTCCCGTTCAGTCTATCATATTCTTGATTTTCTTTTTTTTTTTTTTTTTAAAAAGAGAAAGTGTGTGCGTGCATGCGTGCGTGAAAATGTGTGCGTGTGTATGCGCGTCCACCGCAAAAAAGAGGAAACGAATCGCGCATATAAAACTCTGCCGCGACTGGTTCTGTTGATCAAGTAAAATATTATAAGTGAAACGAGCTGGCAAAAAATGGCACGAGGGGGGGCGGAGGGGTGGTGGTGGTTAGGGGGAGAGGTGGTTGTGGTAGAAAAAACAGCAAAATGAAAAGAACAAAAAAAAAACAAAAAAAATACGGCGTCGGCTCGCGCGACTCATAAAGCGAGAGGGAAAGGGAAAAATCGGAGGAGGGGTGAAAAGGAAAGCTGGGTGGTTGGTTGGCGATGGTGGTAATGGTAGTGTTGGTTATGTGGTGGCGATGATGGTGGTAGTAACGGTGAGAGTAAAACGGTTCGCGTGCAAATGCTCCGAATGAAACCACCGAGCAAACGGCGCCAAACAACTTCCACCTCCTCCCCCTCCTCCCCCACCCCCGTCCGTCTTCAACCCACCAACATTTTTTTCTCCCCTTTCACCACACCCCCGTGTCCAACTATATACATCCATCCCATTTGTCTATGGTGGTCTCTTTTGGTGGTTTTTTTCCTTTTTTTTTTTTTCTATGTAAATATTTGATACGTTTTTATTATTACGAAGATGATGACGATGACGATGATGGTGATGACGATGATGATTGTTGTTATTATTATTATTATTATTATTATTATTATTATTATTATTATTATTATTATTATTATTATTATTATTAATACTACACCTTTTGGGACTATGAAAAAAGGGGTAAAAGAAAAGAAAAGAAATGAAACATTAATTACACCTTTATGAATAATACCCCGTGATATTAGATGTAGAGAATACATACATATATATATATATATAGGAAAAATAAAGTAACAACGTAACGGAAAGTTTAATAAAACGATTCGAAAGGAAGGTAGAAAGGAAATGACGTTCCACCGGCGCTCGGCTGCGATAAACTTTTTATCTATTTCTCTTTCTGTGAGGAGAGTATTTCTAGCAATACCCGGGGTATATTCGTATTTGCACGAGCATCTTTTATAATCGACCTATCCCGTCCTCTTCTTTATCCACCCCTGCCGCCCCCACCCCCTCCTCTCTCTACTCCTTCCCCAACCCCCCAGAGGTCTATCCATCCATCCGTCCTCTTTTTCCTCTTCCATTTTCCTTCCTTTCTTTCTTTCTTTCTTCTTATTTTTCATTTTTCTCCTCCCACCCCCCACCCCCACTTCCACCACCACTTTTTTTTTGTTGCTTCTTCTTACTCCTCTTTGTCGTTTGAACGAGCGGGCAAGCGCCGCCTAGGACGAAAAATTTCATCCACCTTTCCTTTTTTTTCTCCCCCTTCTCCTGAAACCATCCCCTCACCCCCACCTACCCAGCCCCCCTCTTTTACCCCTATCACCGACCACTTTTTGCCATCCTTGTTGCACTTATTCCCGCGTTTTCATCGACAAATACGAGGTAAGAAAAAAGGATGATATATTATAGACAGAAAAAGTAAAGAAAAAGATAGTAGGGGTGGAGAGAAGGGGGTTGGGAGTACGCTTTCGGTCCCCTTTGACGTTTATTTCGTGTCTTTCTGTCTACAACAGAAAACGTGGAGTGACGGAGGTGGAGGTGGAGGTGGAGGTGGAGGTGGAGGTGGAGGGGAAGGATATAAAACGGTTTCTGCTTCTTAGCACCCCCTCCCCCTCCCCCTCCTCGCCCCCTCTACTCTCGCGATCTTTTCTTAGTCGACCCGTGATCTTTTTATTTTGTTTATTATTATTATTATTATCATTATTACTTTTTTTATTTTCCCCCTTTTTTTCCTTTTCCTCTCTTTCCTCCTTTTTTCCCTATTGTGCCTTGGGGACACACGACGAAATTAAAAACTTTACTATCGATACGGATATTAATAATACTTTGCGAATGAAATATTCTTAAACGACGACGACGACGACGACAACTGTGTTCAATCTTCGTAAAACGTATTATAATTAAATGTGTATTTATTAAAGAAAATGAACAATTGTATTTTTGTATATTGTAAAGCAAGACGGAAACTTGCAAAGTTGTATTAATGAAAAAATCAGTGTGGATTAAAAAGCCACTCTCACTCCCCCCCCCACCCCCCAAACCCCCTCAACCACCCTCCTTATCATTCTTTTCTATACGTTGCAGAAATTTACCATTGAATCAAAAATTTTGTGATAATCTTAATTACTGAATATTTTTTTTTATTTTTTTTTTTTTTTATTTAACATCAAACCTACTACGTAAAGTTCAAATTACCTGCGTTCTCTTGTAATTTGTAATTAAATGCGGTGTAAACGTATAATATGTACGTCGTTATTATATTTCTAAATAAAAGAAATTATATTGTTCGTTATATTTATCCAATTGGCTAAAATTACATTTTATATTCAGATATATGTTTTTTTTTTTGTAAGTAGAAATAGGTATATGAATTTTATAATAATTATTATTTTATAATAATATATTATCCATATATTATTTCCTAAATAAAATAAAACATTATACACTCCCTATTCAATTGACAACAATTTTATATTCTATATTTGTTCTTTTTTTAACATTTAAAAAAAAAGAAAAAATAAATAAATACTCTATCGAATAAATGAAATAAAATAAAATAAAAATAAATAACAAATATAAATGTTGAAGAAAATAGATAAGATGAGGTAAAAAAACGATTGAACGTCTGTCTCGGTTTCATTTCCCCTTAAAGCAGCACAGATCTTCCCAATTTTCAACCCTATGCCCCCTCCCCCGGTTCCCCAACGAATTATCTCGGTCGTCTTTCACCTGTGCTCGCCACGTACATCTCAAAATATGCATTCACCTCCTTCTCAACGTTCTATTCGCTAGCTGTCGATTGGCCAGAACGTATATAACACGATTCTTTTACGAGCCGCGGTAAAATTTTCCACGCTACAAACTTATGAATTCGTTTCTTAGCCTCTTCCTTCCCCTTCCCCTTCCCCATCCTCTTCCTCTTCTTCTTCCTCTTCCTCTTCTTCGTCTTTTCCCTTTTTAACCGAGTATGACTTATCTACCATTTTATTTTTCTTCTATTTTTCTTTCTCCTCCCTGACACCTTCAGCCCCGTTTGCTCCTCCTTCTCCCCCCACCCCCTAAACTCGACTATGTCATCCCCTAGTTTGAAGATTCTACGTAGTATGACTTTATAGCACGCGATATTCCCTCATCGAACATTGTCAACAATCTTCTATCATTTTCTTTCGAACTTTTTACCCCTTTTTTCCAAACGAGAAGGGAGGGAGAAAATAAAGAAAAATATTTCACGATCTTGTTGCATCGAATTATACACGAATCAGATATATTATGTTATGTTATATTAGATTTTTGTATTGGAAATATTATTTTTATTCAATTGTGTGTGTGTGTGTGTGTCTGTGTCTGTGGGGGGAGGGGGGTAATATATAGTATTGAAGTTTATATATATAAAAATACTGGAGCAGTTTGGTTATTAAAAATGTAAAATATTTCAAACGTTCGCAAAGCATATTAAAAATATTCTACAACTTTGTATTTATTTAAATATAAAATATTATCAATTTTTAATAAATATACGAACGCTTATCTCCCCTTTTAAAATAAAAAAAAACAATACTTCACAATACTATTATTTAAATTTAAATATATATATATATTTTCAACTAACTGTGTGTGTGTGTAAATATATATCCGACATTACACCTTGTCTTCTTGTCGTGGAAAACAAAAAAATATAAAAGAAAATTAAATACGAAGAAATATATGAGCCGTTTATTTTGAAAGTGACCTAACTCCATTTTTCATTTTTTTCCGGTTACCCACGGTAACATTTACAGCTTCAAATTATCTATCAATAAAGCATTTAAGATTTTTTATATTCCGAGTAAATACGGTAATTCTGGACACATAAGTTTTCAGAGTTAGTTGAATCACTGAACCGTTTATTTTGAAAGTGGCCTAACTCTATTAGGAGTAGAGATTTTGGTGTGGTAGAAATGGCATTAAAAAAAAATAATTTACTGTTTGTCCGCCGAGAGTATTACAATATTATCAAAAAGTGTCGGGAAGGTAATAACTTTATTGTACATGAAATGAGACAAGAAGATTTTGTATCAACTAAATTATTAGAAGACGCAATTTTTAAAAGGGTCGAGAATTCTAACGGAGAACCAATATACTGGTTAAGAATATGTTGGATGCGTTTTGTCAAAAATGAATAAGATTTTCTATAAGACATCAATGAATGAGAACGAAAATTTGAAAGTCCTGAATTTAATACCACGTCGGGGTAGACCAAGAAAGTTCGAAAATATTGTATTGACACCACTGTATAAAAATATAAGACAAATTACAACCGCAAAATTCAAGGACATAATTGACTTATTACGATATATACCACCGGAACATCATGATTTCTTTAAATCCCTTTCACATACACAAAATGTAGATGAGTAGAAAATTGTTTTGTAATTTATGTTTGTAAAAAATATTTTAAATCGCATAATTTATGCTTTCAAAGTGTTATAAAGATATGTAAAATAAAATAAGTATTGTTTTTTCGCAATTTGAAGCATCCTAAATTATGTTGAATGGACTTCGGTTCCTTCAAATTTGATAACGAATCTGGTTGTTAATTTTGAAAGTTGCCTAACTCCATTCTTGGTAAGAAAACGCATATTATTCACTTAATAATTGTCATTATTTTAATAGGAACTGTAAATTGAACACCTTTAGATACACTTAAGCAACATAACTCATTGTTATTCTTTACGTATATTTTTAATTGCATTGAAACGCAAACCTTTAAATATCTCAATTTAAGGTTATATGGAGTTAGGCCACTTTCAAAATAAACGGCTCATATATTTAAAAAAAAATCCAACATCGTCCAACATAATCCAATAATTTAATTCCAACCAGCAGTTAACTTGTCAGTCCAGAGAAAAAGAAACGAAACAAAACAAATAAATAAATAAATAAACAAAAAAGAAATCGAATAAACCAACCCGCGTTGCGTTGAGAGGTAAAAGAAAAAAAAAAGAAAAAAAATCAGAAAGCAGTAGAATTCTCCGCGTAGATCTTAAAAAACTTTGCAAAAAGAAGTTTGTTTCTCGCTTTTGCATTCCGCGTCGATGAGAAATAACCGGCCGAGGGTAGGAGTAGGGGTAATAGGGGTAGGGGTAGGGGGTGTAAAAGTGCTGCTAAAAATGACGTTACTTGAAAGCGTCTTTTAAAACCGATGACTGTGAAGCAGCAACTTTAATCGAGTTCCATGAGATATTCTCTAACCCCCCGCTCACCCCTGCATCCAACACCCCACCCTCCCCCCACCTTCCCATCACGGTGTGCACTCATGAAATTTCATCATAAAAGGAAGGTACTATAACTTGGAAGTTATCAGCGTGCGTCCATAAAGAAAGGACGATTTGAATTTTCGTGTCCCTTCCCCCACCCCACCTCACCCCACCTCCTTCTTCTCCTCCTCCTCCACTTCATCCTTCTCCACGGATTGACATCTTTATGTAGAATACCGGAAGTTATAGATAGACATTTTATAACATCGTAAAGGGAAGACCGATTTAAAAGAAAAGCTTTAAGGGGGAGGAAACAGGAGGTGGGGGAGAAATAGGGGGGAGAAAGGTGGACAAAAATATACAAAATTGTTAATTATTGCGCTTCGATATTTTTCATTATAGAAATAAAAAAAAATAAAGAACTTTTGTAACAGTAACGAGATATGAAAAATTAAATCGTATTATTAATATTATTAGTTGCTCTAAAGAGAAAAAAGAAGAAAAAGAAAAAATAAAGAAAAAACAAAAGTTCCTGTTCGAACTGTGATAAAAGACGTAATAATCTCGAAAGAAGGTAAATGAGAGAGAATGAAGCGAATGAGAGGTGACAAGGGGCGGGAGGAGAGAGGGAGAGGGAATGGAAGAAGATAATTATGTTTGAGGATGAGTCCGGTCGGTCTAATTGAACCGTCGAAATATTTCAGAGAAAAAAACAATTTAAAATGAAAAGAATCAAAGGATTACGGAGACATTAAGAAGACGGAAGAAGGAAAAAGAAAATGGAAAAAAAAGAACAAGTAGAAGAAGAAGAAGAAGAAGAAGAAGATTGGAAAGGGTTAGTTCGTGGAGAAACGCATGGGAATCGTAGAGGAAAGTAGGAGGGGGAAGAAAAAAAAGAAATTAAAAGAAAAAAAAAAGGAGTTGAACATCTACTGTGTGAGGATCGTAAAAGGGTTGAAGGTAAAAAAAAAAAAAAGAAATCAAACGAACGAACGAACGAACGAACAAATGAAGGAGGGTTGAAGAGGTTACAGAAGAATAAAGTAAAAAGGTAATAATATGGTGGATGATTAAGAAGACCAGAAAAAGAAAAAAAAAAAAAGATAAAAAAGAGATAAAAGAAAAGAAAAAGAAAAAGAAAAATATAAGGGTAGAAGTACAAAAAAGGGTTGTGCGTTATATTAACGGTTAGAACGATCGAAATGGAAATAATCTTCTTCCACGTACGATTAACGTTTGCCTTCGCATTTAATTAATTGATCATTTCTCATTAAAATATACTAACGAAGTTTATTATTATCGCATATAAGCGTCCATTTTTATAACCCTCCCCCCTTCCCCCTCTACCCTCCCTCCTTCCCCTTCCTGCCTGCCTGCTATACTATGCCACCCTATTCCAATGATAACATCAATATTTGATTGGGCTCTCAATAATCGTACTCATTTAACCAAACCATGCGTTACCCAATGAAGAAATTATGTATACGCACGTTGTTATAAGTATCTACTTATAAATATTCAAAATGTATATTGGAAATTTTGTCACCTGATGACGTTCTCTCATCGTGATCTCTGTTATTTTCGATTAGTAAAATGTATTTTAAATCTATTTTAATATGCAGCAAAATTGTACCCCTTTTATTAAAAGTGAATCGAAATATATGTGAGATACTATTATATTATATTATATTATATTATATTGGAAATTTAATTAATATATATATATAAAATATTAGTGGGGGGGGGTCGGTGATTAAAATAAAAAAGAAAAAAAGAATTATTAAAACGCGATATGGAAATAATTGAGCAAGAGAGGGTGGAGGGGGGAGAGAGGGAGAGAGATGCTAGCGAGTATTCAAGGTGCGGGGGTGGTAACGGAAAAATGTGTACGAGTCAAAAAACATTCCCCCCCCCCGTTATCGTATTCCTAAAATTTATTAAATAAATATTCGATCATAACCACCTTCTTAAAATATTCTTATCTTATTATTTGTAATTTTTTAAATTTTATTTGTACAAAATTCATTTCTATATCGTTTTGAAAATTGTGTTCATTAGAAAAATAAAAACAATGTGTTTAATAATTGGAACGTAATTTCATTCGATCGGATTTAATTATGAATTTTCATTAACTTATTGAGAGACCCGGCGGTTATTAAAAGGTATCCCAACCCTTTTGTTCATGCGTAAATATGCATCTCTAATAAAAAAAAACTTAATTTTTTTTATATGTTATTATATTATATTGATACTTCTTCGTTAATAAAAATAAACCAACTTTCGTGCAATTTAATGCATAAATGTGTACTGCATGATTATTCGAGTCTTACCCCATAACAAAAAATCTTAATTTATTTACATGTTATTATATTACATTGATAATTTCTTCATTAATAAAATTATTTTAAGCAACTTTGGTTATTATTTACTATAATATTATTATCTACTATAACTAAAATATTATATATATACTTTATATGGGTAAATTAATAAATTAATATTATAATATAAATAAATTAATTTTATCATTAATATAATACATATAATATATATATATATATAATATTATAATAATATAATCTCAAATATATTATATTATATTATATTATATTTTATATTATAATTATAATATTTGGCAATATTAAAAAAAAAAAAGGAAATCAAATTTCTCTGCAACCACGGAGGGGGTGGGTCTCTTTTATTTTCTTAAATTTTGTGCTTTAAAAGGATTGAAAAAAACAATGGAAAATATTGAAATAATACAAATACCGATCCAAAGAAGAAAGAGAGAGAGAGAGAAAGAGAGAGAGAGAGAGAGAGAGAGATAGCGAAAATTATAGGGAAACACGTTCGTAGATCATTTCTACGTGGAAAACGTTTATTTCAAGAGAACCAACCAACAGATATTCCATACGTACATATGGCCAACCGAAATTTATATGGAAACGCTCGATCGGAGCCGCGTAACAGCGTCCGCCGTTCATTCTCTTCTCCATCGCAATCCGATAGCAGACAACTATGGCCAACCATTATGGAAATTCGTCGAAACGGATATCGTACCTGTTGCTGCTGTTGTACTCTGTTATATACAACGAAAATAATACACCGAGAAACGAAATCGTAAGGAACATACGCGATACGAATTTACCACCACGTGTATATATATATATATATTAGAATTTTATAATAATAACAGTAACGTTGTTTTTCCAATTGGTCGTTTAACATTTAACACCCCCAAAATCTGTAATATATATTTATATATATATTTTTTATATTTATTTATTATTTTTATGCAACATTTATATGCAACATGGTAGCAAATATTTATTAGAATTTTATAATAATAACAGTAACGTTCTTTTTCCAATTGGTCGTTTACATTTAACACCCCCAAAATCTGTAATATATATTATATATATAGAAAATGGTAGCAAATATTTATTAGAATTTTATAATAATAACAGTAACGTAGTTTTTCCAATTGGTCGTTTACATTTAACACCACCCAAATCTGTAATATATATATAGAAAATGGTAGCAAATATTTATTAGAATTTTATAATAATTACAGTCACGTTGTTTTTCCAATTGGTCGTTTACATTTAACACCCCCAAAATTTGTAATTTATATATAAA
This sequence comes from Polistes metricus, assembly GCA_010416925.1. Taxonomy (NCBI): domain Eukaryota; kingdom Metazoa; phylum Arthropoda; class Insecta; order Hymenoptera; family Vespidae; genus Polistes; species Polistes metricus. Next base: position 2,930,203 of record QUOH01000016.1, read on the forward strand.
TGCAACATGGTAGCAAATATTTATTAGAATTTTATAATAATTACAGTAACGTTGTTTTTCCAATTGGTCGTTTACATTTAACACTCCCAAAATTTGTAATATATATTATATATATAGAAAATGGTAGCAAATATTTATTAGAATTTTATAATAATAACAGTAACGTAGTTTTTCCAATTGGTCGTTTACATTTAACACCACCCAAATCTGTAATATATATATAGAAAATGGTAGCAAATATTTATTAGAATTTTATAATAATTACAGTCACGTTGTTTTTCCAATTGGTCGTTTACATTTAACACCCCCAAAATCTGTAATATATATATAGAAAATGGTAGCAAATATTTATTAGAATTTTATAATAATAACAGTAACGTTTTTCCAATTGATCGTTTACATTTAACACCCCCAAAATCTGTAATATATATTATATATATAGAAAATGGTAACAAATATTTATTAGAATTTTATAATAATAACAGTAACGTAGTTTTTCCAATTGGTCGTTTACATTTAACACCACCCAAATCTGTAATATATATATAGAAAATGGTAGCAAATATTTATTAGAATTTTATAATAATTACAGTCACGTTGTTTTTCCAATTGGTCGTTTACATTTAACACCCCCAAAATCTGTAATATATATATAGAAAATGGTAGCAAATATTTATTAGAATTTTATAATAATAACAGTAACGTTTTTCCAATTGATCGTTTACATTTAACACCCCCAAAATCTGTAATATATATTATATATATAGAAAATGGTAGCAAATATTTATTAGAATTTTATAATAATAACAGTAACGTAGTATTTCCAATTGGTCGTTTACATGCGACACCACCCAACAATCATATATAACCATAAATCAAAATACTTTCATTTCCATAAAATGAAATTAAATCAAACCATTTTAATAAAACCGACTATAACGAATTTCAACGAGTACTCGTTCTAATATACAATTTTATTCAATAATTTCTCATATTAGTAATATAATAAATAACATTTTGAGTCAAAAACACCATAAATTCTAACACAATTTATAATAATGACAAAATACTTCAATCGATACAATAGATAAATATTTGTTTGTGGTATCGATAGAATATAAATATATAAAATGTTGCTAGTTTCCTCGTCCCCACCCCCAACCCCGTTTCCTCCATCCTGTTATTCTGACAAACTTCGGTTAAACGTATTTGCGAAGACCGTAAAGTTTGGGTTCCATGTGCAGCAGCACAACCATAGTCATCGTCGTCCTCGTCGTCGTCGTCGTCGTACCGTTACGTGAAACGCGTGTGACGGCCGTAAAAGTACATCGCTATCGTTTGAAATTATAGTAATCCGGTGATATACGAGGACCACCTGTAACGGTCTCTAAACGACGTCGCGGATGTTTCCTATTGGGCGAGAATACAACCTACGCTAAATGCACTTTCCTTATATTCCCATGACACGCGATATAAAATGTGTAACAAAAATAAACCAATCTAACTTTTTCCAAATGAATTTGTCTCTCATTCGTCAAAAGAACAATCTAATGATCGTTATATTATATTATATATAAACTTATGTTCAAAATTGTTATTCGTTTCTTTTCTTTTCTTTTATCAATAATATCAAATCGTAGAAATATTATTCTTACAAACAAAAAATTAATCAAACAAAATTAAAACGTAAACATGTGTAACGCGTGAAAATACGAGGATTTTCGATGATTAAATTTCATTACAAATTATTCAGAGGTTGGGGGAGGGGAGAGAAGGGGATGGAGGGAACGTAAATGTTAAACGGAAAATAAAAAGAAAAATAATATCGAAACAAAAGGAAAACGTGAACACGTGTAACGCATGAATACGAGGATTTTCGATGATTAAATTTCATTACAAATTACTCAAGGGGGTTCGAGACGCGGAGAAGAGAAGGGGGGGGCGGAGGGAACGTAAATGTGCATTTTAAAGGGAAAGTAATTAATGTAAAACACGGGAAGGAAACTATTCGCCGCAGCAGTGTTTCTCGTTTATGGGTTTGATGCGGATAATGCGTGCGTGTGTGTTCGTATACCAACACATGAATGTGTGAGAGAGAGAGAGTAAACGGAAACCAACGGTTGAATTCCGTTAATGTCCTGCGGACAGGCCGACAGATGAGGTCGTTCTGATGTTGATAGGTTCGAAGGGTAGTAACAACGCGAGAACTTGACAAAGTTAGGGTAGTTGTTGTTGTTGTTGCTGTTGCTTTGGTGTGGTGGTGGTGGTGGTGGTGGTGGTGGTGGTGATAGTAGTGTAAGTAAATTCGAGGAACGAGTAACACAATGATGGCACGTACCAAACGAAGAGAAACAGAATAAACGCGGAATAAAGATACACACAAGGTGATCCGAAAGTATGCTTTTTAAACAAAATTTTTCATTAAAACGAACGAACGAGGATTTAAAACAAAGATCGCGCGTTGCGAACGTTTCATTAAAGGTTGTGGTTGTTTTTTAGGAGTGGGGTGGAGGTAAAAGAAAAGAAATCATATATTTTGGAAATTATTCGTAAAAAATATTTCAAATCAACGATCCGTATCTTCAACTTTCCGTTGCAATTATTCAATCAATTCTTAATTACTAAATCCATCGAATAGAATTTAGAAAAAGATTGATACGGATTTCTAGATCACTCTGTATATAGAAAGAAAATGAGTTTTACAGGAGGGGATGAAGTGTAAAAGTGGCCACCAACCACCGCGGAACCCAACTGAGCCATCGAAAACAGATTGCTGCACAACTCTCAAACCTAGATCAACTTTCCCTGTCCCCGTTACTTTCACCATTCCATTCACTGAACAAACCTCTTTCTCACCCTTGACTATACTTGATCTATCTATCTATCTATCTATCTATCTATCTATCTATCTGTCTGTCTGTCTATTTATCTCTCACAAAGCGCAGTGAAATGAACGCGACACTTCAAACCCCTTCCCCACTCCCTTCTCCCCCAATCCACCCTTTTCAACCACCTCCTCTTCCTTCTCCTCCTCCTTCTCCTCCTCCTGCCATTTTCTAACCTTTGTTAATTCTCCATAGGTTCTAACGATTGTCTCGAGCATCCTTTACAAATCGAATTAAACGTTCCCTCAGCTTCCACAGGCTACCCACGCAAAATACCTGACAGGATCTTCTTCGTCCTGTGTTCTATTACCAGGTGTTAGTGCAAGCAATTATCCCTGGAATCCTAGCAACCCAAACTACTCAATTTGTCGACCAGAATCGATCAATCGATCCCACCCATTCATTCATTCGTTCATCTAATCTATCTGTCCATCCTATTGGTTCTCAAACATTTAACGAAACACTCGTCTTTTGAATAACTAATTTTTCAATAATAATAATAATAATAATAAATATAATTGGAAGAACAGATCGAAAGATATAAACGGTGTTAACCAGATGAAAGCTTTGATCGTTATTGGACGCATATATGCGTTTGGTAAAAGTTGCCAGTGTTTGATATTCTTAACGCATACACCCCTATTTGTCAATATTAATATAAACAAAAAAAGAAAATGTGTAACGTTGCTTTACATATCGATTATTATTTACGAGTATCGTTGAAACAACAACGTTTGTAATTATGAAATATAATTTATTATTAGCATTTGATTAAAAAACGATATCAATGAAAATTAATAATAAAACCTTTTCTACAAAATACTTCAGTTTCAAATTATTCGCCATTCAAGATAAAGGGGGATTAACTTTTGAATAATTGTTTATATTTTTCTTCTTCTTTTCTTTTCTTTTTTATGATATATCGAACACGAATTGAAATGCATTAACAAGTCGAAGCCAGCTTATTCATTAATGATCGTTCAGATTTTCCGTTGTTGTTGTACCTTTTTTTCATTCCTCCTAAACAACCATCTCAAACCACCCATCAACCCCGTTCGTCTCCTTCTTCTAGCTCTTCCGTACGGGGGTTGAATCGTACTAGGGTTCTAGACCGAAGTTATACTTTCGAGGACGTAGTCTGATTTTCTCTAGAGACACGAGTAGTTAATTACATTCACGGTGTATCCAAGTAGCATCACTCACGTACCACTGGAATTGACGATTTCGAGCGTGTTATTTCTCTCTCTCTCTCTATCTCTCTTTCTTTACGTCACGTAGGAGGATAGATGCGTAAGTGGAACAAGCACGTTGTCATCCACGAACGAACGTACAATATTCTTGACACAACCAACCAAAAACGTAATTGAAAATTCCAACTAATATGTAAAACGAAATATAATATAATAAATTTATATATTGTAATATAAAAAAAGAACAAAGATATGAGCCGTCCAATCACAGTCCATCAAAAACATATTATTTCAATCCCCATTAGCTGAGATGATGATCCCCATTTTGGGGATTTTAGAATTTTAGGTACAACACCATTGCATGGAAAAATGGCATAAATAATAATAACTATTTTTGTAGGTATATATGATAAACGCGTATAATAAAATAAATAGTTTCGTATTAATTTTATTTTCATGTAAACTTGTCGGAATTCCCATTAAAGATTTTGTTTAAAAATGTCAATATTTTCAAAACGAAACAATGTTACAGTTAATAGGATAATATCAATTATTCTAATTCGGATGATAAATGTGACACCCTTATAAACAACCCCCTCTCCTCAAAAAAAAGCATTATACTCCTACCTTATCTGTTATCTATATTTTTCAATTAAAATCCAAACCCCCTTTTCTCAAATATCTCTCGATTCGAGAATCATAAATGGATTTTATTTTCGAAATAAAATATCAGGGGATTCATTTGGAAATAATATATTATTTCTTAAATAGTTTCATTAGACGAAAGTTACACGAACGAATGGTTACTACAACAACCCCATAACACCACCCCCACCCCCACCCTCTGATATATCCTTTTGTTAAAGTAATATACGGATTGCAGGGGCAATTAAATTTTACGTTCTCGCATATCCGAGACGAGAGAGAAAGAGAGAGAAAGAGGGAAGAGGAGAGGAGAGGAGAGGAGAGGAGAGATGCTTCTGTTTCGAACACGTTGAGTGTCGGCCGTAAAAGCGAAACCGGACGCAACTGCGCCACGATGTCCATTTATCCCCCCCCCACCACCACCACTATCCTTCCCCCCAATCCCTCCACCACCCCTCCTACCAGTACTCAACCCAACTCGTCTTCCTTTTCATCCCTTTTTCCGTAGCGTCCGATGGGGTAATAAAGAAGAACCATATCCCGTCCCCCATATCTTTTCCTACGACTTTAAAACTTTTTCTATCGGTAAATACGTATGGGGGAAACTGGGGGAGGGGGACTGGGGTAAGGGGACTGGGGAAAGGGGAGGAAGGAAGGGGATTTAGTAAGACGCTATTCAATCAAGGTTTTACATTACAATTGAAATTAATCACCGTTCCCTCCTATAGGGTTTTTTTTTATTCGCGAAACTTTCAATGGTTAAATGATTAATAAACCTTACTTTTGTATTATTACTGGGTTAAAAGTAAGATTGATCTTTCAAGATGGGAAATCATTAAAGCGATGATGGGTAATACTTTGATCAACGATTAAGGTAAACGTGATTGGGATTTTCCGGTGTGTACGTGGGTTTGAAATTATTATTAGATAATAATACACGATAGTATAATGGGAACACGAACTTTTTATATGTAGAAATGAAAATTAAAGTTATTAAAAAAGCAGGATAAAAAGAAAATAAAAAATAATCAAACGGTGTAAAAGATAATAAAAAAAAAAAACAAAAAGAAGAAGAAGAAGAGAAAAATTGAAGTAAGTCAATAAGAAAGGTAGGAAAATAATTCCGAATACACCAAAAAAAAAAAGAAAAAAACAATAAGAAATGCGTAAGAATAATTGACGATTAAAAAAGAAGAAGAGATGGAGGGGGGTAGGGAAAAAATAGAAATAAGAATCAAAATAATATTGAAATAAATCAAAAGGGGTAGGTAGGGGGCGAGAAAATAATTCCGAATAAACCAAAAAAAGAAAAAAAACAAACAATAAGAAATGCGTAAGAATAATTGACGATTAAAAAAGAAGAAGAGATGGAGGGGGGTAGGAAAAAAATAGAAATAAGAATAAAAATAATATTGAAATAAATCAAAAGGGGTAGGTAGGGGGCGAGAAAATATTTCCGAATACACCAAAAAAAAAAAGAAACAAACAATAAGAAATATGTAAGAATAATTGACGATTAAAAAAGAAGGAGAGGTGGGAAAAAATTGAAATAAGAATAAAAATAATTGAAATAAATCAAATGGGGTAGATAGGGGGCGAGAAAATAATTTCGAATACACCAAAAAAAGAAAAAAGAAAAAAACAATAAGAAATGCGTAAGAATAATTGACGATTAAAAAAGAAGGAGAGGTGGGAAAAAATTGAAATAAGAATAAAAATAATATTGATATAAATCAAAAGGGGTAGGTAGGGGGAGAGAAAATAATTCCGAATACACCAAAAAAAAAACAAACAATAAGAAATGCGTAAGAATAATTGACGATTAAAAAAGAAGGAGAGGTGGGAAAAAATAGAAATAAGAATAAAAATAATTGAAATAAATCAAAAGGGGTAGGTAGGGGGCGAGAAAATAATTCCGAATAACAAAAAAAAAAACAAAGAAGCAGAAAAAAAAAGAAAGTAGGGTAGAAATAAATAAATACGAGAATATACGATATAACATTCTACGTACGTACGTATGTACGTATATATGTGTGTGCGTGTGTGTGTGAGTAGTTGAAAGAAACGAAAACAGGCTTTTATATAACCGATTGTCGAGAAAAGAGTAAGGTGAATAAAGCGAGAGAAAGAGAAAGAGAAAGAAAGAGTGTCAATCTCCTCTTCCTTTTCCCTCTCGAGCAATTATGCATAATAGAGGGTAGTGGTAGTGGTGGTGGTGGTGGTGGTAGGTAGTAGCAGCAGTCAGCAGCTGGCCCGTAGCTACGTTTACCTGTTGCACGAGACAGCCGAATCGTTCGAAACTACGCCGCCACACTACAGAAACCCGTGTGATGTTCAAGAGCCGTCCTACTCGACAAAGACAGAGAAAGAGAAAGAGAAAGAGAGAGAGAGAGAGGGAATGTGTATACACGCGCGCGCGCGCGTGTATGTGTGAGCGAGTGAGCGAGTGGGTGGGTGGGTAGGTGTGTTGTAGACTTAGCAAAAGAAAGGGGCAACGAGCCGTGCCAAACGGAGGTGGAGGCTTGAATTTTCGGTGTCCCCCAACTCCAACACCAACAACCCCTCAACCCAATCCCTCTTCCTCTTCCACTTCCTCTTCCTGTTACTCGTGAAATCGTGCCAGAACACACTACCACCACCGACCATCGAATTTCCCCTCGGAGATCTTCTCGAGGCCTGTTGAACGTACTTCTCCCCCCGCCCCCCCGTTTATTCCGAACGTTCTTCTTCTCATTCCACCCTTCTTCTTCTTTCTCTCTCAATGTTTCCACCAACCCCAAACTATTACAATTTATTTAGCCCCCTCTCTCTCTATCTCTTGCTTTGTCTATCATTTCTTCTTTTCTTTTTGTTTTTTTTCGTTTCTTTTAAATTTATACAGCAAATACTTATACTCGGAATATTAAAGATGATACTCGATTGATTCTTCATATTTTTTTATTGATGGGGGTGTGTTAATTTTGTTTTGTTTTGTTTTGGTATCCGATGTATTTAAACATGAAGTAGATATTGTTGACGATTAAAAGAAGGGAAAAACAATAGAAATTAAGGAGGGAAAATAATTGTGGTAACAGGTACCAGGTGTATTACGATATAACCAATCATAAACTGTTACAATTTATTTAGCCCTCTCTCTCTCTCTGTCTACCTTTTCTTCTTTCATTTTTGTTTTTTTTTCGTTTCTTTTAAGTTTGTACAGCAAATACTTATACTCGGAATATTAAAGATGATACTCGATTGATTCTTCATATTTTTTTATTGATGGGGGTGTGTTAATTTTGTTTTGTTTTGTTTTGGTATCCGATGTATTTAAACATGAAGTAGATATTGTTGACGATTAAAAGAAAGGAAAAACAATAGAAATTAAGAGGGGTGGGAAAATAATTCTGGTAACAAGTACCAGGTGTATTACGATATAACCAATCATAAACTGTTACAATTTATTTAGCCCTCTCTCTCTCTCTCTCTGTCTACCTTTTCTTCTTTCATTTTTGTTTTTTTAGTTTCTTTTAAGTTTATACAGCAAATACTTATACTCGGAATATTAAAGATGATACTCGATTGATTCTTCATATTTTTTTATTGATGGGGGTGTGTTAATTTTGTTTTGTTTTGTTTTGGTATCCGATGTATTTAAAAATAAAGTAGATATTGTTGACGATTAAAAGAAGAGAAAAACAATAGAAATTAAGAGGGGTGGGAAAATAATTGTGGTAACAGGTACCAGGTGTATTACGATATAACCAATCATAAACTGTTACAATTTATTTAGCCCCCCCTCTCTCTCTCTTTTGCTTTGTCTACCTTTTCTTCTTTTTTTTTTGTTTTTTTTCGTTTCTTTTAAATTTATACAGCAAATACTTATACTCGGAATATTAAAGATGATACTCGATTGATTCTTCATATTTTTTTATTGATGGGGGTGTGTTAATTTTGTTTTGTTTTGTTTTGGTATCCGATGTATTTAAACATGAAGTAGATATTGTTGACGATTAAAAGAAGGGAAAAACAATAGAAATTAAGAGGGGTGGGAAAATAATTGTGGTAACAGGTACCAGGTGTATTACGATATAACCAACTCTTAACTGATACAATTTATTTACTCCTCTCTTTCTTTCTCTGTCTACCTTTTCTTCTTTTCTTTTTATTTTTTTAGTTTCTTTTAAGTTTATACAGCAAATACTTATACTCGGAATATTAAAGATGATACTCGATTGATTCTTCATATTTTTTTATCGATGGGGGTGTGTTAATTTTGTTTTGTTTTGGTATCCGATGTATTTAAATATGAAGTAGATATTGTTGACGATTAAAAGAAGAGAAAAACAATAGAAATTAAGAGGGGTGGGAAAATAATTCTGATAACAGGTACCAGGTGTATTACGATATAACCAACCCTTAACTGTTACAATTTATTTACTCCTCTCTGTCTACTTTATTTTCTTTCGTTTCTTTTAAGTTTATACAGCAAATACTTATTTGCTTATTTAAAGATATTAATTGGAGATGATACTCGATTGATTCTTCATATTTTTGTTCTTTTTTTTATCGATGGGGGTGTGTTAATTTTGTTTTCTTTTGATATCCGATGCGTATAATATGAATTGGATATCGTTGACAAATAAATGAAGGGGGAGAAAATTGGAAATAAAAGTAAAAAAAAATAATTCTGGGTAACAGGTAACAGGTGTATTAAGGTAAAAGCAAATAAAGAGACAACAATTGTGTATTATTTCAAAAAAAAAAAGAAGAAAAAAAAGGAAAAGGAAAAAATGCTCATAAAATTAAATTAAAGGAAAAAGGAAACCTTAAGAATAAATATAAATATATATATATATAAAGGTGAGAAGCCATAACGGGGTAACAACGTATAACTACAATACCTTTTCTCTATTCGTATCGTTTCAACAGGATTCCTATAGATTTTTGTTATTTTCTATAGAAAACACACACAAACAATATCTTTAACCGTTTCGTCGATAGAGTTTCGTTAGGGAGGAACAAAAAAAAGAAAAAAAAATAGAAAAAAAATAAAAATGAACGTTCAATCGTCTCTTTTAAAAAACGAAATCTGGTCGTAGAAATTTATCCGAAGAAAAAAATAAATAAAATAAAACAAAACAAAATAAAATAAAATAAAATAAAATAGAATAAAAAGAAGAAACCCAAAGAGAAAGAAAGAGAGAGAAAGAGAGAGAAAATATAGAGGAGAAAAAAAAAGATCGAACGAATGAAAAAAAAGAAAAAAAAGAGAAAAAAAAAAGAAAAGAAAGAAAGAAAAAAAATATCGTGACGTTTGAAGAAAAGCAGTGACATGAATGATTATAAGCGTGACGCCGCGCAGCACGATGATGTATTTTCGTTGGTAACTCGAACGCGCTTTCAACTCGATTTACCGTAGTGTACCGGTACGATACGGTCATACGGTATACGGTAACACGGTTTGATGGTGGTGGTGGTGGTGGTACGCTACGGGAAGCGTGTTAAAGATTGAATCGAAAGCGCTGCGAATGTAGGATTCATTGTTATACACCTACGATGTGGATAGAATCGAAAACAGTGGAATTTTCAAAGCAAAAAGTATCCGACAAAACAAGGCATGACGAAAGAGAGAGAGAGAGAGAGAGAGAGAGAGAGAGAGAGAGAGAGAGAGAGAGAGAGAGAGAGAGAGAGAAGGTGGGAGGAGTTAAGGGGTTGGGGTGGGGGGAATGGTAAAGCTTTTGTATAAGGTATACAACAATTCACAGATATACGCGTGCGAGCTAACATTGTTTTGGGCATCGGGGGGAGGGGGGTGGTACCACATTCGGTAGTGCATAGCAAATTCCTAATACAAAGCACCAGGTATAATTAATTGCCGTCCTCTAGTGTTTTAATATAATTATGCGCCCGGTAGCAATGTTATACTGCTAATTGCGAAACTTTCCCTCCAACGTATCATAGTTTACTCACTCTCTCTCTCACAAGGGTGGTGGTGTGCTGGTGGTATATTCTCAATTCAGTGTTTAACTGATAAAACAAAGTATCCAAGAAGTTTACTTGTTTTCCCCCCATCCGTATCTATACATACACACGTATACGTATCGTATATAAATAATTACAAATGTATATTGAGGAGAGAATAGTTGGGACCAATAGTGTTTAATTGTAGAACATCATTTTCCTATAATATGAATGATTTCGATTTCTCTCTTTCTACATGTTAAACATAATATGAAATTCATTCGATAACCTTACAACAATTCAAATTTTGATACACGTATATCGTTTATCTTTGAATACATTATATATATATGAGCCGTTTATTTTGAAAGTGGCCTAACTCCATTTTTCATTTTTTTCCGGTTACCCACGGTAACATGTACAGCTTCAAATTATCTATCAATAAAGCATTTAAGATTTTTTATATTCCGAGTAAATACGGTAATTCTGGACACATAAGTTTTCACAGTTAGTTGAATCACTGAACCGTTTATTTTGAAAGTGGCCTAACTCTATTAGGAGTAGAGATTTTGGTGTGGTAGAAATGGCATTAAAAAAAAATAATTTACTGTTTGTCCCCCGAGAGTATTACAATATTATCAAAAAGTGTCGGAAAGGTAATAACTTTATTGTACATGAAATGAGACAAGAAGATTTTGTATCAACTAAATTATTAGAAGACGCAATTTTTAAAAGGGTCAAGAATTCTAACGGAGAACCAATAAACTGGTTAAAAATATGTTGGATGCGTTTTGTCAAAAATGAATAAGATTTTCTATAAGACATCAATGAATAGGAACGAAAATTTGAAAGTCCTGAATTTAATACCACGTCGGGGTAGACCAAGAAAGTTCGAAAATATTGTATTGACACCACTGTATAAAAATATAAGACAAATTACAAGCGCAAAATTCAAGGACATAATTGACTTATTACGATATATACCACCGGAACATCATGATTTCTTTAAATCCCTTTCACATACACAAAATGTAGATGAGTAGAAAATTGTTTTGTAATTTATGTTTGTACAAAATATTTTGAATCGCATAATTTATGTTTTCAAAGTGTTATAAAGATATGTAAAATAAAATAAGTATTGTTTTTTCGCAATTTGAAGCATCTTAAATTATGTTGAATGGACTTCGGTTCCTTCAAATTTGATAACGAATCTGGTTGTTAATTTTGAAAGTGGCCTAACTCCATTTTTGGTAAGAAAACGCATATTATTCACTTAATAATTGCCATTATTTTAATAGGAACTGTAAATTGAACACCTTTAGATACACTTAAGCAACATAACTCATTGTTATTCTTTACTTTATATTTTTAATTGCACTGAAACGCAAACCTTTAAATATCTCAATTTAAGGTTATATGGAGTTAGGCCACTTTCAAAATAAACGGCTCATATATAAATTATATATTAAATTTATATATTATATAATTATTATTATTATTTATATTATATTTAATATATTATTTATATATTATATAAATTTATATATTAAAGTAGAAGGATAATAAAGATAATAATAAAAAAATATATATATATATTTATTTTTCAAGTAATTGCGATAATCTGATAAAAGAAAAAAGTATTTTAAACAATGGTTATTAATCAATTTTCGATTAACTGTACATTGTAATAAAAGAAAAAAAGGTTCGGAAACAAATTTTATTTTTTCTTTTTTTTTTATTATCGTCAAGGCCACCTTCATTTTTTTTTAAATGAATATAGCACTTTGTATTTTTGACTCGACAGTATTAAAACCCGTATTTTAATACGAATTCAACGACTTATGGTTAATATACACCATGGACTTTCGGATGATCTTAAATTCGAATCGACCTTTCGATTTTTTTTCTTATTATTATTATTATTATTATTATTATTATTATAATTCAAAAACTGTGTTTTATTTTTCTTTTTTCTATTGCAATGAATAGCCAATCGAAAATTGATCAACTTTTGTCGAAAATATTATGTTTTTCCTCGTTCGTCAGGTTAATCGCAAGTTCTTGACAAAATTCATTGAAAAATATTCTCTAAATGATTAAAAACCCCCTCCCATCACCACCCCCCCACCCCATGGTGGACTACAAATATCATCGTTGGAACGATAGATTAACTTCTTGAAAATTCTTTTATATTAAGCTACGAATAAAACCGTATAAATATTTACCCTCGTAGACAATAATTCTTTTTTCCCCTGCTCCTCCCCTCCCACTCATCCCACCACCCCCGCGTGGAAAGGATGAAGGAACGCAAAGGAAAAAAAGGTTGAAACGCGACGCGCGAACAAGACGACGAGCATTTGAAGTAGACGACGAGCAAAGAGAGGGATGACACGGTAGGATTGCTGTTCAAGCCGCCCTCCTCCACCTTTCCCCACCCCCTCATCCACAGTTCTCTTCTTTCTCTTTCCAATAAACGATAAGAAATGACGTTTCCAAGCGACTATTAAAAAAAAGGTCCTTCGAAGTAGCATTTTATTCGAGCACTCGTTTTCTTCAACGAAACTCATCGGGCGAGAAAAAAGGTCGGTAAAGAACTGAAAAAAGAAGAAGAAGAAGAAGAAGAAGAAGAAAAGTATATAAAAAAAAAAATTCTAAAGAGACGTAACATAAAGAAAGATAAAGGAAGGAAGGAAGGAAGGTCGAAAGGAAATTGAAAAGATGCGTGAAACTCTTACTTCCTCCTTTAGGGGATGGGGTGGGGGTGGGGTGGGGGGAATGGGCAATCAAGGAGAGATGCACCGGTTAGAAATAAACGAATAAGAGAAATTCGCGAGTAAAAAGGGAATATAATATATACACGCGCACACGCACACACACAGCAACAGACAGACATAAACACACACAAACGCACACATAAATCGCTGAAGGATCGTTATCGTTTGACCCATAACAAAAGAGATGTTCAACATGCCACAAAGGAGGAAAGAGGAACTCGGAACATAACGAGGGAGTATTCAAATTAACGAAGTATCCGTCGAGATGGAATTGTGTTTCGACCGGAAATGCACTTTGATGCCGTACAAGAAGAAGGTATGGAGTCGAGACGAGAGAGAGGGGGTGGAAGAGGGAAGGGTAGGGTAGGAAAGGGTAAGAAAGAGAAGAATCGAAAGAGCCGAGGGGTGGTGGATACGAAGAAACGACGATAATAATAAGGAAATGAAAGAAGAAGTAAGGTTCTTCTTAAAGTAGATGTAGAATGGGGGGAAGAAGAAGGGGGAGAAGGAAGGTTGTATCTAAGGACGTTGAGAGAATTCGATGAAAGTGGAGTGCGAGGTGATAGGAGGATAAGGGGGAAAATCAGGTGATGCGAATAATTGAAATTTTCCAGGAGCAAGAACTCAAGTTCTCGTAGCGCGAGGTGGGAAAGAAGGGGTGCCTAAGAGGGTGTGTAAAAGAGATATATAGAATGAAAATATGGAAGGAAAATAAGAAAATAGAAGAATGAGGTAGGGGGAAGGTTAGGCGAACGACTTATGGGGATTTTTTTTCTTTTTCTTTTTCTTTTGTTTTTTGTTTATTTTTATTTTCTTTTTTCTACGCGTTTCATTGTAATAATCAAACTTTCTAAATGAGTTTATATAGAAAATGGGGAGAGTAGTTATACGATATAGTAGTATGTAATGTAGGGAGAAGTAGAGGTTTAGAATTTGATTGGATGATAGAAAATTTCATAAACGAATTGCGGAATCATCGCGGATTGGAGAAAACTACTACTACTACTACTACTACTACTACTAATGCTTAGACTTTGCGAAACGTTTTTGTCGCGTTAGGGAAAAATTTTGCGATAAAAGAAAATTTGTCCTCCCCTTTTTTTCGAGGGTTAAAACTTTGAACGCTCTTATCTGTCTCTCTCTTTTTCTCTCTCTCTTTCCTTCTTTCCGATTCGAAAAGTGGAGCTAGAAAAAGTTGTCTGGAAAATTCTACGAAAGTGCGAGAAAATTGGCGTTCTCTCGAACGTCGGTTGGTTGGTTGGTTGGTTGTTCGATCGAATTGTGAAAACCTAGAGGAAGGAGGAATGGACGAATAAAAGAAGAAGAAGAAGAAGAAGAAGAAGAAAAAGAAGAAAAAAAAAGGAAGAAAATAAAATGAAAAAAGGATGGACAAATTTGTGGTAAAACCGTGAAAAATAGGATTTGAAAACAAGCGAAACGATATTTTTTTTCTCGTCGTTATATAATAATCGTTTGAAAAAAATAGATACTTTTTTTTTTACCCGATTATTCATCGTAGGAAATTATTATCGCTAAAATATTGCTTATAATAAAAATATAAAATTATACAAAAAATTATATAATATATAAAAATTATATAATATATAAAAATTATACAAAAAATTATATAATAATATAAAATATACATAAATAAATATATATTAATATATGTAAAATATATATCATTATAATTATTATTATTATTATTATTATAAATATATTACTACTATTAGACTGTCGTTATAATAATTATTTTAAGAACAATAAGAAGAAGAAGAAAGAAACGAATAAACTAACGGGAAGATTCTATTTTATATATATCGCGAATTCGAGATAAAAATACTCTCCCCCTACTCCCCCCTCCCCCCGTACTACAACACACTATTAATCAAATATTATTTTCGTAAAAAAAAAAAAATGTATTGTATTATTTCCTCGAGCGAAGAAAAATCTTTCGACGATAATACGAAACTGTGCGTGGCGCTTGAATTTCATTCGTAATCGGTTTTGCGATACACACGATCAAAATCCACCAAGGGGGTTTAATTACAAACGCCAGGTAACACGATCGGAATTTCGCGGTGGTACACTTCGCCGCGTATTTAATTCTACCGCACATAACCGTTGTGTGTTACATTTGGAAAGGAGGGGGACGCGACGCAACAACAACAACAACACACAACACGCAAGGAAAATGGATATCATTCGTTCGCGTATCATTTCTTCTTTTTTTTTTCTTTTTTTTCTTTTTTTTAATAATAAAATAACAACGAATATTAAAAAAGATGATATATGACTCTTCTTCTCGCTGATAAATCATCATAAAAATCAATTCGATAAGATAACGAAAATATTTTATTCGATAACGAGATATTCTATTCGAACCATTCGAAACAAAAAAACAAAAAAAAAAAAAAACGAAGGGTTAACAACACTTCGCGTGTATACACACGCTTATTCCAATCCGTGAAATAAAAAAGAAAACGTATGGATTTTATTAGTCTATTCAATATCGAACACGATATATTTTCTTTTATTTCAAAAACGAATAATGTATGTATTATACATTTTTAATTCTATTTTTTACAGATTACAAGACGGTATATTTAATTATTTATATAATAGTTTATAATTAATAAATAATTAATATATAAATAATATTTTATAATATTAATAAATTAATAAATAATTAATTTAAATAATAATATTAATAAATAATTAATTTATATTTAAGTATTTATAATAGTTTATAGATTTAGTATTAATAAAAAACAAGAGAAAATATACTAAATTTAAAGTACCACTACGATTAATCGACTGAAAGAAAAATTAGAAATATGATCGTCCGTTCGACGCGTAGAACATCGGAATCATTTTGATAAAAGAAAAAAAAAGAACAAAAAAAGGAAGAATAAAAATGAAATAATAGATAAAAATAAAAAAATTAGAAAGAGAATAGAAGAGTAAAACACAGGGAAGAAGAGGGGGGAAAGTTTTCCATCGAAAGGAAAACACTGATTATTATTACCGACCCCCTTCGTCCCTCCCCATCCCCTCCCCAACTCACATTAAACGTTAGCTCGGATATTATTATTATTATTATTAATTGGCAAAGCTCAAAAGCTACTAGTTTAGTGCGTTCAGAAATTACAGTTGAGAGAAAATAATCGGAATGAGAGGATGAGGATGAAAATGAGGAGGAAGAGGGGGAGAATGGAGAAGAAGGGGGGGGGACAGGTCGAGTTCAGACGGTGTCTGGTCTCGGCTAGTTTATAATGGAAAGTGGTGACGATGAAATGAGAGTTCATATTCAATGCGAAGTACACATACCGCACGTTAGTCAAATCTATTTGTACAGGATACCCTCCTCAACCTGCTGCTTGCTTGGATACGAGCTAACTCAAACTCTCATTCTATCTCTTTCTATCTATTCGAAGCTTCAGCAGCAAAGCTTTCAGCCTACTTTGTCCTTTTTATCTAACCGAACTGTAGATTCCTCTTCGAGCACCCTAACTCACCCTCAAACACCTACAATACACCTATTTCCACCTACTCTTCCTCTATCGGCAATCATCCAACTCCCTGGGGGGAGGTAGGGGGCAGGGGGAGACCAATCTAATTCGATATCGAACATTCGCTTTTTTTTCTAATTTCTTTCTTATGTTAATATGATTCTTATAAATCTTTTTCTTTATAAATTCTATTAATAATACGTTGTGTTTGTAATTCGTTTATTAAATTCTATTATGATTTCATGTAAATGTATACGTGATGAAAATATAGACACACGTGTTTTTTTTTATTATTTTAATAATATTTCTAACGTTAATATAATTCTTATAAATCTTTTTCTTTATAAATTCTATTACTCGTAATACTTTGTGTTTGTAATTCGTTTATTAATTCTATTATGATTTCATGTAAATATATACACGTGTTTTTCTTCTGAATTTGATAATATTTCTAACGTTAATATAATTCTTATAAATCTTTTTTTATAAATTTTATTACTCGTACACTTTGTGTTCATAATTCGTTTTTTAATTTTATTATGATTTCATGTAAATGTATACGTGATGAAAATATAGACACACGTGTTTTTTTTTATTATTTTAATAATATTTCTAACGTTAATATAATTCTTATAAATCTTTTTCTTTATAAATTCTATTACTCGTAATACTTTGTGTTTGTAATTCGTTTATTAATTCTATTATGATTTCATGTAAATATATACACGTGTTTTTCTTTTGATTTTAATAATATTTCTAACGTTAATATAATTCTTATAAATCTTTTTTTATAAATTCTATTACTCATAATACTTTGTGTTTATTAATTTTATTATGATTTCATGTAAATATATACGTGATTAAAATATAGACCTACGTGTTTTTTTTTTTATTTTAATAATATTTCTAACGTTAATATAATTCTTATAAATCTTTTTTTATAAATTCTATTACTCGTAATACTTTTTGTTTATTAATTCTATTATGATTTCATGTAAATATATACGTGATGAAAATATAGACCTACGTGTTTTTTTTTTTATTTTAATAATATTTCTAACGTTAATATAATTCTTATAAATCTTTTTCTTTATAAATTCTATTACTCATAATACTTTTTGTTTATTAATTCTATTATGATTTCATGTAAATATATACGTGATGAAAATATAGACCTACGTGTTTTTTTTTTTATTTTAATAATATTTCTAACGTTAATATAATTCTTATAAATATCTTTTTTTATAAATTCTATTACTCGTAATACTTTGTGTTTGTAATTCGTTTATTAATTCTATTATGATTTCATGTAAATATATACACGTGTTATTCTTTTGATTTTAATAATATTTCTAACGTTAATATAAATCTTCTAAATGTTTTTTTTAGAAATTCTATTAATCATACTTTGTTCGTAATTCGTTTATTAATTCTATTATGATTTCATGTAAATGTATACGTGATGAAAATATAGACCTACGTGTTTCTTTTTTTATTTTAATAATATTTCTAACGTTAATATAATTCTTATAAATCTTTTTTTTATAAATTCTATTAATCATACTTTGTTCGTAATTCGTTTATTAATTCTATTATAATTTAACATTTAAATTTATATATATATATACGAGATGAAGATATAAACATATGTTTTTCTTTTGATTTTAATAATGCATCTAGATAATTAGATATATATATATATATATATATATATATATATTATTTCAAAGGATTACAGATGATTAATTTTCCAGCGAGTTAATTAGAAAACAAAATTTCGCGATAGTTAATTACAAAGCGTAAAAAGATAATGATAATGACGAATTTATTATTCTCGATAAACCCCATCATCCCGATGAGAAAAGAGCCCATCTACGAGGAAAGTTACGCTCCTCCTTCTTCCATCAATTAAATTATTATCTTTTCTTCTATTTTTTTCTTCACTTTTCTTTTTTATTAATAATAACAACAACGTAACTAACAACACAGGTGAGAATAATCTTCGTAGTAGAAGCGAAGAACAAGTTTTAACTCGAACGATTAACGTCTGGCTGTGAAAATTACGTTTAAGAAAATCCAACAATTATTTTTTTTTCTTATTCTTTCAATCCAATTACGAAAAGAAGATGATCGTTTTACAAGTGAAGGGAAAGAAAAAAAAACTTTCTCCTAGAATAGGTTTCACTCTTCTAGTTTATTCGCTAGATAAACCGAAACAACACTCACGCGTGCATATGTGTATGTGTATGCGTGTGCGTGTGTTTTACACGTGTCTACGTATATGTGCGTAATTAGACGAATATATAATGCATTCGATGAGAATTAAATTTGTTCATAAAGCGTCGCGAATTCGATTCCATTGAAATGGGTTTCGATGCTCACACAGATGGATGAATTGTTCCAACGATTATTAGTACCACCATTTATTATGTTTATGTATATAATAACGGGCGTGTGTGCCATTATTATCACTATTATTCAAATTTAATATAACTATTCTAACTCATAGATATACACACACCCACGCAAAAACACTTAAGGGGTTATACGCAGTTAGAATTTAAAAAAAATCGATTTTTTTTTTGTTTTCATTTTCGGAATGTACATATATTTAAGTATATTCTCTGAAAATTTCAAATCGATCCGACAAATATTCTTCACTTCATTTAAGCTGCAAACAAAAATTTTGAACTATGTGTAAACGTCTCTTTGAAACTTTAAACGCGTTTTTCTCGAAACGGTATTTTCAAAGTCGGTGATCTCGATTTTTCAAAAACAGCTTAACCGATCGGTTTCGAATTTTTACACAATCTTCTTAGATATATTCCTCAGGTATTAAGTATAAGGAATAATTTTTAAAAAAATTTATTACTATTTTTTTGTAACAACTTAGAGCGAAAATTGTAGTCAAAAACAACAACTCTTTTTCAAATAGACGCCATTTTGTCAAAAATCAAAATTTTTATTATTCCTTGGTTTTAATACCTGCATTAATCTATCCTTTAAAAGAATCCACCATATTTTTTAATTTCAATAATCCAAACCGCCAAAATGAAGATCACCGCCAAACGTCTTTTTTTAGAGGACGTTCAGGAAATCATCTACAGGTGCGGTGCAGATTAATATTTTTACATAATCGACGCGCTATTGTATTCTCAAAAGTTGGCTCTATTTGAATTACCATCACTTTTGTTTGAGAAATAAAAATTGTTTCTAGAAAAAATTCATGAAAATACGTCTTTTTCGAGCCTCACAACTGCGTATAACCCCTTAAATCAACGTTCCTATGAAACCCATAAAGGAGTTAGCAGTCTGTTAAATGCAAACGTGTTCTTCTCTCTCTCTCTTTTACTCTTTCCCTATCTGACTCGCATTGATACACCCACCCCCCCAACCCTCTCCTAGGTTCGTAGGTTGCCATGCGATTTCAAATCACTCCTTTTTCTTTTCAACCGAAGCATAAAATTCCATGGAGCAAAGCAGCATGGAAAAGACGACGCTATGCTACACCACCAACACCACCACCCATTCGATGATATTAAAAAATTTAATGTACCGTAATGTCTACCCCTTACGAACGTAATAAATCATTTTTTTCTCCGGTGTAATCTCGAAGGTCGTACCTTTTTTATTCGTGACGTAAAAAAGAAAAGAAACAAAAAGAGAGGGACACGAAAATCTCCTCGTGGAAAAGCGTCGGTAGAGAATATTTTTAAATGTTCTCGTAGTAAAAAAAAGAATAGAAGAAAAAGGAAGAAAAAATATAAATTCCACAGAAAGAAAAATTCCAATCGCGGATATAAAAATATAATTGTAATGGATAAATATATATCTAATCTAATGTAATCTAATCTGACGCGTAAGAAACGTAATTAAATTCATAGAATGGGTGTGCAACTAGTATTATTAAATTTAAATTTACGCGAGGTGGGGGGAGGGGGTGGAATAAATTTTGTTATTTATTTTTTATTTTTTATCATTGTAACATCTATTTGAATTTACAATCAACCTATAGTCAACGACAAAATTATTTATAATATAATAACAATTAATTGTTTATATTGCATTCTATATTAAAAATAGAAAAAAAATTATTTGAAAATCCTAACCAACCCTTCTACCTTCCCCCTCCCACCCCCTTGGATTCAATGAAATGCGAAATATATTCTTGGAAATATGAAGAAATAAATAAAAAAACAGAAAATCTACTCTCTTTTAATTTACCATTGAAAAAATGATTATTACTTTCTCGAACGACCATAATAATAATAATAATTCGGCTTATGATAAACTAATCAAATGAAATTGAAAACGGTATATGGAAATTCTATAATCGACGGTGGTGGTTTTTTACATAACGGAAATAATGATATAATTGGGACAAAAATGAAGAAAAAAAAAAGATATAACGAATAATCAAAAGTAAGCTACTAACGTAAGATTAAAAAGTTGTAAGAAGATTTTCTTCGTTTAAAAATCTAATAATTCTAACGATACGAGTAGAAATAAATAGGAGCAAAAAAACAACGTTAGAGTCGATCTGTTACTTTCTCTCGTGGTCTCACCTGTTCGAATAAACGCATACACATAAACACATACACGTAACAACGCATACAAAACAGCCAGCAGCAACGGACACATGTACATCGTTTTGCAAAAATATAACAAAAACTTAGTGTTATCACCTAATTAAAATGTATAAATCTACGTGTATTTATTTCTTTTTTTCCTATTATTATTATTATTATTATTATTATTATTATTAACTTCTAGAAACGATAAAAATAAAAAAAAAAGAATTACGAAATGTTAACAAATTAATTTATTTCTTTTTTCCTATTATTATTATTATTATTATTATTAACATCTAGAGACGATAAAAAAAAAAAAAAAAAAAATTTACAAAATGTTAACAAATAAAGATTTTCCATATTGAATTAATTAAATTTTGTATAACACGACAGATAATAATAATTAAGAAAATTCGTAAAATTTCTGTTACTTTTACACGACACAACACCGTATAGTCGATTATTATTATTATTATTATGCAACAAGGCAAACGATCTCCCAGGTGTATTTTCGACTTTCTCGAAAGTTGACGAATGGTCGTTCGTTTCTGTTTCGAGATAACAAATCCTAGCTTCCGTCAAGGCTAGTTGAATAAATAACAACCTGTTCCGACACTGGAAACACGTATACACAACATAAGTATAATTATACGTTGGTTGTTAATTAAATTCCAAGGAAAGCTATGAAAACGAAAATAAAAAGAAAGAAAGGGGCGAAGGATAGAGGGAGGGGGAGGGAAGGGGAAGGGAAGGAGAAAAGAGGATCGAAGAGATAAAAGTCAACTTTCGCTTAAAAGAAAGAAGAGAAGTATAATTATCCGGGAATATTAGAAATATGCAAATTCATCTAATCGTCAACTGTGATTAGAAAGGTATCAGAGGGAGGGGGTGTAAGGGGGAAGGTTGTTTTTTATCCCACGTGGGAACATTTTACGTAATACCACAAATACGGAAGAAATTAAACGATGAAAAAGAAAGATAAAGAAAAAAAGGAACAATTACAAATTGATTGTCCACGGTGTTTTACGTTAGATGGATAATAAAAAATAAGTATAAAGTAATATTAAACGTATGACGATTAAATAATTGAATAGAAATCGTTAAAGAACGTGTATAACATTCCTGCCGATTAAATGAACGAATGAATGAACGAACGAACGAACGAACGAATATTCGATGTAACGTCGAACACGAAATTGCCAATTTTATGGATAATTAAAAATCTTCAATATTCTGTTCGATGTTGAAAATAAATTATTAAGTCATACGTCGAACGTTTAATCGGTTCTATGATTTAATTGCTCGTTATTTATATATATGTATACGTATACGTTAAAGTTAATTTGTGAAATACATTAATACGCGAAACAACTAGTTATTACATTTCGTGTAATAATTACTTTTAAACTTAATTAATACTACACAAAAAATTTCTTTTTCTATTCATTATTATAAACTATATTATTAACTAAGATAATTCAGATTTAAGTGTAGTATATTTTAATAAGTTTGTTATATATATATATGAGCCGTTTATTTTGAAAGTGGCCTAACTCCATTTTTCATTTTTTTCCGGTTACCCACGGTAACATGTACAGCTTCAAATTATCTATCAATAAAGCATTTAAGATTTTTTATATTCCGAGTAAATACGGTCATTCTGGACACATAAGTTTTCAGAGTTAGTCGAATCACTGAACCGTTTATTTTGAAAGTGGCCTAACTCCATTAGGAGTAGAGATTTTGGTGTGGTAGAAATGGCATTAAAAAAAAATAATTTACTGTTTGTCCCCCGAGAGTATTACAATATTATCAAAAAGTGTCGAAAAGGTAATAACTTTATTGTACATGAAATGAGACAAGAAGATTTTGTATCAACAATATTATTAGAAGACGCAATTTTTAAAAGGGTCGAGAATTCTAACGGAGAACCAATAAACTGGTTAAAAATATGTTGGATGCGTTTTGTCAAAAATGAATAAGATTTTCTATAAGACATCAATGAATGAGAACGAAAATTTGAAAGTCCTGAATTTAATACCACGTCGGGGTAGACCAAGAAAGTTCGAAAATATTGTATTGACACCACTGTATAAAAATATAAGACAAATTACAAGCGCAAAATTCAAGGACATAATTGACTTATTACGATATATACCACCGGAACATCACGATTTCTTTAAATCCCTTTCACATGCACAAAATGTAGATGAGTAGAAAATTGTTTTGTAATTTATGTTTGTAAAAAATATTTTGAATCTCATAATTTATGTTTTTAAAGTGTTATAAAGATATGTAAAATAAAATAAGTATTGTTTTTTCGCAATTTAAAGCATCCTAAATTATGTTGAATGGACTTCGGTTCCTTCAAATTTGATAACGAATCTGGTTGTTAATTTTGAAAGTGGCCTAATTCCATTCTTGGTAAGAAAACGCATATTATTCACTTAATAATTGCCATTATTTTAATAGGAACTGTAAATTGAACACCTTTGGATACACTTAAGCAACATAACTCATTGTTATTCTTTACGTATATTTTGAATTGCATTGAAACGCAAACCTTTAAATATCTCAATTTAAGGTTATATGGAGTTAGGCCACTTTCAAAATAAACGGCTCATATATATAGTTGTTGTGTGCATATAATTTTATATAATTAATATGAAATACAAAAAGAAAAAAAACTCGTAGAAAATTGTCTAACTAATTATCAAATAAAATCACGAGACTCGTTGTCGTATTGATCATCGTTGTTCTCGAACGTTTCTAAATCATTTCGTAAAACATTCGGTCTCTTTTCAATAAATCATTTTGTCATATTATTGAAAATAGGAAAATTTGTTGAAAAAGATCAAACTGTTTGTATACTTTCAATAAGAATCTTACGTTATTCAGTCTTACATGAATTATTTCTATTAATAAAATATATTTCTCATTGGGGGGAATGAATTTTCCGAATGATCTCGTCGAAGAATATAATTTTAATATTTCAAGGAACGTATGCGTGTATGTTGTTTATATGTACGTGTTTAAATATCAAAATTTTATCAATTATCATAATTATATTTACGATATTTAATTTAAATGAATATATCCAAAAAGTAAATCTGTGTAAAAAAGACCAAATTATAATAATAATAATTATTATTATTATAAATTCTATAATTAATAATAAATTGTTTTGTTAATAATATAGCACGACTGTAAAAGTTCGTACAATTTTTAATCGTTAGAAAATTAAATAAAATTATTAACGTACGATTGGTCAAAGGGCTAAACAAAAACAAAAATATATTTATATATATATAATATTCATTGAAAATGTGAAAAATCTTATTTAACGTTATTACTATCGCGAATTTTGCGTATACCAAATTCGATATCAAAAGGTGATTAGGTGGGGAAACAAAAAAAAATTATATCGAATAATTAATTTGACAATATTACCGTACGATAATATCAAACAAAAAAATACTTCTAGCAAAGAAACAATTAAACTCAAGAGATAACAATTTGAAAGTAATATTAAAAAAAAAAAAGTGTCTTTTGACACCACTCAGTAGAAACAAATCTTTAATAAAAAAAAGAAAACGATTAACGAATAATACACAATTCAAATGTATAATATTATAACAATATTAAAGTTTGCTTGAGAAAAGAAAAAGAAAAGAAAAAGAAGAAGAAACAAAATAAAGCAACTAAATTTAAAGAATATATAAACAAGAGGGGGGAGGAAACCGATTTTTAATTAATACCAGACACGAAAAAACTGCGTATATTTTATCTCCATTTCTTTTTCTTTCCGTTAACCTGCCAGTTTGCCTGCTGCCTGCCAGTCTGTCTGTCTGTCCGTCTGTCTGTCTGTCTTTAAACTGGCCTCTCTCTCTTTTTCTCAGGACTGTATTGTTCCCCGTTCGTTTTTTTATCGTGGAAACATCCACCAATACCCTATCTCTAAAAATAATAATAATAATAACAAAACAATAACAATAATAATAGTAATAATAATAATAAGAATAATAAGAATACGAAAGTAAAAGGGGAGGGGGGAAAAAAAAAAGAAAAAGGTTTTCGATTCGCGTTCTCGTCGGTGAGAAAAGGCGAAGATGCGATCGTTAGCACAAAGCACGGTGCTGCTGCTGCTGCTTTTTCTTCTTCCGCAAAGCAAAATGCAAATTGTACGAGAGGGATGATGGGTGGGAGTGGGGGGAGGAATCGGAGGAAACAACTCTGGTCGGAGCTGTTGAAAAGAGAAAGTAGATGTAGAAGAAGATGAAGAAGTAAAAAAACAATGCAGAAAGAAAAAGGAAAATATTGGCTTGGTTGAGAAAGTGGGGGGCGGGTGGGGGGCCAATTAGAGGCGACGTTGAGGATCTTTAAGGAGTCTTCTTCTTCTTCTTCTTCTTCTTATTCCACTTCTTCCTCTTTTTCTATCTTTCTATAATGTAATTAGAAAATACTTGGTCCATCGAACGTTGATGCCTTTTCTTGCAACCCAAACTCTCAACCCATCATCGGTTATCTTTTCCTTCTCTTCCCGTATCCCATTATATTTCTTTTTCTTTTTTTTACTTTCTTTAACATTTCTCTCTCTTACCTTTTTCCCCTTCTGTATAACTTCAAACGCAAACATTCTTACCACTATTTTTCTTTCGTTCATTTTTATATCCGTGTCTCTTTTAAACTGCGTTCCCCATTAACGATACACCCGCGTAATATCCTTCGTTAGAGAAGTAGAAGTAGAAGTAGAGAAGAAGAAGAAGAAGAAGAAGAAGAAGAAGAGGAAAAAGAAAAACCCAGTGCTAAGGAATTTCCTCTTGAATATGATAATAAATGAATAAATAATTAATATACATGTATATCGGTGAAAAATTAATAATCAAATAATACGAAATAAAATAAAATAAAATAAAATAAAATAAAATAAAATAAAATAAAATAAAATAAAATAAAATAAAATGAAATAAAATAAAATGAAAATATGATATAAAATTAATATTTACAAAAAAATTCCACGAATTGAAAACGAACAAATGAACGTAGTAGAGGGGGTGGATGGGTTTTATAAATTTTCGAAGTATTTTTTTGACCAAAGGATAAACTTCTCCTTTTCATTTTTTTTTTTTTCAAGTCGTAAATATTTTCTATCGCTTCTTTCTTTTATTATCTTTTTATTCTGTCCTATTTTCTATTCTTTTTTTATTTTCATAAAATCAAACGAAAAGGATATTTCGATCCCCATAAAATCTAATTAACAAGCGACTGAAAAGCCCCCAGCCCCCCCCCCTTCGTTCCCCCGACAGGATCGCGTTTAGTTATCCGTCAGTTTTTCAACGCGTTTACCCTTTCATCTCGTCATTTTTCGTTCGTTATAAAATAAAAATACAACGGAAGCGACAGCCGTGCGGGTGTGACGGGGGGTTATGGGGGGATGAGGGAGGACGGTAAGGGACGGGTGAAAGGCGGTGTCGTTTTCCGCATGCGATTAAACAAAGCGTAACTGTGCTCGGATATATATCCATCTCTTTTTCATCCTTTCTCTCTCGCACCTTCCTCCTCCACCCCTCCCCGTCACTCCCTCTCTCTCTCTCTATGGTGCGTACGAATGTGGTCATTTTCGCGATCTGCGTCAAATTAAACGACAATCGTGTTGACACATTAATACGTCAAGCCTCGATGGCATGGAAATGATGCAAAAATACACCCCTCCCCCACCCCCACCCCGTCAGCCACCCCCTCCACCCAACACGCGGCGGTGAATAAAATGTCGCTTGACTTCGCGTACGCGTACGTATCCGTACGAATAAAAATATATCCTCCTCCTCCTCCTCCTCCTCCCAACACTCTCGTTGTTACTTTTTTTTTTTTTTTTTTTTTTTTATAAACATCGATCTGCGTTTTATGCCATAACTATTCTTTCCTCCGAACACCCCCTTAACCCGCTACCCCCACTCCCCCCCACCACTGTCGCTACCACTCATGTCGGTTGTTAGAACATTTTCTCGTAAATATTTCACCTGGTTTCTCGCCAGCTCTCACCCCTTCTTCCTTTTTTCTTTTCTGTGTCTTTAAAAATATTCGTCGACGAATTCGTTCAAATCATTTGACATAAGTAGCAATCTTTTTTTTCTTTTTGCTTATTATTATTATTATTATTATTATTATAAAACGTAATCGCGTTCGCGATTGCTATTTTGATGATTCCCAATCGAATAGAGTAAAGAAAAGAAAAAGAAAAGAAAAACTACGATTTAAACGCGTTAACGAATAAATTTCTTTCCACCGTGACACAAGAGTTTAAGTGTGAGCCCGTGATAAAGAAAAATTGCAAAAAAAAAAAAGAATTAAATCGAGAATAATACAACACGATTCTAAAAAAAGGCATCGATTTATTATCGTCCGATTAGAATAATAATTCACGAATAAAAAATACACATTACATCGTTCGTCGAAAAGAAAGATGTAGCAGTACACCTACTGAAACAATTAAACGATTAAAAAAAACAAGAAAGAAAAAAAGAAAAGAATATTAAAAATAAAATAAAATCGCGTACTAATCTAAAAAAATTATTTTTACGATGCTTTTAATGAAATTTATGAAATTTCGTCTATCTCCTCCTACGGGACGTAAGAAAAGATACAAACTGTAAATTGTGTAGCAGTACACCTACTGAAACAATTAAACGATTAAAAAAAACAAGAAAGAAAAAAAGAAAAGAATATTAAAAATAAAATAAAATCGCGTACTAATCTAAAAAAATTATTTTTACGATGCTTTTAATGAAATTTATGAGATTTCATCTATCTCCTCCTACGGGACGTAAGAAAAGAGACAAACTGTAAATTGTGTAGTAGTACCTACTGAAACAATTAAACGATATAAAAAAAGAAAAGAAAAGAATATTAAAAACAAAATAAAATCGCGTACTAATCTAAAAAAATTATTTTTACGATGCTTTTAATGAAATTTATGAAATTTCGTCTATCTCCTCCTACGGGATGTAAGAAAAGAGACAAACTGTAAATTGTGTAGTAGTACCTACTGAAACAATTAAACGATATAAAAAAAGAAAAGAAAAGAATATTAAAAACAAAATAAAATCGCGTACTAATATAAAAAAATTATTTTTACGATGCTTTTAATGAAATTTATGAGATTTCGTCTATCTCCTCCTACGGGACGTAAGAAAAGAGACAAACTGTAAATTGTGTAGTAGTACCTACTGAAACAATTAAACGATATAAAAAGAAAAGAAAAGAATATTAAAAACAAAATAATAGCGTACTAATATAAAAAAATTATTTTTACGATGCTTTTAATGAAATTTATGAAATTTCGTCTATCTCCTCCTGCGGGACGTAAGAAAAGAGACAAACATGTGCGCGCACACATATATATTATATATACACGTGTATAACAACACTCACGAAGAGAGAAAGAGAGAGAGAGTGAGAGAGAGAGAGAGAGATAGTTATAGTTATCATTAACGATCTCAGGAATTATTCTCTTATTCTCAAGACAATAGTGTTAGATAGGTGAAGTGTAATACCTTGGAGGGACAGCACCGTTAGGGAAGAAACTTCCCTAGTTGTTACCGATACAACAACACAACAACAACAACAACAACATAAACAACAACAACAACACACCATTAAGGAGCATCCACAATTCCATCCTTTCCAACCATTCTACTACTACTACCCCACCACCCCATCTCCACCCCCACGTATTCGACTCGTACTTCTTGTTCTTGAGAGAGGGGAAAGGGTAAGGGGGAGGGAGGAAGGGGGGAAGAGAGTATTCGATATATTCGTAGTAGAGAATAAGCCAAGTAGAAAGCAACCCCACGGACAAGAGAATGCAAGAGGATGCAGGGGGATGGAAGGAGAAGAATGGAAATGGGAGGTATGAGTTGTGCAGATGAACCCTGACGCAACCTGGAATAACAAAAGGTTCACAACCTCCTCCGTGCGTCGACTGTTGCTGCTGCTGCTACTGCTGCTGCTGTTCCTCTTCTCGAAAACTCGATAGTCGAATGACCATTGGGAATCGAAACTAAACTTAGTTCTATATTCTACGTCAGGACTCTTATTATCTATCTATCTCTATTTGTCTATTTATCTGTCTATCTATCTATCTATCTATAAAATGGCAAATATTAATTACAACATCAAATCATTTTTTGATATTTGATTTATAGGGTTTTTTTGTTTAGGAAAAGGAAAAAACAAAATTATTATTTTATTATTTAAAAGTGTTCCAACTATCTATAGGGTGGCAAATTTTAATAACAACATCAAACAATTATTAAAAATCTTTCATAGGGTTTTGTTTGGAAAAGAAAAATTAATGTTTTATTGCTCGGTGATATTAAAAGTGTTCCAACTATCTATAGGGTGACAAATATTAATTACAACATCAAATAATTTTTTGATATCTTTTATAGGGTTTTTTGTTTAGGAAAAGGAGAAAACAAAATTATTGTTTTATTATTTAAAAGTGTTCCAACTATCTATAGGGTGGCAAATTTTAATGACAACATCAAACAATTATTAAAAATCTTTCATAGGGTTTTGTTTGGAAAACAAAAATTAATGTATTATTGCTCGGTGATATTAAAAGTGTTCCAACTATCTATAGGGTGACAAATATTAATTACAACATCAAATTATTTTTTGATATCTTTTATAGGGTTTTTTGTTTAGGGAAAGGAAAAAACGAAATTATTATTTTATTATTTAAAAGTGTTCCAACTATCTATAGGGTGGCAAATTTTAATAACAACATCAAACAATTATTAAAAATCTTTCATAGGGTTTTGTTTGGAAAACAAAAATGAATGTTTTATTGCTCGGTGATATTAAAAGTGTCCCTCCTCACTTTTTTGATGCATAAACGTGTAATATGTAACAAAACGTTTAATTGAATTATTATTATTTTTATATATTTTTATATTACGTTGTTATTTATTTATTATATAAATAAAGCAACTTTGCGCGATATTGAAAAGAAATCAACATTTCTCTGCAACATAAAAAAGGATCTCTGTTTTTATTTTCTAAAATTCCGTGCCACTTTTAAGAGACAACACGTTGACGTATAACTTTGTTAATTTCAATTGAATTATTTTGATTAAAAATAATCAAACCAAAAACAGTACACTGATAAATACCGTTTCATTTTTCCTACTCGTAAATCGTAAATCTTAAAATGGTAAAAAGAAAAAGTGCTTCGGAAATGAGTTGGAAAACGTGATAAAACGTGAGTTAGAAAAAAAGAAAAACAAGAATAAATTAAACAACGAATTAGAAAATATTTTCAATTACGTATTACTATATCACTAAGAAAAATATAAAATTATTAATTAATATATCTCTATGTTTGTTTTTCCCTGTAATTAATGATAGGAGAAAAGTTTTCTCAAAATAACTCGATTCACGTTTAGTACGTAATACTCGTCTTTTATCTCTTTCTCCGTTTTCATCAGTACTTTTGCATAATTTTACCATTTATCTGGTCATCTATTAAAGCATTCATTCTATCTCTACCTATATTTAATTTCACCCTTTCTCTGTTTCCCTCTCTCTCTCTCTCTCTCTCTCTCTCGACATAATAGATACGAAAGTTACTTTCTTTACCTTTTTTTTTTCTTTTTCTCATCTTTTGCGAATTAAATTCAAATATTTCAACTAAACTTCCACAATTTCAGATCATTCAAGATTTGATAACTATCTACGTAATATAATATTTGACTCATTTAACGTAATTACTTTGTTAAATTACTGATCGATATATTTTGTTCGTTTAAAAAATAAAAAAAAAAAGTTTATCGTTTTATAAAAAAGAGAAATAAGATAAAAATGAATAATTTCGAAGATGAGATATCAAATGAAACAAATGACCTTGCGTATATCTTGTGAAATAAACTTAAAAAGAAACGATGAATTAATCGAATCGTGTCCTTAATTTTGATTAAAAAAAAAAAAAACAGCCATTTCAAAAGCTCGAAAGCTTTTGGCTCTTCGAAATATATTTTTCCTTTTTTCTTTTTTCTTTTTTCTAGCCCCTTCTCGATCCTGATATAAAATAAGTGTGAATTTAAATTCTACTTTAAAAACGGTCGCGCATCTTGCGGAAAAGGACCCCGGAGCAAAAGAGAAAGAAAGAAAAAAAAAGAAAAAATATTAAACGATGCCTTATAACTATCTCGCGTTTGAGAAAAATGCACAGTTTTTTATCCTTTGAACTTTACCCTTTCTCCTCCTTTTTTTTAAACGGACCACAAAGAGGAGTCGTGAAAATTCTAACGGACGGTTAAAAGGTTTTCAAGAATTACTAATATAAACAGCTAGATGAAGAACAAGAAAATGGGAAAGGTGCAAATTATCTGTGCGCGTAATACGCGTGTGTATGAGGATCATTTTAAATTATAATAATATCATCCAACAATCTTTATAACGATCATTTAATTTTACAAATAGATATATATATTAATAGATATATTTATTATTATTTATATATACAAAATTTATATATATATATTAATTTATATAAATTGAAATATATATATAAATAAAATAAATATTCTTTTATATATATATATATATATATAGTAAATATTTGATATTACACATATATCTATACATAAAAGAAACAAATATTTATAATTTATAATTATATAAATTAAAATATTATTAAATTATTCATTTATAATTTATATAAATTAAAATATATATATATATAAATAAAATAAATATTCTTTTATATATATATACAGCAAATATTTGATATTACACATATATCTATACATAAAAGAAACAAATATTTATAATTTATAATTATATAAATTAAAATATTATTAAATTATTAATTTATAATTTATATAAATTAAAATATATATATATAAATAAAATAAATATTCTTTTATATATACAGTAAATATTTTATATTAAACATATATCTATACATAAAAGAAACAAATATTTATAATTTATAATTATATAAATTAAAATATATATATAAATAAAATAAATATTCTTTTATATATATACAGTAAATATTTGATATTACACATATATCTATACATAAAAGAAAGAAATATTTTTATTTATAAGAATACAAAAATGTCGATAAAATTTTCAACAATATCGCTAATTAATTATTGCAATGAGAGAGAAGAAATTTGAATGCAAATAAAACAACAGTACTAGTATTAGTAGTAGCAGCAGTGTAGCAGTAGTATTAAAAATGAAATTCGAAATCTCGATGGCAGATTTAACAATGAAAACCTACTCGATTATTATAATAAGTGTAACAACACGTGAGCTTTTCAAGAAGATTCCTTTTCCTTTTCTTCAGCAACCCCCTCTCCTTCGCTGATTCATCCAACCAACCAACCAACCAACCAACCAACCAACCAACCAACCATCCATCCATCCATCCCCCTAGATTTAGGAGGTTTATGTCACACGACAAGAAACTTCCCAGGTAACATCGAATGAACACGCGACATGATTACCCAGGACACGTCTTTGCTAACGTTCCAATCTATATTACTACTTCGTCCTTTGCTTCCAGAGAATTTTGAGATGAAATATCCCTCTTCGTTTGTTTCTCAAAATTACCATCGAACCCTCACCCCCACCCCCACAGCCCGAACCCCACCACCACCTCGCACCCAGTCCACAAACTTTGCTCAACTTTGTCGCATGTCAAAATTTCATTTGCGTCTACTAGTCTCATTTTTACATTTCAATTTAATTTCATTTCATTTCATTTCATTTCATTTCATTTCATTTCATTTCATTTAACATCTTTCCAAGAATAATAATATCCGTAGATTTATAAATGCAATTACATTTGAAATAATATCATACGAAAGATTTCAAATTACAATACAACAGTAATAAGTATTTTAACGAAAAGAAAGAATCAAGAATAATTGATGTTTTTGTTGTTGTTGTTGTTGTTGTTGTTCTTGTCAAAGATTTGATACATGATTAAAACGAGAGAGTCGGTTATACTCGCAAAACCGAACAGAATGTGTTTCTATGAGCGTATAAATGCAAAACGATATGCACCGATGTGCACCGATGACACGTATATACGCGTACGCACACACACACACAGACAGATTTACGTGAAAATGTTTCCCCCGGAAGAAATTTCATCAAATATCTCTCGGCAAGATAATGATCGAATGCGGTAACGCTGCCAACGGAACCGGGGGGGAGAGGAAGGGGGGAAAGAGGCGGGGTAGGTAGGTAAGGGGGGGGGGAATTCTTTCCAATCCAAAAATATTCAACCGTCTCGAATAAACGACGCGAATAACGATGTTTTAATAATGCGTATAATAATAACGATCGTCATGACGATGACTATGAACTATGACTATGACTATAACGACGATAATTATAATAATAAAATGCAATACCGTTTGTCGATACAATTTGCCATCTATTTTTCCACGCGAGGAGATACGTCTCGATAAATGTTCAAACCAATCGAAGATTATCAACCCTTTTCGTTGAATTACCACCAATGCAATAATAATAATATTAAACGCGATATATTAGATTTTCTAACGTAGATATACAATAATAATTTTCTATAATTATTCTATGGAATAGAAATATAATTAAATGAAAAATGAATAAAAGAAAATAAATTAATATAACGTATCAGCAGCGTAACAGACACCCCATATAAAAATATAATAATTTAACAAAATCCTTGAGAAGTTACGAAAGAACGAAAGGGAACAAAAAATAAACCCCTGCAAAAAAAAAAAAGAACAGGTATACATATAATAATAATAATAATAATAATAATAATACATAATCGTCG
This sequence comes from Polistes metricus, assembly GCA_010416925.1. Taxonomy (NCBI): domain Eukaryota; kingdom Metazoa; phylum Arthropoda; class Insecta; order Hymenoptera; family Vespidae; genus Polistes; species Polistes metricus. Next base: position 2,964,573 of record QUOH01000016.1, read on the forward strand.
TATTTAATTAACAATGTAAAGAGTCGGAAATTGAGCAAGCGCGCGCACACATACACACATACACACATACAACACGATGTGATATTTTCACGAACGAAATTCACAGAAAAGCCACCAATCTACCATCCCCCTCCCCCTACCCCTTGCAACACACTGTACTATTGTAAATCGTATTAAAATTCGTTCCTTCCTACCGGACTATAATTTTCCATTTCGATGAATACTTCCAATTTGTATCGATCGACAAAGACCACCCATCCACCCCCATTTCTCGGCAATGTAGCGTGCAGTGCGCGCGCGCGCGCACGCACGCGACGCACCACCACCTCCTCCTACCCCTCACCTTATCCCTTTTCCGATCATAACACCTGGACATTTCCAGTCCACCGACGACATCCTTTGACCCGCCGAGCAAACGATGATACACCCTTTCCCCTTCCCCCTACTCCCCCCTTCTCCCCTTTACCCCCTACCCCGTTCATCCTAGGCGCGTTAACGCTTTCAAAGCCATCTGCATATCGCGTTTACTAAAGAACTCTGAGTATCCTCGTACATAAACGGACGAATGGATACATGCATACATATATATATATGTATGTATGTATATATATGTATATATGTATATATATATATACACCTGACCCTCCTCAATGGATGACAAAGACGACCGAACAATTTTACGAGACGAGATATAATGATGTTATTTATTATTTATTTTGTAAGTAATTTTGCATATCTACTACGTCAAACTTGTTGGTTGTAAATTTATTTTTTTAATTATTGTTGAAGTACAATATTTTTTAGTGGTATTTTTTTTTCTATTATTAATTTTGTTCCAATATTTTTCTACGAAGTCTAACCCTTTGCATTACCTTGCACATAAACGAACGAATGGATACATGCATACATGTATATGTATATGTATATGTATATGTATATGTATATGTATATGTATATGTATATATACACACCTGACGACCGAATGATTTTACGAGACGAGATATAATGATATTTATTATGTATTTTATAAATTATTTTGCATATCTACGTCAAACTTGTTGGTTGTAAATTTACTTTATTAATTATTGTTGAAGAGTACAATATTTTAGTGGTTTTTATTATTTTTCCTCTATTACTTTTGTCCCTATATTTTTCTACGAAGTTTTCAACCCTTTGCACTGGAGGTTTTTTTTTTGTTTTCTTTTTCATTCATATTACCACCAACAACTCAAAGCAATTTCGATTAGAAACAATCGTATTAGCGTATAAGTAAATGATAATAGAAAAAATCATAGTTTTATGTTGTAGACTAAATTGAATTTGCTTATGGAGCAGCCCTTTGAATAAGAAAGGGCTAATATAATTGTAAATACAATTGTACAAAGACTTGTTTGTTCTATAATTTTTAAATAAGAAATATTTAATGTATTTTTTTTTGTTTTCCTTTTGAAATTGCAGATAATTCTTGACAACTTTTTAACCAATCGTACGGATAGATAAATATTTGATTTTACCTATTGAAATATTGTTAAGAGTTTTATCTTGTAATGAGTATTATCGATAGAAATAGAATTGCCACGGGGAATAATTGAAAGTGACATAGCACCTGTTATTCTTTTTCTATTACACGCAAACGTATACGAACACACACACACACACACACACACACACAAAGACGCACGTATACGTCGTATAGGATTGTAGAATTCGGACAAATGTATTCGCATTGACATTGATACGCGGACACAGTGCAATAAAATCAATTAATTCAATGTTCGATAAATAACTCGCATCGAGAAGAGAAGGATGCATTGAGAACAAAAAAAAAAAGGAAAAAAAGAAAAGAAAAAAATGTTTTGAAAAATTTATCCCGCGTTATGGATTACGCAACGAAAGGTGGGGGTGGAGGGGGAGGGGGAGAGGCGGAAGGAAGTTCGAGATAGAAAAGAAAAGGACCAAATTTAGTCGAGAAAAGAATACTCACTCCGGGGAATATAAAATAATGGCCTTTATATTTTTTTCGAATAATAATCGTATTTTACGCAAATTCATCGCCGGTATAAAAAAAATTATTTTTACTTTAGTGAATTTTGGAACAACGCGAACGATATCGAATGGAAAAAAAAAATAAAAAAAAAGGAACTCGAACGTAAAAGAATGATCATAATAATAATATAAAAGAGAACACGAGAACGCAAATTTTTGGACGTATTTTAACGCGTGATAAAAATATCTTCAATTTATCTTACTGAAATTTTGTTCAACGAAAATTAATTATGGTATAGTCCGAAAAAGGAAAAAAAAAAAACATTAAACTACTACTACTACTATTGTATTTTAACGGAAGGGAGAAAAATGTGTGCGAATATTTTTTATATATAATATATATATGCGATATGTTTATATATATAAATAAAAAAATGTGTTTAATTTATCTTACTTAATATGTTCAACGAAAATTAATTATAATATAAACAACGACAAAAAAATTAAACTACTACTACTACTACTATTGTATTTTAACGGAATAGAAAAAATGTGTGCACAAATATTTTTTATATATAATATATACATGCGATATGTTTATATATATAAATAAAAAATATGTTCAATTTATCTTACGTAATATGTTCAACGAAAATTAATTATAATATAAACAACGACAAAAATTAAACTACTACTACTACTACTATTGTATTTTAACGGAAGGGAGAAAATGTGTGCGAATATTTTTTATATATAATATATACGTGATATGTTTATATATATAAATAAAAAAATGTGTTCAATTTATCTTACGTAATATGTTCAACGAAAATTAATTATAATATAAACAACGACAAAAATTAAACTACTACTACTACTACTACTATTGTATTTTAACGGAATGGAAAAAATGTGTGCACAAATATTTTTTATATATAATATATATATATATATATATATATATATATATATATATATATATATATGTGATATGTTTATATATATAAATAAAAAAATGTGTTCAATTTATCTTACGTAATATGTTCAACGAAAATTAATTATAATATAAACAACGACAAAAAAATTAAACTACTACTACTACTATTGTATTTTAACAGGATGGAAAAAATGTGTGCACAAACATTTCTTATATATAATATATATGCGATATGTTTATATGTATAAATAAAAAAATGTGTTCAATTTATCTTACGTAATATGTTCAACGAAAATTAATTATAATATAAACAACGACAAAAATTAAACTACTACTACTACTACTATTGTATTTTAACGGAAGGGAGAAAAATGTGTGCACAAATATTTTTTATAAATAATATATATATGTGATATGTTTTATATATAAATAAAAAAATGTGTTCAATTTATCTTACGTAATATGTTCAACGAAAATTAATTATAATATAAACAACGACTAAAATTAAACTACTACTACTACTACTATTGTATTTTAACGGAAGGGAGAAAAATGTGTGCACAAATATTTTTTATAAATAATATATATATGCGATATGTTTATATATATAAATAAAAAAATGTGTTCAATTTATCTTACGTAATATGTTAAACGAAAATTAATTATAATATAAACAACGACAAAAATTAAACTACTACTACCACTATTGTATTTTAACGGAAGGGAAAGAAATGTGTGCACAAATATTTTTTATATATAATATATATATGTGATATTTATATATGAATAAAGAAATAAAATATATTTGCAAACTTTTACTCCCTATATTTATATATATATATATATATTAAATAGTTTGTTATAATTTCAATTTAGAATACTGCAAACGGTATTGAATATTTCCTTTTATTAAACTATACCGAACCATTTGATAGCAATTTTCTGTATAAATGATCACATTTTCAAATACCTTATGGACGCGTTAGCTATACATATTAATAAACAGCAATTCCGCTGTTAATACTTTAATATTGATATAAATTATAATGAAATCATTTATTTGTCCCTGTGATGATGATGATGATGATGATGATGATGATGATGATGATGACGACGATGCTCGACATTTAAAACGAAGGGTTGGAAATTATTCATTCGTAGAAACGTTTCCCCTCTATTCCTCCCCACCCTCCACCCTCCACCCCCCTCTATATATTAATGGCATGCATTCGTTCGTTAAAAGTTTATAATTACAAGCTCGTTCAAGTAAAAGGCATCGATCGTGTGTTTAGACTTTGATACATTTTCCTCGTATCGTTTGTACAGCTTTTAAATGATATTAAAAAGCGTAGGGATATATATAAAACGAGGGGATGAGGGGCTGAGGGTGGAGGAGGGCCGGAGGAGGGGAGAAGATTCGATTGAAAATTCGCAAATGGCACACGTATAAGCGTACATTTAATATTAATATTTCGGGGGCGAGAGGGCGAGAGGGCGAGAGGGCGAGAGGGAGGGGGAAGGGGAAGGGGAGGGGGTAGTAACACGCGTATTTATAATTGGATAGAAAATTGCAAAGTATGTTCATTTAAATACGATTTAGTTAACACTCGCTTTCTCTCTCATCCTAAAAATATAAATAAAAAATTATTTATTATATTTAAATAATTATTCAATAACCATTCGCGCGCTAAACAAATCATTTTATCCGACGCGATAAAAAGTCCACTTTTGCGAGATCTGTTGTTCGAAATAAAATAATAATAAAGAATAAAATAAAATCGAAAAAGAAAGCAAGAAAGAAAGAAAGAATGAAAGAAAAAACGAAATAACGGAGAACGGTTGAAATATAAAATATTAGATATAACGACGTCGTATATTATCGACCATATTCCAAAATCAAAATTTATTAAACCGGTAGCAAGAAGATTTAAAACAACAAACGCACTTTATACGATAGGAAGGATAATCGGAATAAACGGTGTGGCCGATTGCGAGCGCAAATGAATGATTTTACCTTCGTGTCTGTGTGTCTGTGTGTGTGTGTGTATAAGTGTGTACGTTATTTCCGGTAATTCACTTTTCTTTCGGTTTTTTTTCTTCTCTTTTTTTTTGCTACTTTTTTTTTTATTCAAACCATAATCAAAAATGGATTTCGTTATTATCGCGCAATAAGCTTTACTTTGATTCGCGATACGCCGAGTTATATAATAGCCTCTACAACCAGAAATAAACACAGAGAGAGAGAAAGAGAGAGAAAGAGAGGGAGGGAAGGGTTGGAAAGGGAAAATGCATCCAAATGAATATTTTGTAATTAAGAGTTACAAAAGCACTAAGTCTCTCTCTCTCTCTTATGAAACAGGCAAAAACGATTATCCGAATACAGTGTACACACACACATACATATACATATATACATATATATATATATATATATATGTATGTATGTATTTTTATTAAATCTTTTCACAGTTTTGAAAATCTTTATAAATCTATTTAACCGAACACGTATTTTGAGTATTTGAGTGCATATACCCTTTTTACTATGTTATCAATATATATATGAGAATGTATATGCATATGTATATGTAAATGTATATGTATATGCATACCGATGCATATCCAATGTCAAAAACTGTTATTGCCAAATCGGCAAGCACACCCGTTGTTGTATATGATTGAGCAAAGCGAAATCGTTATTGCATTTCGTTAAGCACTGACATTTAAACGTTTGTAGATTTTCCACTAAACTATTGGTCCGTAAGCATCCCTCAAAATCTCTCTATCACAACCACCTTCTCCTTCCTTCTCCTTCTCACTCGCTCGCTCACTCATTCGCTCTATCTTTCTCCCTTTTGTTTCTTTTTTTTTCTATTTAATACACCCCTATAGGATACGATTCAATTTGGTACAAATAATTGAGACGATAGTCAGTCAGTCCAAAATTTGATTACCAACGGAACTGATAAATTGAATACACTTCGATCCGTTAAATGAATATTTTTTTCAATATTTTTCGTCAGTTTATACGAATATAAATAATAATAATAATAATAATAGGGATAAAATTGCGTTAAGGTTGTATCCTCGTATTATTTAACGTCGTTATAAAATACTGATTAAAAACAAAGTAATTTTAAACAACAGATAAATAACAGAACCATAATCAGTTATTATTAATAATAAAAAATAAATATAAATTGATAATAATAAAATACAATAATAATAATAATAATAATAATAAAGATGAAGTTGCGTTTTATCCTTGTATTATTTAATATCATTACAAAAGACTGATTAAAAAAAAAAAAAACAAGGAATTTTAAACAAAACTCAGCAACCCGGATAAATAATAGAACCATGATCACTTATTATCCCGTTATGCATCGAACACATTTTTAACGCGTAAATATTTTTATTTTCTTAAAACAAAAGCAGAAGAAACAAAAAGGAAGGAAGAAAGAAAGAAAGAAAAAGGAAAAAAATAAAAAAAACAACATAGGAAATAGTATAATCGAGGTGAATTTGCGTAGCATTAATTTTCGTGATTCCTTTCCACCATCCATCTCTCTCTCTCTCTCTCTCTCTCACTCTCTCTCTTTCACTCTTTCTTTCTCTCCTTTTTTATTTCTCACCACACTTCACAACAGCTTAATCGAGAACACATTGTTCCGTGGTACAATCGAGCAAAATCAGTCGATCGCCGATAGATTCCACGTATCCTCTTTACCACCCCCTTGCCACCTTTCTCCTCCCCTTTATCACTTCTCGATCAACCCCCTACCCCTGAGCATCCAATACGGGGTTGGACGAACAAACAAACGAACGATACGAATAAGGAGACGCTTCTGCATATTCTCTCGGTTACACGAAACAAAAAAAAAGTGGAAGAGTGAACGGTAAAAGAAAAAAAGAAAAATACAAAACTAAAAGAGAGAGAGAGAGAAGAAAAAAGGGAAGAGGAAGAGAGATGGAAAGATCCGACGTTTTCTAAAACGTTCGTTCGTTTACCAACCGAACCCACCCACACACCATTGCCTCGGGGTTTCGCGATCATCATCGATGTACGTTTCAACGTGTACCTTCTTTATATGTATGTTAGAGTAATTGACCGTCCGAGAATTCGGTACGTGAATTTAACGTGAACGAAACGATCGTTATGCAAACGATATTCCACCGGTACTCGTTCGAGTATGAGAGAGAGAGAGAGAGAGAGAGAGAGAGAGAGAGAGAGAGAGAGAGAGAGAGAGAGAGGAGAAGGAGAGAGAAGAGAGGAGAGAGAGAGAGAGAGAGAGTACTGCTCTTCTCAACCCCCCTCCCCCCATTTTCCCCTACAGTGTACCTACTACTCGCATTTGCTAGATATACAGTCGAAGGTACATTAATAGTTAACGTAGATTAACGTCCTTCTCCTGAACTATCCATTCCTTCCTTCCTTCCCTCCTTCCTTCCTTCCCTCCTTCCCTCCTTCCTTCCTTTCTTCCTTTCTTCCCTCCCTCCCTCCTTCCTTCCTTACTTCCTTCCTTCCTTCCTTACGTTATCGAAGCTAAAAATATTCATACGAAAATGAACGATTAAATATTCGTTTGATGATTAAGTTTGCATTAGTGCAATTTGTCCTACTTGCATATTTCAATTATCGTATTATGCTAAGTACTTTCTTTTCAAGCAAAAATAATATATATAGATATATATATGAGCCGTTTATTTTGAAAGTGGCCTAACTCCATTTTTCATTTTTTTCCGATTACCCACGGTAACATGTACAGCTTCAAATTATCTATCAATAAAGCATTTAAGATTTTTTATATTCCGAGTAAATACGGTCATTCTGGACACATAAGTTTTCAGAGTTAGTTGAATCACTGAACCGTTTATTTTGAAAGTGGCCTAACTCCATTAAGAGTAGAGATTTTGGTGTGGTAGAAATGGCATTAAAAAAAAAATAACTTACTGTTTGTCCCCCGAGAGTATTACAATATTATCAAAAAGTGTCGGAAAGGTAATAACTTTATTGTACATGAAATGAGACAAGAAGATTTTGTATCAACAATATTATTAGAAGACGCAATTTTTAAAAGGGTCGAGAATTCTAACGGAGAACCAATAAACTGGTTAAAAATATGTTGGATGCGTTTTGTCAAAAATGAATAAGATTTTCTATAAGACATCAATGAATGAGAACGAAAATTTGAAAGTCCTGAATTTAATACCACGTCGGGGTAGACCAAGAAAGTTCGAAAATATTGTATTGACACCACTGTATAAAAATATAAGACAAATTACAAGCGCAAAATTCAAGGATATAATTGACTTATTACGATATATACCACCGGAACATCACGATTTCTTTAAATCCCTTTCACATACACAAAATGTAGATGAGTAGAAAATTGTTTTGTAATTTATGTTTGTAAAAAATATTTTCAATCGCATAATTTATGTTTTTAAAGTGTTATAAAGATATGTAAAATAAAATAAGTATTGTTTTTTCGCAATTTGAAGCATCTTAAATTATGTTGAATGGACTTCGGTTCCTTCAAATTTGATAACGAATCTGGTTGTTAATTTTGAAAGTGGCCTAACTCCATTCTTGGTAAGAAAACGCATATTATTCACTTAATAATTGCCATTATTTTAATAGGAACTGTAAATTGAACACCTTTAGATACACTTAAGCAACATAACTCATTGTTATTCTTTACGTATATTTTGAATTGCATTGAAACGCAAACCTTTAAATATCTCAATTTAAGATTATATGGAGTTAGGCCACTTTCAAAATAAACGGCTCATATATATATATTTGAAAGTGTACTATCCAAATAAATGACATTTAATTTGCTCTCGAAACGAGTTACCCGGGGTTACACCGTGTCAAAACAATCCAAGTGTAATTCAAATGACTTCTTATCTCGAAAACTTTTTGACACAACGTTTCAATAAAATAATTAAAATACTCTTGGCGATATTTTTCAAATACAAAATTACACAAAATAATTATTTAAACCGTTAAATTTGTTAAAAGTGTGAAAACGATGATAGATCGAATACAAAATGGTCTTCTTTACTTGTGGGAAGAAAAAATTTAAAAATAAAATTTAAAAATAAAATTTAAAAATAAAATTAAAAATAAAATAAAAATCTAAAACATATATAAAAAGAAAGTGATAAGAAAACCGATGTAAAGGGTGAATACTAACGAGCGACACTTACGAACACGGCGTTTTCTACCCTGAAAAGATGCGTTAGCTATTTTCTCGCTTCCTTCCCCTTCTTCTAACCTAACCTAACCTAACCTAGCCTAACCCTTGCTTCCCTACTCTTCCCTTCCAATTCCTTCACCTCTCCCCCTTTTTTTTCTTCTATTCGTTTTCATACACACACTCTTTCCTCCTTTCCTTTTTTATTTTTTCTTTTTTTATTCCTTTTTTCTTTTAACGTGCGAGAGCACGTAGGCGCGTAACGAAGGTAATTACACGGAACACGCGATAGTCGGTTCCTCCTCCTCCTCCCCTCCTCCTCCCCCTCTCCCACTCTCCTCCTCACCTGTTCGAATAAACCAGGAACGATCGGTGAGAGGCTCGTCTCGCGAGCACGTCAATAAGCTTAATTGCTCAACGCGTGGATCGCGTACGGATCGCACGCACATTCTCTCTCTCTCTTCTTTCTCTTTCCTATATTTCCGCGAGAGACAACGATGAGCCTGCCTGCTGCCTTCCAAATAAATAAATAAATAAATAAAAACAAAAAAGAAAGAACAAAGTGTAGGTAAGCAAGGAAGAAAGCAAGTTCGATTTAAGATGACACGAAAATACGGAAATTTACGGAGATTTACGTTAGATGGCATTTATAACTTGCATGCATGTGTTTATTATGTAATATATTAATTAAAATTAAATAAATAATAAAATATATATATATATGAAAAATTTATATATAATAAAATATATATATTCGTTCTCCGTAAATTGTGTGTTTGTTGGTTGGTGATTATTTGCTAATTATACATGTAACGAAATATTACTATTTATATTTCGTCACCTTTACTAATGATTTAAATTGGCTGCTGTCTTACAGTTAAGACGCGCAGGCGTATTAGGCTTAGAAAGATTTGAGAACGTTAATAACGGGACAGTAAATATAGAAACGGTTAGGAGTTTGCTAAGCAGAGACGGTCAGAGTTCAAATTGCGAAGCTAGTAATAAGCCAATAAAATAAGAGTGAATATTAGCTGTAAATATTGTTTCTCTTATTTGCAGAAACTCAAGGTAGTTATATTTCCAAGACATAATCCTTATAAGAACTGTATAGAATATACCTTATATACATATAAATATATTTATATATATATTTCATTATTTATTTTATTATTTAATTTTTATTATATATATATATATTCGCCTGAGATAAGCGATTCATGCAATCGTAAAAAGAAAGATGAAAAAAAAAAACCCACACAAGAAATTCAAAAATTTCAAGAATTAATTTCTAATTCTCCCCTCCTAATTTTATTACGTTCACTTTTTATTTATTACATTTTTTTTCAATAAATATTATTCCCTCTCCTCCTCCTCCCCCCTCTCTTCTTTTATTCTCGTATAACGCGTAAAAACATTACGCTAGGTCGAAAGGGGTGGTTGAGGGTAGAAATTTCGCAGTCTTTATATAGGAAAAACAAACGGGGCTGGGTGTCGAGGGGGGAGGAAGGGGGGGAGGTTGGGTAGGAAACAAACTTCGTCACGCGAAAATCTCGGACGCGATTCATGGCGTTACTCGATACGGAATATTAATTGCCGGTTTATATTGGTATCTCATGGATTACGTTATGTATCGTGAAAGCGTGACTTGGAACGAGCCTGAGCTTTTGCGCTTGCTTTTGCGCGAACGCAAATATTCGTGTGCCAAACGTGTGCGCCGCACGTTTTCCTATCCTCCGTGTCTCTTTCTCTCTCTTTCTCTCTCTTTCTCTCTATCATATACCCACCAACCAACCATCCAACCAACCAACCGACCAACCAACAGACACTTTACGAACGAACGGAATTCAAAACTGCCTTTTTGTCCGAGCAAAACTTTTTGTTTTTATTTCTCGCTTCATCACTCTCGTTTGTATCTCCTTGTTCTATATTCTTGTATCTCACCCCCGTCGTTCCTATTCCATTTTCATCCTCCTCCTCCTCCTCCTCCTCCTCCTCCTCCTTCTCCCCCCTCCTCCCGCCCAGCCCACTTTCAATACGAATTTACCATTTCATTGACATCTTCAAAAATATTAGTCCATAGAAAGATTAACAATTAAGTAACAATTAATTAAAATTATAAATATATCGTAAGAATATTATAAATATATAAATAATCATATATCGTAAATATATCGTAAGAAAATAATAAATAATAAATATACCGTAAGAATATAATAAATATATTATAAATAATCATATATCGTAAATATATCGTAAGAAAATAATAAATAATAAATATATATCGTAAGAAAATCTCTGGAACATTGTTAGATCGGTTTGAATTGTAATTGAATATTGTTAGATTTACGGATGTTTTTTTTTCCGTTCGCTATTTTGGAAAAACTTAGGAACATTGTTCGAACGTGGAAATGGATAGAAGAACGGCGGCGGGACGGGTGGGAGGAGGAATTAATATTTACGTCATTAAAAATCGACATATATTTTCTAAAAAAAAAAAAAACAATAATAAAATTGGCCCACTCAGTCCGTAAAAACATAACATTGAACGTTTGGTTACTGTTTTTTTGCTGTTGTTTTATGAAAATACATATTTTTTTTGTTCTCTTTCCTATTTTTACTTAAATAAACAATATATTACTTTTTCTTTTTTTAATAAGAAACATATTTTGAAAATTATTTATTTATCAAGCTACGCAAATTACTTGTCCTCTACTTACGAGGGAAAAAAAGAAAAAAACAAAAAAAGAAAAAAAAGAAAAAGGAAGTATGTAGCAATAAAATTTGTATACTCGGTGGAAAAAGAAAAAAGAAATTAATTTAATTGAAACATTTTATCTATATACATAACCGATACACGAATAAGTACGTGTAGAGAGATGTGTAAACCAATTTTCTATACACTTTCAAAACATTTTATAACATAAGTAGGAAGAAGATCGTATTACGAATGCTATTAAGTGAAGATATATATTTTAAAAGGAAAGTTGAATGAGAGAAGCAGAATGTTTGTAACTACGAATAAGGTCAACCAATCCCCCTACCCTCTCCCCCTCTCTCTCTCCCTCCCTTTCATCGTGTATTAATGTTCCTGTAATTAATTTTAAAAGTAGGTATATATATAAAACGGTATAACGAGATATTACGTTAGCAGCACGTATAGCGAAAAGATTTTCAAGTTTTACAATTATCGCGTTTGTAAATGAGAAAGTAATAACGTGGTGGTGTCACGTCAAGGGAATTCGAGAGAGACAAATTATCATGCGGTGTTTAAAAAAAAAAGCATATATATATTAAAAAAAAAAAAAAAAAAAAAAAGGAGAGAAAATTAAAAAAAAAGTGTCAAACGTTTTTCAAAACTCCAATTTATACGAGATTAATTCTGATATTGCATACATTTGCGGAAAGGGATAATATATCACCGCGTAATACGTTCGACAACGTGGCCACTTTGCGGAAAAATCGCTGTCCACAAAATTTTTGAAATAAAAACAACAATAAAAAAAAAAGAGAAAAAGAGAGGAAGTGAGAGAGAACAAGAAAGAGAAAAAGAGAAAGAGAGAAAGAGAGAGAGAAATTACAAATATTCTGTATCAATAAATATCGACTGGATTCAATTGATGTCAACGTTGACATGCATGTATACGTGTGTGTGTGTGTGTATATATATATATATATAAAATGGGAGAAAGAGAGGAAAAGAAAGAAGAAAGAGAAAGAAGGGAGAGAATATAATAAAAAAAAAGAAAAAAGAAAAAAGCTCGAAACTGGCCAATCGCAAGAGAGAAAAATACCGCGAGCTGCGAGGTAATTTATTGCAATGGTGGAACAGAGATAGAGAGACAGGATGAGAATGAGATAAAAAAAAAAAATAGATAGATAGATAGGTGGATAGATAGATAGATATACATAAAAAGAGAAAGAAAGAGAGAGAGAGAGAGAGAGAGAGAAAGAAGGATAGTATAAAGCGTAGAAATAAAACCATTTTTCATTCTCCCACACGAAAGTTCTTAATGAGTGAAACTGAAAAATCGCTGTGCTCTTCTCGCATGCATGCACAATACACAATGCAACAAAACACAACATGACGACGACGACGACGAAGACGACGAAGACGAAGAGGAGGAGGAGGAGGAGGACGAGAACAACCAAGAGGACGAGGACACGCGTATAGACTTGTGTTTTGATTACACGTGGATTCAGCAAACAAACAACCAAACACCCACCCACCCTCCTGCAACTCAACCCCTTTTTCTCCCAGCCCGAAAAATGGAATGACGTGTGCATATTTATAAACGTGCCCGTATAAAAGTAATTGCACGTAAGTAAATGCATATGCAATGGTTTATATGAAAAATATGAATGAATACGAAATAGCTTATATTCATAGTTATATATATATATATATATATATATATATATATAAGAGAAAAATATAAAATAAAAAATGGTTAACGTGACATACTAATAAAAAAGAAAATCATTTTATCAACTTATATTCCTCGTTCCCTTATACGAAATCTTTTAATATTCCATTTTTTTCTATCAAATATACAATTAAATGTAACATCAAATATTATTATAATAATAACGTTAAATACATAAAAAAAGAAAAAGAAAGAAAAAAAAGAATACGTAAAGATCCTAAAAACATATTGTCAATTGAAAGCTGTAAAAGAAAAGTAATTTTCTTAATTATGGACTTACGCGAGAAAAAGAAGAACGAAAAGCGAGACAGAGACAGAGAGAGAGAGAGAGAGAGAGAGAAAATAATTAACATTCGCACGCGTCGAATCAAAACTATATTCATTAGACGAAAATTTCAGATTAAAAGGGGAACCTACCTACGCGTCGCTAAAGAAAGGATTAAAGGACGAGATAGTTAGCATAAACGAGGAAGACTAGAAAAACGCATAACATGCGATTACTCGATAAAAGGAATATTCTCTCTCCCTCTCTCTCTCTCTCTCTTGTGGCAAAAGGGGATCGTTAAAGCAACGAACCCAACATCTCGTCGCAATTATCTCGGAACACACACGCTCGGCGAATTAACGGCCGAGAATGAGAAGGAACGAAGAAGGGGGAAGAGGTGGGAGGTGGTGGGTTGGTTGTTGGTTGGAGAGGAAGAGTAGAGAAGAGGGTGGTGGGGGGGCTGAGTAGTTAGGGATGAAGTGGGGTGAGGATAGACGCGACACGAGAAAGAATCGTGTTCCTCGCTTAGCCCGAAGGACGATATACGTATCCTTATGCAAATAAACGCATTAAGAGGACCGCGGAAAGAGTGAACGAATATGAAAGACAAAGAGAGAAGAGAAAGAGAGAGAGAGAGAGGGGATGATAAAAGAAAGAAGAGAAGTGAAATTATTCGCGCTTTGTAAAGTTTCAGGACAGGCAAACGCTTGCTTGTATTCCACGACTACCTATTTACCTTTCTCTTTCCCTCTCCCTCAGCCACCCTTAGTATCCCTTTTTAACAACCGAAGAGTTGGAAACAACTGAAAGAGGGCATCCCTGGGCTACACCGCGCGACGACGCGCTTTGCAAATTTTTCAATCACGTTTCGCCCACTGACAGGATTAATAAACCGGAATGTGCCATGCCCTCCTGGTGCAGAGAGCTTGCTGCTGCTGCTGCTACACACACGCACACACATACAATACACGCGCGCACGCATCGAATTTCCAAACTCATTTCATGCAGAAATCGAATTGGATTTCCAGGTCGTACGCACGCACGCACGTACGCTTTCTCTCTCTCTCTCACTCACTCACTGTGGTACGTTGTCGTCGTTCCCATAGATATTTCCATGTAACTTGTGAGAGTATAACGAATAAAAAAAAAGAAAAGAAGAAAAAAAAACAAATAAAGTAAGAGAGGTGTTGACATCCATCTATCTACCTCCCTAACCCCTTTCTCCCCTACACCCCCTTCCCCTATATCTCTTTCTCTCTCTCTCTCTCTCCCTCCCTCTCTTTTTATCCTTTTGTCTCTTTCTATCCTTCATGGCTCGTTCCTTTGATGTACCTCGATGGATAAAGCCGCATTCAACTTCACCCCCGTCCCTCTCACCCCAGTATCCACCCTTCACTCTCTCTCTTTCTCTCTCTCTCGCGAAAGAGAGTAGATTTACGGGATAAAGAGAGAGACAGAGAAATATAAAAAAGAAAAGAAATATAGAGTTGCGCACTTTATTACATCGAGACTAAATAATCGGTTTATAAAAATTCATGGCGAACCTAACAAGGCAGGTTTATATTCGAGAGATCCCTGTGCTTCTACTACCCTCACCCTCATCCTCATCCTCACCCTCACCCTCACCCACTTATCCACCTACTCGGAATATACATCTCTACCATTCCAGACTACCAACTGAGAATCACCGAATTAAAAAAAAGTACGAGAGAGAGAGAGAGGGAGAGAGTGTCCGATGATATATATGTGTGTGTATGTGTGTATATTCAAATACACGTATATTTATATGTTGAAACGTATATACATTTCCTTCTGGCCATCTCTTCTTCCATGAATTTCCTCCAGCAGTGCATGACGATCCATCACCAGCAGACACCGCACTACGCGAATGCAATACCGGACCCTCATTGCGTTTCTAATTACGATCAAACCCCCACCTACCGACTGACTAACTGTGATTACAAGTGTAACGACGAGACGACGTGTTTTTAACTCCTCCAGATAGAAACGAAGAAATTTGATAACCGAAATTTGTATATCGTTAAAAAAAAAAACAAAAAAAAAAGGGAACATTGGTAACTCTAATCTGAAATCTACATTTTTTGGAGGATACACCGAGTATATACGATACACGATATTGTGTTACGCGTACGTATGCACGTTATGTATAATGTTTAAAATGATTCTACTGGTGTAAAACAAATATCACTTGAAAAATGTGATATTACGTGAGAAGAATGGTAATAAAATGAGAAGAGTCAAAAGGGGGTGGGTGGTGGTAGGACGTAAAAGAAAAGTAAAATTAAAATCTGGGCTAACGTTTTAAGAGAATGACGAAAGAAAAAAACAACGAAACGAACGATAAATAAAATAAAATAAAAAAATGAAAGATATATAGAAAGAATAATGGAAAAAGTGCGCGAATAAAAGAAAAAAGAATAAAAAAACGAGTAACATTCGAAAGAGGAGACAGAACAAAAAGACGTGCGTTAGGTGGCATGGAAATTCGAGGGACGGTAAAGGTAAAACGCGTGTACGTGTATTATTATACATAGAAAGGGATGGAAAGAGTTGGTTGGTATGCTTTTAGCAGCCACAAAATCCGGAAACGTTGACACGAATATATCTCGCGAAAGAACTCGTTGGCTCTCGAATATGCGCGTATGGTTTTCGCGCGAATCCTGAGGGTTGGGTAAATCTCTAAAGGGTGAAATGCAAAGGGATGGAATGAACCCATAAACGAAGAAGGAGGGTGGAGGGAGAGGATGGATAAACCTCTGGCAAATATTTTTCCTATTAATTTAATTTCACTCGATGGAAGTAGAAAACACCGTCAGTTTCCTTTTCCTCTATCCTTTTTATACGATTCTAAACTTATGTTAAACGAGAATTCAAATCAAATTAAAACAAAAAAAAAAAGAGAGAAAGAGAATGTAAATTTGTAATAGTAAAAAAAAAAATTAAAAAAATAACAAAAAAATTAATCGTATCACAATTTGAAAATTTTGAGAAAGAAGGAACTTAAATATGGAAATAAAATTCATTCGATGTAAAGTAGAGTTATCGAATTGCAACGCTGATTAAACTTATCGGTCTTCCCTGAGTTCATAAGCCGATCTTTATCTCTTTCGTCCTCTCGTGGGAGTAAACTGGGAATAAACGTTGTAGAAACTTCGTGCTTTCTAAGTTAAACCGAACACATCCCTCGTGCAATATCACTCCCTGTTGGGAATCCTTTCTGCGTTTAAAAAGATAAAGCTTCGCTATAAAATATATATATATATAATCTTATATCACGATGATACGAATAATTGATCAAAGTCTCAAACGCTTATTAATTCTTCTTTTGTTTGTTTTTCTTGTTGTTTTCAGAGTTATCATTGAAAGCTTGCAGCACGGCCGAATCAAATGTAACGCGATCCAATTTAACGGATGAAGAAGACGACGAAGAACCTGAAATAACGTTTGACGAATTCAAAGAAAGATATAGAAGATTAATACCATATATGGCCTTTTATGCGGCAAACAATAATCTCAACGTACAATGGGTACCTGGAAAGAATTTGATAAACGTGCCATCATCCAACGATGTTCCATCCTCGAGAAGATCGCACCAATATCCTTTTTCTAGAATTAACAGTGGCTCGAGAAACGTGTTGAATAATTTTAGACCGACTAACAACGTCCAAAATCAATTGACAAAATTTGTTCCATCCGTTCAATACGATCCAAACGACGGGAGTGCTGCTGATATTGATTATTTCATACCGATAAGATACAATTCTAAGAACAATCACGCGGATTATTCCACGTCTGCTTATAACGCGCAACAGGAACAAAAACAATCCCACGCTGAAGTAAATAATCCTGGTGGTGATATTTTACCGAAGGATTATCGTTACATCAGACCAATTCGACCATACGTAACAACGAGTAATACGAGAGAATACGTTAATAGGAATCAAGGATTGAAACCAACTCATTCAAATTTACCACAAGATTACACGTACGATCACGTAAGCGGTTCTAATGGAAAACCTATCGTTGAAATTAATTATCCTAACGAAAACATCGATTCTATACGATACATTCCGCAACCGGTAATTTCTGCTAAAGGTACACAGCAGCAAACGATAAATGTTCTTGATAATCCTTCTCTTCCTCCTCCTTCTTCTTCTTCTTCTTCTTCTGGAAGACAACAGATCAACTTACCGCAAAGGAACTTAAATTTAATTCATTTAAATCCAATATTAGAAAGTTTTCAATTGGCCGAACGTCTCCCCGAAGCCCTGGACAAAAATAATTTGGATGATAGCATAAAAACGCTCATCGAAATACTGAACATTCTTCACAACGCTAAGAAGGAGGAATTTCCTCAGTTACCACCTCCACCTCCCGCGTTATCCACTGTACCAGCTGCGGTTAGACCTATTCAAAGATTACCTAACAATTATTATCCTACGAAAATACGTCCGAATACTCGACCGAAAGTAATTACCGAATCGAGGTTCCCAACGGTACCAGCGTCTTTGTTAATACCGGATGATCCGGACCGTTTCAAACCGACGTCTTCTTACGTGAACGAAGTCAAAACTAAAATCGTAGTACCACCTACTTATACGCTTGACGATTACAAATCGACGCCTTCCTACAATGACAATGAATTTCGCGTTAAACCTAAAATACCCGTAGAACAATCCAGTTACGCGTTTACAAACGAAAACAATGGTAAGAAAGTCGTACAATTTAACACGGATTATACACCGCTTGATCATTCTCAAAACAATAAAAACCCATTGGAGATCTCGACCCAACATTCTTACGAAATTACTGAAGATCTGAGCGATGATATAATTGATCCAGGTCGTTATAACATACCGCATATTGTTGCTGATCCAACAACAACGAAAACTCAACAAAGTGTTGCGGAACATAATGAAATTTCGACACCCCGGCCAGAATTAAGTAACGCGTCCTTGAAATACGGCGTTACGCGAGGAAAACCAAACGTCGATTATCCAACTTATGCTGTTATACCGGAAACTGAATTCAGTTGCAAGAAGCAACGATACAAAGGATTTTTTGGTGACCCCTCGACGGGTTGTCAGGTAAAATATATTTACTTTAATCAAAATAAATTCGTCGTTTCTCTTAATACAATTTGTTTAAAATTATCATCCTTTTTTCTTTTTTTATCCTTTTTCTTTTCTTTTTCAAGGTATGGCATTACTGTGATCTTAACGGTGGAAAATCGTCATTCTTGTGCCCGAATGGTACAATCTTCAGTCAAGTGGCATTGACCTGTGACTGGTGGTTCAACGTCAAGTGCGAATCTACAACTCAATTGTACGTTCTCAATGAACGTCTCTACAAATATATCCTTCCGATAATGCCGAAATTCCCCGAAGACTTTACCGGGCCGGAAGTCGATCGATATTTAGAGTTCAAGTTCAAGGAAATGGAAGCTAAGCTTAAGGAAAAGAAATTAAAGAAACAACAGGAAAGAAAGGACAAAGCCAAAAACAAAATACAATCATCCGACAACAATAATAAAAATCGCGAATAATTTCTAATTAATAATTATTAAATTAGATTTCTCAATTTTATGCTGTTTGTTCTTTTCGTTTTTCTTTTTTCTTTTTTCTTTTTTTATATACATAGTTTACACGTATCTTGTTGCCATTACGATTTATTTAAAAACAAAAAACAAGCTAAAAAAAATCGCAATTATTGAATATTACTTTATGTATAGTAAAATAAGATTATTTATATATATAACAAATGAGAAATATTAAGAAAAAAATTATTTAAATGTAATATTAGAAAGTCAAAAGAAATAATTTAATGCACTGAAACAAATCAAATTAACTTTTCTGTTCATATCTATCATGCCAGATGCTTTTTCATTAAAAAAAAAAAAAAAGAAAACTGCAATTAAAGTAATAGGTATTACAAATGTGAGCGGGTATAAAATGACTGATGATATTCATAAGTATTTTCCCCCCACTCTAGTCATACATGCTTACTGTTTAATTATTTATAACAGAATGTGCTCAGTTAATTGAATATTATTGTACCTAAATGTTTATCATAAAAGACTTTCTATAATTATTAGTTTATATAAAACATTAACTTTACTTATATATCTTTAATTAATAATAATGTTAAGCGTTGATATATAAATTTCATCCGCATATAAGCATTTGACAGATGCTGTTACGATGAATCATAAAAAATCAATTACGCGCAGACATAATGTAAAGTTATAAACACGCAATAAATTTATTTATTACTAATCTTTTCTAGAATTTGCAGTTGAACGTGCATCAATTATGATATCGTCCTCTTTTGTTATGGCAAAATAAAAAATAAATAACACGCTTACCTGTATCGCTTGACGAATGCGTTGTTTATTCTCAGCAGCTTTTCTATATTCACTAAGGAAGCTCTCGATTAAGGTGTAATTCTAAAAACAAAAAATATTACTCGTGAGATATTTTGAAAGATTATCTTTCGAAAGAGAAATAAATTAGAATAGAAAGAAACAAAATAAATGCTAACCCTTTCTAACAGCGTAAAGTTTTCATGTTTCATGTGCGAAGGAAAGCATTCCGTACAGAGATTTACATTACAATTGCAACAATAAAAAAATGTGTTTTTAGTACAATTGTTATCGCAACTGCTTACTGTCATTAAAGGTGGACCTTCCGATCCATTTAAGCAAATTAGATTGTGATTTTGCCATGCTTTTTCGTGCTTCTGCAAAACAACGAAATGATAGATTTAAAATATTTAAATGAAAAGGACATTTAAATATAAATAAAAAAAGTAATTCGTATGCCTACCTTGGAACAACAAGATTTACAGAAAAACTCATCGCATTCTTTACAATACAAAGTTGCTTCGCATTCGCATTGGTAACAAGTAGCTTTTAAACAAAAATAAAATTTACTATAATATATACAAAATTATATTATAAATAATTTATATATACAAATATATAGCGTCAACTAAAAACCTTTGGCTTGACATCCATCCTGTGGTAGGCTTATGCATTCTGAGATATTAAAATATGGTTCCCCGAAATTGGATTCGTACTTTAATAAAAGTGCGGTACCCAATGCGTACAAGTGCAACGGTAATGGTTCAGAACTTTCCTTATCAAACTGTGCGGTATCTTTACATAACGAGCAATGTTTCTTAGGATTTAAATGATCACAATTATTGCAAATTAAATGGCCACAAGGCATCACTAAAGGAATTAGTTTCCCAGGAACATATACAACATCTGAAACACGAAAATAAAATCAGTTTCAAAAAACATTCGTGAAAAGCAACAAACGTTTTTTGAAACTTTGTCTATTTGTTTCAATTCATGCAACTAACCATAATTCTAACCTACAAATTGTATAAGAAGGAATATAACTTGTTATATTTCTAATCAAATTATTGATTTAATTTTAATCAAATCTATGCTAACATGATTGCTATACATAAAGAGTGGATGCTTGTTCCTTTTACAATTACACATTAGTTTTATAAAAGAAAATACATTCCATGTATGCATTCTAACAAGACTAATAAAGAAAAGAGTTTAATTATTACAAAAATATAAACATAATAAGTAAAATAATAGTAAGAAAAAGAACTTACTTGATTCTGGAAATTTTCGTTGACAAGAAGTACATGATAAATTTTGTAATCTTGGCATAAAGAAATTAAAGTATTTTTGATTATGAACTGGATTCGGTTTCGACATTGTTAATTATTAAAAAATAGTATTAATTATTTATTGAAATACCACACAATTAACAATCGTTACTTTCCGACACACGAGATACTCTTTGCGAGACACGCGATTCACAACACTAGAAAACAAAAGCACACGTTATTCGAGAATTCTCTTGTTTTGAATCTTCGCCAGGGACGACGCATGGAATTTTAAAAACCCCATCCTAAATTATTTTTAATTATTTTCTTTAGGATGCTTAATTTTCTCGATATTATTAAATAGAAATCTTTATCGATGCTCCATTTTATGAAATCAATCAAAATATGTTACACCAAATGTTCTTTAAATAGTAAATATTAAAATTTTGTCTATCGTCGTGCTGACAATTGTGAGGAAAGAGCAAAACAATAGAATCGAGATAAGCAATCCGACTAAGAATCGCAAGCGCGCCAAAATTCAATTTGATATTGGCGATAATACAATGATACCAACTATTTGAAAAGAAAATAATGTTGGTAACCATGGATTTCGATTTTTGTTCGCGAGACGATTAAATATGCGAGAAATAAATGTGTTCATACAAATAACAAACAGATTTAACTGATCAAATATTTCAAACGACATTAATATTCAAATTCCTAAACATCTAACATACGTCATCATTCAAGGTAAAGATGATCCTAATTAAAATTGTAAATTACATTAAACGCCACGTTAACATCAACAATGATGTATTATTATGCGAAGAAATATTTCTTTTCTTTTTTTTTATAGAACCATGAAGAACCTATTGAATTTTCATTTTTTAAGAAAAAATATCATAAAGTTAAAATGAAAATTGCATTAAAATTCGAACATCGAGTGATATAATGGTCCAATTATAAATTAAACTTGGAAACTGTTAAAACGTTGGGAGAAGGTTTAGTATTCCTGCTTGAAAATTCTAAAACTTTTTGAGATGACCTCTCTGTTAGAAAGTAAGGTTAATTTTACATGAATATTACCAAATGTAAATACGCATCACGTGACATGTATATTTACATCTAGGTAAAAACTATTTACCAAATGTGCGTGTTCCAAGGTGATAAGCGTCGAGAAACGATCACGTATATCATTTTTTATTTTGTTTTGTTTTTTTTTCTTTTTCTTCATTTTAGAACATACCGTCCTCTATAACCTAGGATAAAAACCATTCGGAAATAAAGGAAAAATTAGAAGCAAAGAAACATTCAAACAAATACGCAGTATTGTTGATCGTCGAGCTACGAGAAGACGTGATAATAATTTTAGGAATGACAATGAAAAAAGAAAGAAAAGAGATCATCGGTAATTGGTTTACTCAAAATCGTTTCTATGCGGAAGTTGCTGATGTTTGGATAGAAAGGTCGTGAAGACCGTTAACATAAATAGTTTATGATACTCGTTCACTGCTGCAGTCTGGCGAGCAGAAGAGTCGGCGATGATGATGATCACGTGCTCGTCGCAAAACTTTGGACCAATAAAAATGCAGCAAATAAAAAGTAACAAAATATATCTAACATTGATATACAATATTTATCTCTTTTTATTTTCTTTTTTTTTTTTTTCTTTTAATTTTTCTTCCCATAAAAAAGAACAGAATAATAATATTTTCTTTCAAAACTCGATAGACCATGAGTATCGTTTAAAAAGAAAACAAACAAAAAATCTTACTCCTATTTCTATATATAATAATAATAATAATAAAAAAGAAAAATGAACTATGCGTAAATAATATAAATTCACAATTATCGAAATAATCGGATAGATAATTCGGAAAATAAAGATGGCGTTGATGACTCTTACAACGATGGACGGACTACATAGTCATCGACGATAGTGCGTTGGTTCTCTGTTTAAATGTGCGAAACGTAGTATAAACCGAGGACACACGCATGCACGCACACTGATAAATACAAAATACATAGATATGCATATGTTTCTAGGCGTAAATTCAGAATTCGCGTGGCAGATGCCGCTGCTAACTCGCCGGGAGCGTTAAAGAAGAATGCGAAAAAGAAAAAAAGAGAAAAAGAAAAAAAGAAAAAGAAGAAAAAAAGAACAAAGTCAAGAAGCGCGATTAGGAGAAAAAAATAAATAAAACGAAACGAAAAATGAAAAAAGGAGAAGAAGAATAAGAAGAAGAAGAAGAAGAAAGATCCGGAGCGGATTCCTACGAAGTAGGAAAAAATGATGGGCCAAGGATATAAGGACGCGAGGATGAAGATGAGAGAATGAAAGGATCAGGATCAGGATCAGGATGATGATGATGATGATGAGAGATAAAAATATGGTCAAGAAAATAAAGAAAGTAGGTAACGGATAGGCAAGCAAGCAAGAAAGCAAGCGGTAGAGTTACGTCGTGATGGTCTAAGAGATTCTAGGCGCGGTCGCGGCTAAGGGTCCGTTATAATCCCACCCAATAGCTACCGTCGTCGTTCCAATGAACAAGATGCCTTTACGTTTTACTTCCTCAATACGATTTTTTATTTTTTTTTATTTTTTTTTTTTTCGTTTTTTTTCTTCGCTTTTTCTTCTTCTTTCTTGCCACGCACGAGAAACTATTTCTCTCTCGAACATTCTATATTTAATAATAAGTTATTTTAGATCGAATAACATATGTTTCCTAAATTCTTTTCTTTTCTTTCTTTCTTTTTTTCTTTCTTTCGATAATATTGTTAATATCATTAATCGATATTCGATTTATTTACGGTTTTTTTTTTTTTTATTAATATTTCTAAAATCAATATTTCAATTTTTTACATTATAATATACAATTTTTAACACAATAAACGCACGAACTTTTGGTTTCATTGGATCACAATAGAAATATCATGAAATTTGTATTATTTTTATATATTTTGAATTCTATCATTTGCATTTGATTTGCAATATATAACATAGATACAGTATTTAATTTTATTACATAAAAAAAAAAAAAAAAACTATAATTTTGCTATTATTTACTGTGTTCAACTTATTATTATTATTATTATTATTATTATTATTATTATTATTATATGTTATAGAAATATTAAGTAGCGCATTGAAATTGTATCCACGTAGGAATCAGTTGATTTCTCGTAGAATACTTTGTCCTTGCTTTTTCTTGCGGATTTTTTTTCTTTATCATTATATGTCGTAGCTATAAGAAGAAGTTGCATAGTTAAGCGAGGAATACTGATCGATGACGTTAGATTCGTCGAGTCTTTTCATGATCGATGAGAACGAGCATGTGTTATAATAAACATAGCTTTCTCACTCTCTCTTTCTCATTCTCATTCCCATTTTATATCTATTTCTTCCTTCCTCCTATCGCTCGCTATGTATAAAAAGAAAAAAAAAGATTGATAACTTTACATTTAACAATAAGTACAAAGTACGTGCATACTTCGTTCAAAGTATATGCGATTTAATTTGCCTTTTTTGCGATTCTAATTATAAAAAAAAAAACAATTATTATAGAAACAAAATGTAACGATAATTATAATACACCGTATATTTCTAATCAAAATAACGTATAATACTTGTGTCAAATTTGTATTCGTCGATTAACGCTAATCGAGAAAAAAGATCCAGAAGGTTCTAGTAAAAAAAGAAAAAGAAAAAGAAGAAAAGAAAATATCATTACGTAATGAGAAAAAAAGAACATTGCAAGTTGTTATTTTCATTGAAAGGAACGGACAACCTAAGGCACGTTGTTGGTATGAACATAAGACAACAAAACGAAGATAGCAAGTAAACGATTATATTTCTGAATAGTTTGCACGAAGTATTTTTCCTATCTATCATCGTTACACAAGATGGAAGAAGAGTTTGAACGTTTGCGAAAGATAGAAAGAAAAAGACAGATAGATAGATAGATAGATAGATAAATGTATAGATAAAAGAAAAAAGAAAGAGAGAGAAGATGAATTAATTCGGAAGACGACATTAGATAAGATTCGTGCTTGGTTGATTTTACGTAAGCGCGACTTAGGATTCTTATGAGGTACCGGTAATGAAGAAGAAGAAGAAGAAGAAAAAGAAAGAAGAGGAAGAGGAGGAGATGAAGATGAAAATGTTGGCGAAGAGGGACGAGGAGTAAGTTGGACTCAAGTCCAACGTCGGTCTCGAACGAGAAAAACAAGCGAGGCGTTCTCTCTGGACTAGGCAAACCGAGCGAAAGAGAGCCGAGGCAAGGTCTAGGTTGGCTGCTATTCAAGGTCGCGTGCACAGCGCAAAGCCCGGATCTCTATCCCCGCCCCAGATTTCAAACGCCCTTTACTTCTTCCCTCACCTCTCTACTCTCAACTCTCTACTCTCTCTCTCTCTCTCACTCTTCTTTCCTCCCACCTTCTCACTCTATCTCACACTCGACACACATAGCAATGCAACTCTGTTACTGCTGCTTTTCCACTCTCGTATAAAACGTGTTGGTGTAAGCACGCATACTCTTTATTATAGGTGTATTCGTAGAAAGAAACTAACCGGTGTGTTGGTAACACACGTGTGTTATTTCCAAATGTATAACTAACATAAAAGAGAGATGTAGTAGTAGATGCATACATAGGAGGATACATACGAGTATACCAATATGGGTGTATACGCGAGAAAGAGAGAGATAGATTGATACATGCGTTTGTATATCACACGTATGTGCACATACACTAACCGTTGTGTTACTAACACACAAATGTTATTTCCAAATGTATAACTAACATAAGAGAGAGAGAGAGAGAGAGAGATGTAGTAGGTGCATATATGTATACCAATATGGGTGTATACATGAGAAAGAGAGAGAAAGAGAGATAGATTGATACACGCGTTTATATATATTACTCTGTACACGTATGCGTGCACATACACAGAGAGAAAAAGATAGACGCAGTCGCACGGTCCACAAATCGCGAATTCCCCTTCTCACCCATCTGTCTGCCACACGCGTTCCTCTTCCCTCTTTCCCTCCACTCCTCCCTTCTTCAACTCCACTCCTTGTGACCGCTCTCATCTCTCTCTCTCTCTCTCTCTCTCTCTCGCTGGAATCGCATGCAACATCGATTTACCCATAAAATTTTCCTGCGCTCGGAGTCTCTTCTATCGCACCGACCATCGGCTCCTTGCCCGGGGCTCCCGACGTTTCATTTCCCGATTCTTTATTCTAATCCATAATGGTAGGAAAAAAGGAAGGAAGGAAGGAAGGAAGGAAGGACAATAATTATTCAATCAGAATTTGTTCAAATCTACATTGTTCTAAGATTTTGACTATTTCACTCATCCCACGTCACACTTTTACCTATACAAAAGTGTATACGCCTACGTATACCTTGTAATATGTATGTTGAGAGGAATATATTAGTATTTAAGTATACACATATATATATATAGATAGATAGGATGTATTAAATCCAAGGCCATTACATGGACGACGATAGCACAAATTCTACTAGAAGAAAAAGGCGAGAATCTGAGTCTGCCGTGGAAGGACGAATGAACGAACGAACGAACGAACGAGAACGCCATTTTGATTCTAGAATTCTACGATCTCGAGAAAAAGGAAAGGGATAGATAGATAGATAAAAGAAGAAGAAGAAGAAGAAGAAGATGATGATGAAGAAACGAACGTTTAACGCTTACCCAGCCGTACCTTTTTGAAATACTAGTTTGAACGCGTAGGATAAGTAAATATTTTTAGTCAGAGAATACCTACGCGAGACGATCCAATTCAAGGATGAAGGAAAATCCTACGATGGGATTTAAAAGTTTTACGAGAGCAAACGCTACGCATCTATCTCTATCTCTATCTCTCTCTCTCTCTCTCTCTCTCTCTTTATCTATCTATCTTGTTCTCTCTCCTTTTTTTTCCTTTTTTTTCCTTTTTATTTTTACTTTCTGATGGTTACTTTTCCCCCATGTACGTACACACACACATATATATATATATATATGTATACGTAACTTGTATGTAGTACAAATACACGTGGAAAAGAAATGGGTTGTTCGTAAAGCAAAGAGAAACTACGACGACTTTCAAGCGCGCAGTTGAATTCCACGACGACGATGTTCCTTGTCACGGATGAAGTCACAGTAATTGCGAGTTTAAAAAGATTTTGTCAACGTTTAGAAATGAAGAGATATCTCTCTCATTCTATCTCTCTTTCTTTCTTTTTATATTTCTGTCTACTACTTTTTCTCTATCTCTCTCTCTCTCTCTCTCTCTCTCCAGTCATTACACGTAACTGAGAAAGATAGAAATATATTATATGTATGTATAACTGTGCTGTATCCTGTCTCTCTCTCTCTCTCTCTCTCTCTCTCTCTCTCTCTCTCTCTCTTCTCTAAATTCAATTCCGTTGACCTAGATTAGGTGCTACGTGACACGATAGAGATCCGCTGTAGATTCCCTCTCGGTGTCCTATCTACTTGTCTATCTACCCATCTATCTATCTATCTATCTATCTATCTGTCTATCTATCTATCTAACTAATTCCCCATCTAGCTACATCTTCGTCCACCCATTTCTATTCCTTTCTTCACGTTCCTCCTATTCCACCAGGTCCTGCACGTTTTCCTACTAGATACGCGTATCAACGTGAAAATTGTAAAAAAAAAAAAAACATTTTTTCTACTCTATCAAACTCGTGTCATTTTGATATTTTACCTACGCCCACGCGAAAATGAATCTAGTATTATTTTGTTTGTTTGTAACGCTATTCGAATGAAATAATCAAATAGACCGATATTACTTTTTCTAAAATCAATTGTCGCGCTACGTAGAATGAATATTTCGTTCGACATTAATAAATAATT
Source organism: Polistes metricus (assembly GCA_010416925.1). Taxonomy (NCBI): domain Eukaryota; kingdom Metazoa; phylum Arthropoda; class Insecta; order Hymenoptera; family Vespidae; genus Polistes; species Polistes metricus. The sequence goes on from QUOH01000016.1 coordinate 2,992,924, forward strand.
TGCTCCGATATTTATAATAATACCAGGGAATTATGGAATATTTACAATTAATAATCCAAATACGTTACAATATAATATTAACACTTTAACGACCGCTCACACAACATGTGTGTGATGCTACCGCCGAAGGTTTTTGGCCAGTAACACACTCTTTCTGTGATAATTTATAAATGTAAACAATTGTGGATACTGCTATTGGCTTCATATTTCATTGTCACGTCTTTGATTATAGGTTATTATTGCCTATTTTTTTTTCTTTTTTCTTTTTCGGCCCCTGACGACGTTTGACTGCGTAGACGTGCGGTCGTTAAAGTGTTAATAAATTGTATACCAATATATACATTAAATATAGTACTCGAAGATAATATAAAAATAGAAAAAGAGGAACCGTACACTTTCTAGAGGGGTTGGCGGAGGCGTCAGGGGGGGTTAGAAAAACGAGCTAGAACGTGTGGACACGTGGAAAACAAACGAATAGACAATGAGGGGGCGGAGAAAAAAAATGAACGAAATGGGAAAAGAAAAAAAAGAAGAGGGTTATGGGGTGGGTCGGGGAGGAGGGGGTTGGAGGGGAAAAAAAATCGATGAATAATTTCCGAGTGGTGGACGAACGAAAAGCCATCGATTGAAATTTTCATCAGTCTTTCCCTCTCTCTCTCTCTCTCTTTCTATCTCTTTTACTCTCGTTCGATTATTTATTCATGGCATAACGAACGACCGAGCAGACAACGCGATACAGACGAGCGAGCTGACGAACACGAGAGGAAAAGAAGACGGCTGAAGAAGAAGAAGAAGAAGAAGATGAGCAGGTAGAGAGAGAGAGAGAGAGAGGATGAGGAGAAGGGAAAAGGGAAAAGAAGGGTAAGGGACAAACGGTGCGGATCGGCGAAAATGAAGGAAAAAAGATCTCCGTAGTCTGGTGTGTCGTTTGAGACATTATATAGCAGCTTGTTTACACGCCTTCTTCAATCTGTACATTTTAAAGGGAATAGTCAGTAAATAATCGTGAGTTACGACGTTATGCGAACGATTCTAAAATTGGAATATGAGAGGATGATTCTAGCTAGCTAGAGAGAGAAAGAGAGAGAAAGAGAGATGAGGAACTTATTTAGCGAGTAAATGTAGGAACGATGACGACTAAAATACGACTAAAATACTGACGTCCCTATCGTCATCCATCCTTTTCTCCTCTCACTCCGCTATTTCCGGCCTGTACATTTTCAAATCAAGTTATTTGTATCTTATGCTATTGCTTAAATTAACGACACGTGTTTAGTTGAATCATTAGAAAAGATTTTCGTATAATTAAACTACGAGAAGTATCGAATGAATTGATATTGATCGGTTTAATCATTGTATACTTTTAAGGATATATTAAACTTGGTGTTGAATATTAACGTAAATGTGTCAAAACTGTAGTTACACTTAATGTAACTGGTATTACTATATTACTAGTATTTTTTATTATTATTTAATTAATTAATATATATATGAGTCGTTTATTTTGAAAGTGGCCTAACTCCATTTAACCTTAAATTGAGATTATTAAAGGTTTGCGTTTCAATGCAATTAAAAATATACGCACGGAATACCAATGAGTTACGCTGCTTAAGTGTATCTAAAGGTGTTCAATTTACAATTCCTATTAAAATAATAACAATTATTTATTTATTTATTTAATAATATTTTATTGACCCTAGAGCCTAGGCTTCCTAAAGGCCATTAATTACAGTATAGTACAATGTAATGTATAGATAAAACAAAACGAAAATTAAAATTATGTAATTATTATTAAACTTATCATTATATTAGTAGTAACGCACAGTAAGTAGATAAATGTAAAAGAAAATAGTAAATAATAAATAAAAGTATAATAGTTCTATAATAGTAGTATAGTAGTATTGATTCAAAGCAATAAACACACACATATGGTTTAAAAAAAAAAAAAAATTAAATTAAATTAAATCGTAAATCACAAAACATTATTATATAAATAAAATTATTAAATGAATAATATGCGTTTTCTTATCAAGAATGGAGTTAGGTCACTTTCAAAATAAACGGCTCATATATGTAAGATAGATATACAGTATTTGTTATATTTGTTTTCCTTTAGAAAAAGAAAATATATTTTTCTCTTTTTTTTTCTTTTTTTATATTCGAAGAAAGTTGGTTGGGTTCGGTGGTAAGATAACCGTATAACAGTTCCATCCGTCGTTGAATCATTAGAATAGATTTTCGTATAACTAAACTACGAGAAGTATCGAATGAATTGATATTGATCGGTTTAATCATTGTATACTTTTAAGAATATATTAACTTGGCATTGAATATTAACGCAAATGTGTCAAAACTAGTTACACTTAATGTAACTAGTATTACTATAATATATTACTAGTATTTTATTATTATTTAATTAATATATATATATGTAAGATAGATATACAGTATTTGTTATATTTGTTTTAATTTAGAAAAAGAAAATATATTTTTCTCTCTTTTTTTTTTTTCTTTTTTATATTCGAAGAAAGTTGGTTGGGTTCGGTGGTAAGATAACCGTATAACAGTTCCATCCGTCGTTGAATCATTAGAATAGATTTTCGTATAACTAAACTACGAGAAGTATCGAATGAATTGATATTGATCGGTTTAATCATTGTATACTTTTAAGAATATATTAACTTGGCATTGAATATTAACGCAAATGTGTCAAAACTAGTTACACTTAATGTAACTAGTATTACTATATTACTAGTATTTTATTATTATTTAATTAATTAATATATATATGTAAGATAGATATACAGTATTTGTTATATTTATTTTAATTTAGAAAAAGAAAATATATTTTTCTCTTTTTTTTTTTTTTATATTCGAAGAAAGTTGGTTGGGTTCGGTGGTAAGATAACCGTATAACAGTTCCATCCGTCGGATGGAATACCCTTCAGGAATATAGGAAGTATATAACAATGCGATATGTATTACGATAGGAATATACACAGCTATAATATGCGCTCTCAAACGAATATCATCCCATCGGACTAATAAGACCTCGTCCACGTCTCGCTACGTTCCATTTGTCCGAAACTATCTCCCAAAGTCGTTGCATAGTCTCGAGACAATAACAAGTCGAACAGGTATGTACCAGGGGTGTATATGTTATCCCCCTTTCGAGAAACGTCGGAATATCAGAGACCAGAGGAATAACGAGAAATTGGAAACAGGCAAACGCGAACGTATGTATGTACACGAGAAGAAGGGGTGTAGGGGTGGGAAGGGGTGGAGAGGGGGAAGTTGAGTTTTGATATCGAAGATAACTCGAGACCCTTTGCGTTTCCACTACCACCATTTTCAAAGATACGCCCTTTCCTTTAGAGAAATTCTCAAGGAAAAGGGCAACGAATTTATCAGCCCTTAAAATGAGAGAAGGGACGACTGATGTTCCTAAAAAGAGATTCGTTTGCATTGATAATCCTTATTCGCGATTCTAATGAATTTTTTCTTTTTTTTTCTTTTTTTTTCTTTTTTTGATTAATAAGAGAATATATAGAATAAATTCTCAGCGAGAATTATAAGTAATTTATGCTGACGCGATAGGTACATTAACATGAATAACAAGAGACGTTATACAATGATAAATGTAAACGTACATACATAATTCTATTAGCATAACAAAATTATTAATTAGCCAAATCTTGTTTATATAACAGAAGGATAGAACCTTTTTAGTCGACGTAATGAATCAGTATTTTACCCAAGCAAATTTTTGCCCAGAGAATTTGAATGTTTGTCCGAATTGTAGTTTACTAATAAATCCTAATAAATCGAGAAGAAATACGATCGATCCTGATCGATTAGTTTTGATTTTGAAAAATTAACGCGAGGTGTTACTTTGAATAAAAATCATTTTTCTAATTAAGTTATTTTCCAAGTTACAAGATGTTACTTTGAATAAGAATCATTTTTCTAATATATATTCTAATTTAATAATAATATATATTTATTTTAATATATATATATAATATAATATAATATAATAATATAAATATATAATAATATAAATATAATATAAATAATATAAATGTAATATATAATATATAATATATAATATAAATAATATAAATAATATAAATAATATAAATATAATATATAATATATAATATAAATAATATAAATATAATATATAATATATAATATAAATAATATAAATATAATATATAATATAAATAATATAAAAATAATATAATAATATAATATATATAATAATAAATTTTCTTCTTTATATTTATTCTTATTTATTCTTCCTCGGATAAATTGGAAAACGATTGAGTTGTAACACCTACTTTTGAGTATCGGTAATATCGTCCCAAACTATTCCTACAATTGTATTAAAGTTTGAAAAATATCTTAGGTATATACGAATCTGGTGTGTGTTGTCCTTGTAAGATTCGAATAATAAGTTTCGTTTTTGTATTCCGCGATAGAGATCATGTTCTACATTCATGTATACATTACTCGTGACACACTTTTGTCTTACGATATTTTTTATATTCCACTTCGTGGAAAATATATACATAACAGTTGCGGATGAAGATTTTTTTCTTCTTCTTATTTCGGAAAAAATAAAAATCATCTTTTTTTGATAGGCGCGAGAAAGAGAGAGAGAGAGATGTCACGAGAGGCAAATCAATTTGCGGTATCCGGAATCTAATGTATATCTGTTTATTGAAACTCATTCATATGGAAGAGAAGAAATCTTACTTGTGAATGGCATAGAAAAAAAAAAAAGTGTCGATCGCGGTGCAGCAGGATAGAAGTGCTCGCAAGAGAGAATATGTAAAAACAAATAAGAAAAATAAAAATCAATTTCAACGACTGTGGTGTGTTCGAAAGAAGGGAAGAAGAAAACAAAACAAAAGAAAGAAAAAGAAAAATAAGAAAAATTTATGTTACGCTTTATATCGCTCTCTGTATTATCTATATCAAATTATTATATAATAATATAAATAATTATATTCAATATATATATATATGCGTTAATATAATTAATAAATATATTAATATTATTATTATATATATATATATACATAAATAATTATATTATTATAAAATATATTTATATTCTATTATTATATATTTATATTATATATTTATATATATTACTACTATTTTCTTTTTACATTTATCTACTTACTGTGCGTTACTACTAATATAATGATAAGTTTAATAATAATTATATAATTTTCATTTCCGTTTTGTTTTACCTATACATTACATTGTACTATACTGTAATTAATGGCCTTTAGGGAGCCTAGGCTCTAGGGTCAATAAAATATTATTAAATAAATAAATAAATAAATAAATATAAAATTCAAATTTTGAAAATAAAAATATTGCACGTTAATTTATTATCACGCAAATGACCGATCGATCGTTTCAAATCGATCAAATATTACAAGGAATATACCCAACTAACGAACTCAATACTTTATGTATGTAAGATTAAAAAATAAATTAACTAAAAATTCATACAAAATGAATCGAATGAAAATTTAAATCACCCACAACCGAGTGACAATGAGACAGTCAAACAGACAGACAGACAGAGAGAGACAGAAATAGAGTAAATTTGCTTCGTAAAACAATAAAAACGTTTAGGTAAAACGGTCGAACCTTGTCAGGGTTTCTCTCGGAGGGCGTTGAACTCGCCTAATAGGGCTCGCTTAAAAGATACAAGAGGGAGTTAGGTAAGTGAGACGTGAATCGGGGAGAAAACACGAGGATGGAGAAAGACGGTGTGATAAAGAGAGAGATACACACACACACACACACATAGAGTGAGAGAGAGAGTGAGAGAGATTCCACAGGAATTCCCGAGCCTTCCCCAATGGCTAATAACGTGGATTCGGCCTCGTTTATCACCACTTGTAGCTCCACCCCTGACCTGACCACCCGCGCAAACGGTTTCTCTCTCTCCGTCTCTCTCGCGCTCTCACTCTTGTGTGCCAGGAGTCGTTCTCTCGTTGGAGTACGGGGATGAGAGGGTTGGTTAGAGTGAATGAGGTGGGAAGAGGTTTGAGAGGGTGCGGGTTGTTCGCATCGGCAAACCGATCTGTGGTCTCTTTCTCTCACACTCTCCTCTTTCACTCTCCCTTTCCTCCTCTCATTCCCTCTCTCTCTTTTCCTCTCTATGTTTCTCTCGCACCCTCGTTCAAGTAAAGTCAGTTGGGCTCGTGCGACACGTCAGCATAGTCCTCTCTCTTTCTCTCTCTCTTTCTCTTTTTCTTTTTCTTCCTCGTGCTACCCTTTTCAACCCCTTATTTTCAGCACGTTCCAGACACACCACCATCGACGCCTTATCTCTCTTCCATTTTCCTTCTTTCCGGTAAATCGACTTACCTACCCTCTTCCTTCCCATAGTCGTTCTTAATCTTAGCTTCTGTTTCTTTTGTTTTTTTTTTTTTTTTTTTTTTTTCTATACTTTTTCTTATTTTTTTCTTTTTGTTCTTAGATATACTAGCTACCTGTCGCACGCGAACGACGACGAGGAGAGAAAAAAACAGGAAATATTTTCGTCGGCCATACGAATTTGTTGAAACTTAATAAGACCGTGTTGTATTCATACGGATTGAAGAAATTCATTGAATAAAATTAGAAATTGCGAACTTCGTTAAACGTTGCAACATTCGTTTGGGAAAATATTCGAATCGTCTGGCAAATAATTTGCTTGAAAATTTTCATTTAGTATTTTCATTCAAATGTTTCTATCCTTTGTGATTTAGAAATAAGATTTTGTTGAATAGTAATACGGTTATACTCTTTAACGGATATATTCTTAATACGATTATATGCAATTAATTGTAATTACAGTTATCGTTGCAACATCTTTTTAATTATATGCAATTAATTGCGATTACAGTTATCGTTGTAACATTTTTTTCAACTTACAATTAGTTTCAATGTATCAACGTCAACAAAAATTACTTGTAATTATCGTTGAGAATTGATTGTATATATTTCTTTATTAATTAAAAAACAAAAAAAAAAGAACCGTATTATTGACTCTAGTTCAGATTAATTTTATCTTATTTTCTGTATATTTTTTCGTCACAGGGAAGTTGGACAGGTTAAAAATTTTATTTAACACATTTACAAATCGTTATATCCTAAAACTGTTATATTCAAACACGTAATCAAAACAATATACTAATAGTATTATTATTAATAATAATATATATATAAAATAATACTAATAGTATTGTTGAAATAACGTTAGAAAATTTGTAACCTGTCCAACTTCCCTGTGACACTTTTATTAATAATTTTATTTGTAGACTCGATAAACAATTAATTGACTTAAAATGAAAATTTCTGTTCCAGAGATTCGAGTTAGTTGCTCGAGTAAAATAATCCACGAATTTCCAGATACGCATTAGAAGAAGAAACGAATTTAATTAAATAATTCCTTACATCAATCCCTTATTTTTTACTTTAACGAATTCTTCAAAATTCGATCGAATTATTCGAAATATCCAAACGATATAAACCTAAACGACGAAATAATAATTACGATAGATAGACCACATCAATTTGATTTATCTTTCTTCATGGAATCAATCGCTCGCGCCTGGGACCGATTTTCCCCGGTTCTTTTTCTTCTTCCTTATCCATTTCTACTATTTTTCCTTCTTTTTTTCTATTTAGGTTTGTTCCTTTTCTACCAGAAGAAGCATTGGATTCCTGGGTACGTATTTATGTTCATCCATTCGTCTCGTTCCACCTTCGTCGTTCTCCTTCAGACTCGCGTTTTCCATTCGAATTGCAATTCGAAGTTGCTTTTTCGTTTTCTTCGATTCTCACAGTTTAACAACGCACCAGCAGCGGCGGCATCCGTACGATTTCAAGCGATGCTTATTTCCATCGCAACCATATGACGACGTCTGCTACGTAACAACAACAACAACGACATAGTCTCTCGGTGAATTCCCTTCCTTTCTCTATCTTTTTTCTTTTTTTTTCTCTCTCTCTCTCTCTCACTGCCTATCACTAACTTATTCACTCGCTCACGATCAGTCTAAATATTTATCTGTCTTTTTCGTACTCCATCATAATACTTACGTTTCAACATCTCGCGTTTCTTTCACCTATTCGACTCTTGTTCCTACTCCTTCTCGTTATTTATTTCCCCCTCCCCCCATCCCCCTTCTTTTTTGCCCCCTTTTTTCTTTCACCTCCTCCCCCCTTTACTTAGTGTTTCTACTTACCGTTTTTATTTATTTCAAAGTCAAAGGAATCGACAAGGAATTATTCGAAGCGCTATCATTGCCGGTCAAAGAGTACAAAGATGTTTCAAAATTTGTCGAGTTTATCCAGATACCGATGTTAACTTCAAATAACTAATATATATATTATATATGTTGTTTGATATATATATATATTGTTTGATATATATTAATTATTTGATATATATATTGTTTGATATATATTAGTTATTTGATATAATATTTATATTAGTTGTTTGATATAATATATTAATTTTTTAATATATAGGTTGTTTGATATATATTAATTATTTGATATATATATTGTTTGATATATATTAATTATTTGATATATATATTGTTTGATATATATTAGTTATTTGATATAATATTTATATTAGTTGTTTGATATAATATATTAATTTTTTAATATATAGGTTGTTTGATATATATTAATTATTTAATATATAGGTTGTTTGATATATATTAGTTATTTGATATAATATTTATATTAGTTGTTTGATATAATATATTAGTTTTTTAATATATATGTTGTTTGATATATATTAATTATTTAATATATATGTTGTTTGATATATATTAATTATTTGATATATATGTTGTTTGATATATATTAGTTATTTGATATAATATTTATATTAGTTGTTTGATATAATATATTAGTTTTTTAATATATATGTTGTTTGATATATATTAATTATTTGATATATATGTTGTTTGATATATATTAATTATTTGATATATATGTTGTTTGATATATATGAGTTTTTTAATATATATGTTGTCTGATATATATTAGTTATTTGATATAATATTTATATTAGTTGTTTGATATAATATATTAGTTTTTTAATATATATGTTGTTTGATATATATAAATTATTTGATATATATGTTGTTTAATATAATATATTAATTATTTGATATATATGTTGTTTAATATATATTAGTTATTTGATATATACGTTGTTTGATATATATTAGTTGTTTTTTTATTATTATATTACATAATATGTACGCGTACGATATATTATTATTGTACAATATTTTCTTTCGAGATGATCTTATTAATAATAATAATCTTAATTATAATAAAATGATTAGAATATATTTTTTTCTCAAAAAATCGTATTCTCGTTATAATTAATTATTTATAGTTATTTTTTTATGTCATTTACAATAAGAGAAATAAACGATAGATATATTAAACGCGCGTATAATTCGATAAAAATAAATATTGACCTCTTTACTTCGCTTGATAATACGCGGAATACGAAAACGCAACGTTAACTATATTTGTTTCGTAACGTTAAAACGTTCTTTCCGATGTAAGATGTTGACATCAATGCGTAATATTCTCTTTTCGTTCGAATTATATTGAAAAAGAAAATAGAAAAAATTATCTACGATTGTTTATTATAGAATAATTCTAATAAGAATTGACTTTTCGCATATTGAGAATAAAATTACTTGATATTAATTTTATAAATTCATTTTATATCGCGTTACTTTAACGCTCCGGTTCGCAAAAGTTTGAAAAAATATTTACGAAAGAGTCTTTACAAAAAGAAAAAAGAAAAAAAAAAACGAAAAACATGTATCACGAGCGTATTTTAAACGCAGCCAATAAAATTTAGCGTCTTGTATAATTTAATCGTAAAAACTTACAAAAGGGAGGGGGTGTTACACGGCGAAGGAAAAACGGGAACAATAGAAACGTGCATTAGCATGAAGTTATAAATTATATTAAAATTTGATAAATCGTTATTTATGGCCGTTCTCAACACAAGCATGGCGGCAGCAGCAGCAGCAGCAACAGTAGCAGCAACAGCATATTGCATTGCGCCTTTTCTTCTTTCCCTTGCTTCATCATTAATCGTATATCGTGCAAAAGTGTTTCATGCGTTCCGACATTGCGATCGATAAGCGATTTCTTTTAAGAAATATAACTTACCCCTTTTGCTAAGATATAATATATATATATATATATATATATATATATATATATATAAATTTTCTTTTTTATTACTTTTGTACGTAATTTTCCGTGAATATTTAATATAGAAATTTTTATTTATTATATATATATATTAATATATTATAAAAATATTATTTAATATTTAATAGAAAGATATTAATGAAAGAAAAAAACTGATAAGACTCCATTTTCGTTCCATATACATGTATTCCAAAATGGCCGTTCCTTTGTTTAAAGATCCTACCAAATCCGATATACCAATCTAATTTTATTCGTCGAAAATTCCAATTTGCAACGTACAAACAAATCAATAGTATTAACGAATTTACGATAATAGACAAATGTGATTCGAAATAAATTTGTAATAGGTTGTAAAATAGTTCGGATCTCACTTAACCTATAAATACGAACGTATAATTATACGAACGATGAAATAACGATTACTTACATCATTCTGGAAATAAGTGGAGGAAATAAAATGATTAATAATAATATAAATTATTGTGTCGATTGAGAGAGAATCGCGTTTGCATAAATACAATAACGAGAAACAACGCAACAAATTCCAACGAGTTGGTTGTAGTTGTTGGTCGTTTTGGAAAACCGACGGAAACAAATCGATGCCCCGTGGGCCTCCCGTGGCAAGCGGTAAATTAATGTATCGCCGTCGGACTCGATCGATGTGTTTCATGTTAACAAATTGATGAAATCATTATTACGTCATACATTGTTATCTTCTATTTCGCGTCGACTTGCCCAATTACCATAGGAGAACATTTTACGTTTCTTCCAATCGTTGCGAATGATTATCAAAAAGTAAAGTTTCTTTTGTATACGATGAAAGCACAAAAGTATTTGTGAACATTTACTATGAAGAAATATTATATTAATTATGATATTAACATTGGATGGAGGTATGATTAGAATCCTGAGGATTATATAGGTAAAATTTCACAAGCAAATCAATATATATTTATATACAATAGTTATCTATTAGATGATGATAGTTATGATATTCGAAATATGAAGTTACATATCACCAAGTGTTACAGAAAAGTTAGTAAATAGTATGATGCATGATCGTTTATAAGATGTTATTCGTATCAAAGATGATCCTATTAAATATTAAATACTTCAAAGTTATCCGTTCAAATACTTTTGTAGCTTCAGCAATCTTTACGTTTGTATGAAATAAATCATAATTATTGTATATATATTTCGATTTGATTGAAACCTTACTTATATGATCTAGAAAGTGATACCTACCCATTCAATATTAATAATATGTCTCAGTATATAAGTGTTGTATAATATATTTATTATAACTAATAAAATATTTCATAGTAAGAGTGTTCAAATATAATATTTCCGTCATATATATCTGTATTTTCTTCAATTATTTGATCAATTGAACGTGACAATGATCAGATCGTAGGAAATATTTTTGTTATTCGTAATAAATAATAATGTGTCTCTATTTTGAATAGAAATATGATTGGTATAGGTGTTAAATATTGAAACAGAGTAGAACGGTTGAGATTTTATTTGAAAATACTGACCGAAATAAATACTAACCATCGTAAAAATTGATATTCAAGAAGATGGACCTTTCGAAATTCTTTACTTTGCACTTTTCAATTTGGGTTAATAGAGCTCGTGAACTTTTCAACATTGGTATTCGAGTACTCCCTGTTTACCAGCCGTCAAGTGCAGACTTAGGTAGTTTAGCAGGCTTAGGCTTGCAAGTACGTGTAAATCAGGGTGGAAATGGTTTGGGCGTGTACGAACTAGAAAGCTTAACCAAAAGAGAGAGAGAGAGAGGGGGGGGATAAGAGAACTTTATAAAATAAATTACAGTACACATTAATGTAAAATAAATTTTACTAGACGAAGGAAGGAAATATTTAATTAATGAACGTAATTAACGATAATACAAATTTATTTTGATTTATTATCAATCTATCGAAATGAGGTTATGTTAACGTAAGGTTCGCAGATTTTTAATTCTGCATCCTTAAGTTTACATTTTATTTCATAACACTTGGTATACTTTTAAGTGTAAATATATAAGAGTAAGAGAGAGAGAGATAAAGAGAGAGAGAGAGAATGAATATTTAATATTAATAAGTAAAAGAATTCAATTAGCAATTGCTGACTGTTTTAAGGAATGCAAAAATTCGCAAGGAATATCTAGGTACGCGAAGATAAAAATCTTGAAATGATATTATTTCAGAGTAGAGGTTGCACCTTTTTTTTTTTTCTATCCCATCGGTAAAACTCTTTCCTTTTTGCTACATTTAAATCGCTATGCATATTTTAATACGAAACGTTCGAAACAGGGTAGTAGAGGAATTACTTTAAGAGCGATTGAAGAACATTGAGAAAATGAGAAAATAGAGAAAAGAGAGTCTTTTTTAATGTAAAGAACTTTTCATTTAATCATTACGATCGTATTCCTTCCAACTCGACCCTTTTTACTCTTATCAATAAATTCTATGTTCTTTTTTATTCCTCTCTCTCTCTCTCTCTCTCTCTCTTTGTCTTTTTATTTTTTCTATTACATTTTTTGTATTCATTTATTTGCTAAATTGAAAATTGTTACGATTTCTTAATTACCAAAATATATTGGTAAAAATAACACTAGCTTACAGTACATCTGTTGCCGAAAAAATTGTAGCTGTTGCTGACTGCATATGTTATACAGATTTCAAATATATAAGTAGAATTTGTTTTCTTAGTTCTTTTTTTTTTTTGTTAGATATTAATATTAACACATTAAAATACGCACGCTATATCGAATAATAATTACGCATAAATGATAACAATGAAAAAAAAACAAAATAACTCGAGGTGCACAAAAATTGTTGAGGTTAGGTTTGACAAAAACAGGTCATAAGTCAACATTATTAACCAAAAAAAATTCACGTCAACGGATAAAAAGTTAAATATTGTAAACTAGTGTAATAATTTATCGTTTGCTATTTTTTTTCGTTCAATTATTATTTTGACAAATTCTTAATTCGTCGAATATTTTACAATCGTTGAAAAGTTCTTATGTCGCACGAATTAAAATTAAGCGCGTGCATTATAAATTATTATAATCGTACGATCGATCGTATAGAATGAGATAAAGGTTGTTTTCTCTTTGCAAAGAAATCCAAAGATTTGTACGCATTGCAACAGTTGATATAACAGTAATTTCAAATTCGGGACACCAATCCTCGATTGTATTCCGTTATACGTTAAATTAATAATAAATTGTGTATCGAATATAGGTGGACACACTAATTATGAACAATTCGTGCGAACAAATGCGAACAAATGAATATATCAAAATGTTCAAATAAATAATTCGTTAAAGATTATTATTATTATTATTATTACTACCAAAGCAAACGATTTTTATATTTCAGCCAATATTATTATCAATTTGATATAATAATAATGTCATTTTTATTATTAATTTCTATCTATGTTCATCGAATTGTCGCTTTGAAATAAAAACTTATAATTAAATTATCGTATTAGAGAGAAATTCGCGATAAATACTCAACAATAACATTTTGCTTGATAAAATAAAAATTCGTCTGTCATTGACGAATAATCTAATCGCGAAATTGGTCAAGATTGATTCCGATTCGTTAATGGATTTCTTCGTTAGTTTGCAAAAAGAAAAGAAAAGAAAAGAAAAAAAAAAGAAAAGAAAAAAAAATAGAGAAGCAAATTGTCGAGAGAAAAAATATATTTAAATTTTTTTCCCATCCATTTGCTTAATCTATTTGAAAGATACAAGGAAATTCGTTCAAAATGTCTGGCACGTTTGCCCGGAAGTATGGAAGATAGTTTTTTCCTGTCTTCTTCTTCTTCTTCTACTTCTTCTTCTTCTTCTTCTTCTTCTTTTTGTAGTAGAAAGAAATTTATGATAGAAAAGAAAACATCGTTAAAGAACGTAGATGTATTCAAACGTACGATAATAATCAAAAGGATTCGCGTTCCGTCGTTTGTAACAATTTTGAAGCTTATGTTCATCCCTTAGTTCAATTTACAAATACCACCATTCTGACCGGTTGCATTAAGTTATTTAGCACGTAACGGGGTAAAAAGATTTTTCACTTTAGAAAATGGGTGTGGATTTTCATCCATTGAGTACGACGGCTACGAGAATATTCCCGAATCTTCTTTATGGAAGATTAATGGATTAAAACCATTCAACACCATGATAATCTAACAATGAGAAGAATTCAAAAAGAAATATTATCGCTGAGTGGTATAGACATTGTTCCGTCATCTTTGTTCTGTTCTCTTTCTCTTTCGTCGGTATCTTCTTCCGTTTTGCGTTGGTTTTAAACGTAAAGAAAATATAATGGAAGCAAAAAGTGTAGTAAATAGAAGAAATTTCTTTTACACGGTTGGATATCAAAAGAATTTGTATACTTTGAAAAACGTTTGATAAAAGGAAAGCTAAAGAAAAATTGATATAAAAAGATTACAAGCTATAATATACGGCTTGTAATGTAGGCGACGTAACATTTATAATTAGTATAACATCTACTAACACACGCGTTAAACGATCGTGCTGTAATGGGGCGAATCATAACGCTAACACAAGTGAAAGAGACGATCCTTGATAAGAGAGAGAAAGAGAGAGATTAAGTCTTTGTATGTGTATGTGTGTATGTGTATTTATATATATTAGAAATTGCCACCCTTCGTCTTGAGTTAATATTAGAGAAACTTAATACACACGCTCTCGGTTATTAGTAGTTTAGAACACCCTTCGCGTGCCGTCACAATTTCCAGTTGGAGACCTTGATCTAAAATACTAAGGGTTTGCCTTGTTCCTTTCTTATTTCGTACACCATCCGATATATCGGCACACACACACACACACACGCGTTCGGGAAGTTTATTTTACTTTGAACTTACATTAGAAAAGGAAAGGCAAAGTATCAAAGAAAACAACGGACGAGCTTTAGATGAGTTTCTTGTTCTTTTTGTTTACCTCACCCCCCAATACCCCCCCCCCCGCCGCTTCCCCGATTATTACAGATCGTTACTTTTTCTTTTTCCATCGTGTAAAGGAAAGAAAAAAGAAATGAAAGAAAGAGTCGAGTGTTGAGAAAATTTCGATTAATCATCTCGAAGTCGGATAGAAGATCGATACCACCGTTAACGAATATTCTTTTTTTAATGGCACGAAAGGTGAAGGAAAATAACGAATCGGATGATCGTTAAGCGTAAAACGAAATAATTTGGAGATAACTGTCACTGTTGTCGAAGAGATCATCGTAATTTAGGGAAGGGGGTGATGATGAAAAGGGTCGGCCATTGTCGTTGGTGTTGACTCGCGAGGAACTCGATTGTTTGGATTGCAGGTAAACCTTGTTCCACGTTCTCAGCGATCTTCCTCAAATAGGAGAACGTTGCTCGGTTACAGAAATACGTAGGATGGAATGCGAAAGTGCAGCTGAGGTGACAGGAACCTGAAATAGTTGGTTAAAATGGAAGAAGGATATATATTTGGTAACGATCGTGTTAAAAATGTTGATCGTGTTAAAGATCTCTCGGTAAAGAAAATACTCGGGTAAAAGTTGTGTGTAAGATTACTCTAAGGTATTTTTCGAAATAGAAAAATCAATAAATCGCGAAGTTGTCGTACAAAGGATAAAAGGTTGAAACAAATGGGATAACCTTAAGGAAATAAATAGACGGATACCTGGTATTTCGGTTTAAAGTATAAAACGAAAATCTAAGATAAACGGAGTAAAGACGTAGAAAATGAAAAGTGTGTTGTTAAAAGAGAGTGAAAGAGAATGATGGGTGATATGGTATAGGTGGATGATGGTGGAGCCGATGGTGGTGGAGGTGGTGGAGGTGAAGATGGTGGTGGTGGTGGTGGTGGTAGCGGGTGGGTGGATTGGTAAACAGGTAGGCATGGAAATGGGGTTGGATATTGGAAGAAAAAGAGAGGGGGAAGGGAAGGAGAAGAATGGGGAGGGTAGGTGTGCGTAGAGAGAGAGAGGGTCGTGCAGGTGCAGGAGAGGATCCTCGGTAACGGGCGGCTGACTAGTGCGTACCAATCGCAAGCGGATGCAGGGTACGGTCCGCGGGCACGCAGGAGGAGGCGAAAACCGGGCACAGCCCCACGAACCCGCGATGAGGGTTTCCGGCTCGCGGGACAAGCCGCCCCTTGCCGTTTCTGCCGGGGACTGGCTGCTGCTCCCAGCGTGTCGACGCGGTGCGCTGCCGGTGCTGGCGGTGGTGGCGGTGGTGGCGGTGCTGCCGGTGTCGGTGACGGTGCCGAGGTGCCGTGGTACCACCGATCCAAGCCGATTGCACCATCGTACGAAACGCTTCCTGTCAACGAACCAAATTATTATCTCGATGAACAGATGACGGACAACAGTTTCCACTATCTTAGTCATGACTTTTTTGAAAAATATTTCAAATCCTTTTGTAACAGCATGCAAAATGATGTTACGTTTTCATATGTAGATATGAACATACATATTTCATATGTATCATTGACATGGAATGAACAATGGAAGAAAAGAAGATGTACGAAAAATGTATGTCAGAGTTCCCGAAGATTCCTGAAAGAAGAATATATGGTAGCCGAATGTTTTTCTCGTACTCGAGGATCGAGGTTCGACGATTAACGGTCAGATACTTCGTGGAAGTCCGATTGTGAGTTTTGTCGCACATCAGGGAGGAACGTGCAGTATAAGTAAGGAAGAACAGGGGTTGCGCGAGTTGCAAGAGATAGAGTTGGCGGCAGAGGAGACGTAGTCGGAGCTAGAGGAGGAGGAGGAGGAGGAGGAGGAGGAGGAGGTGGAGGTGGAGGAGGTGGAGGAGGACGAAAAGAGATCGCACGGTGGGGGTGGCTAGCGATTCTCGGGTGGTGGTTCGACTAGTAGTTCTGGCGGTGGTGGTGGTGGTGGTGGTGGTGGCAATGGAGCTAAGGGTTGGAGAATGAGGAGGAAGAAGAGGAAGAGAGGAGGCGGTGGTGGAACATAAAATCCCTCGCACATGCCTGGTGCACTCATTAGGGGGGATGTGCTCGTGCAGCGTACACGTCGAGCTGCATCCACGGCACCTTCTCTCTGTCGGTGCCACCCCTAGTTGCCTCAGTCGCGTTCCGCGGCCAAGCTGGTTCGCACGACGCTGCGATTTCTCCTCCGGTGCCGTAGCCGCTGCCGTTGCCGTTGCCGTTGTTCTAGTCGTTGCTGATTAACATTGCTGCTACTACTACTACTACTACTACTACTACTTCTACTACTACTACTACTACTGCTATTGCTGTTACTCTGCTGTTGTTGCTGTCGTTGCTGCGCGTCGCGCTACGTCCCACGTATTTCTTCTTCTGTGTCGTTAATCTTTATCCGTATTATTCGTCTTAATCGTCGTTGTCGTCGTCGTCGTCATCGTTGTAATCGTCGAGAAGCAAGGAAATTTCGAAGAACTAACGGAAAGGAAAGGAAAGTAACGAAAAAAAAGAAAAAAAAAAGACGTGATCGATCTTTTGCACCCTCTTTCCTCCTCCCACTTGTCGCCCTCATTTTGGTCGTCGTCGCCGTCGTCGTCGTCGTCGTCGTCCTCGTCGTCAGTTGTTGGCTCGGCGCATCAATCGCCGCTGCTAGCTCGTGCGATCCACTTCGATTTGAAGCAACCCTCTCGTCGTTCGGCGCGGCGTGGCGCGCCGGAGGAAAGCGCGCGCGCGCGAGCGCGGCCCCGCGCGCGGGAGATCATGGCCGGGACAAGTTTAAGGTCGCCGCTCACCGATTATTACCGTTCGGGGAATACATACATTCGCGTGGTTATCGTCGACGTTAACTAACTTTTTCTCGTTTCCCGTCCTCGTCCGAAAAGAAAGAGAAAGAGAGGGGTAGAACAGTGTGAACTTCGAGCAAGAGTGTTGACGATCATTCGACTAATTATTATTATTATTATTATTCGTCGTTGTCGTCGTCTCTACCCCCCTCCCCCGTTGAATTCGGGAATATAACTTTTCGTATAAACCTAGTGAGACGAATGAAATAAAAAGAAGAAGTTTTTTGAAATTGATTCGTCCTTGAAGACGGAAAATAATCGAGATTCAACGCCTGGAAGATTTCTCGTTTCGTCCGTTATACGAAGAAAGGAAGAGGAAGAAGAAGAAGAAGAGGATAAGGAAAAAAGGAGTCTCTTCGTGGGAAGAAACGACCGATAAACTTCTCCGGGCACTTCTTCCGTAAGCTGCAATGTAACGCGCCGCCTGGCAATCCCGGGGGCCGAGGAGGTTTCATGTTCACGAATTTCAGTAAACCAGGTAACGATGCGCCAAATTGCCGTCCGCGATTATTATCATCGCCATTGACGGCGAAAAAGGCGCGTCGATTTCGATACGTCAATTATTTTTATTTTAATCGTATCATCGCGACACTTATAACCGGTAAACCAAATTTACCAGGTTCTTTTGTCGCCGAGGACGGGACTGTTTTAATTATTATTGTTGTTATTATTATTATTATTCTATGCTCTAATGAGAGAAAGAGACAAATTTATTTGCCGTACCACGAAAATATCGATTTATATATTGGATCATATCCATCCTGAACGCGTCGTTCTCTGATCGCATTTTCTTCGTCCGAAGATGGGGAGGAAAAGAAAAAGGAAAAGGAAAAATTAAAGTTACTTATCAATTGTTATAATATCTTATCTTTAATATATATATATATTTAATCGTCATTTTTGAAATCAATTTTTAGATTTATCTGTTTTTTTTTTCTTTTTTTATATATTTATATACAATTTTATCGATTACAAAGTATTCCTCGAGATATTTTTATTAACTGTTGAAATTGAACGGAAACGTGATCTATATATATATTCTCGCAATATAATCTTTATATTTTTAATAAGTACTTCTTTTAAAAGGGAACTCCTATACGCGACGAGATCGAATTCCTTTAACGTCTTTTCTACATTTTTCTTTTTATAACGTTAATAGATTGATCGAATTTAAGCGTGTTGCGCTGATTGAAAGAAAATATTTCAAATCATTCCAATATTTACGCGCAAAGAATTTATATATATATATATTATATTTATTACAGAGAGATCAATTATTATTATTAAAGATATTTTTACAGAGAGGAAAAAGAAAAAGAAAAAAAAAACGTATTATTAATTAAACGAAAATAAAATCTTCGAGGATATAAAAAAACGGGAAAAAAAAAAAAATCTAACTTCCTTCCTCGATAAATTTCGATCAATAATTCGTATCGATCAGCGTACACACCTCATTGTGTTTCGATGAATTACGCGAATCATTCGAGTATACTGCATAATAAAAAAAAAAAAAAAAAAAAGGAAGAAAAAAAGAAAAAAACACGACTTTCAAGATATTTTCAAGATATCCGTCCATAAAATATGAAATAATATGCGAGTTATGTTATCAATACGTCCATTTGATCATTCCGATCTGATATATAAAACAATGGAAAATATTTCCACGTGGAAATGATTAAACCGTCCAGATTCAAATCTCGCGTTTCCTCTTCTCGTATCAAATAATTTTTTTTCTTTTTTTTTTTCGTCATTAATTTTCTTTCTCATTTATTTCGTATTAACCACCGTATTACCACCCTATAATTATTCGATCTCGTGCGCAATTAAAAATTAAAATATATTATATAACGTTAAAAAAAGAGTAAAAAAAGAAAATAAATAAATATATTTTGTTTTAATATCTCGTTTTCGAGTCAAATCAAATCTTCGAGATGTCTTTTTTTGGACGAAAAAAAAGAAAAAGAAAAAAAAAAGAAAAGTAAAAACAACGAAGGGACTTCTTCCGAAGATTTCAAAAGAAATTTTGCTCGAGGGAGAGAGAAAGAGAGAGTAAGAGAGTGAGAGAGAGAGAGAGATGTTAATTCAACGTTCTTCGTCGATAAGATCGATATAATAATACAATGAAAAAAGAAAAAAAAAAACTCGCGATGAAAAACGGCACGGGGATGATAAAACATGTATTCCAAGGAAACGAGGAGAAAAAAAAACAAAAAGAAAAAAAAAATAATAAAATCATAATACGATAAACATTAACCGTTACCCGATATATTCGGGGTATCCGATATACTCGTGGTTGCAGATAAAAAAACCACAAAAAAAAAGAAAAAAAAAACAGAAAAATC
The DNA here is from genome assembly GCA_010416925.1 of Polistes metricus. Taxonomy (NCBI): domain Eukaryota; kingdom Metazoa; phylum Arthropoda; class Insecta; order Hymenoptera; family Vespidae; genus Polistes; species Polistes metricus. The sequence goes on from QUOH01000016.1 coordinate 3,013,356, forward strand.
CATTCCTGTAACCCGATACTCGAACAAATGTACAAATTATACGTTGAATTTGAATCAAACTCACCACTTTTGTGCCACCATCCCCTAAAATCTAAAATAATAACTGAAAATCATATTATCTTCCCTGAAGATAGATAAAAATCGTCAATAATAATAATATCATTTCATTATTATTATTATTATTATATTTTTCAAACTTATTATATTAAATGAAAAAAAAAAAAATATATTTAAAGAGAGGGGATTCCACCAGCAATGCGATCGGTTGATTGCCAATTCCAAAAGTCATATGAAAATATATCAAATAAATCAAAGTAGTATATTGGCTTTGAACTAACTTCGTCGTCGATTTTCGTTAAACTCTTTCCATCATTCACTCATCTATTAAAAAAACTCTTCTTTGATGACAACAAGGGATGAAAAAAGAATATTTATTTGTTCTTTTCCGAAACGAACGAAGGAAGAGAGACAGCACAATGGCGAAGAATTTCATTCCACGATGTCCGAACGAAAAAATTGATAACCCTATTATTGACAATAGGGGGTGAGTGGGGGGTAGAGGGGGAGAGATAGAAAAGAATCAACGTGAAACATGCGGAAACACGAGTAGCCGACGTGCTGACGTTTCGTTGACGATTAATCAACATCTATGCGATTCTATGAACGAAATGAAAGTGCCACGTGTTGGTATATACTCTCCTATCGATATTTACACCTGGTTCGATCGTTCGAAGGAGAGGAGGAGAAAAAAAAAAAAGAAAAATATGTAAGAACGATGAAAATAATTTGCCGTATTGCGAGAAGATACCTTTTCAAGCCGTCCAATTGTAGGAAATTTCTTCTTGAAGACGATACAAAGTACATTCGAAAGTGTATCGATTCATATTTTCTCTCTCTCTCTCTCTCTCTCTGTATTTCTATATTTCTCTTTGTCTTTGTCTACTCTTGTTATTTTATTCGATCACTTATACTAATAATTACTCACCTTTTAAACTCGATTATCCGAAGAATATTTAATCGAGATCGAGAATTATTATTATTATTGTTCAGCCCGTCCTCCCGGTTCTGATCGCGGTTTGCATTTGTTGTTGTTGCAACAGGATTTTGAAGAGAAATATTTTTTGAAAAATTTTCGTTCAGACGCGACAAATATTGTTATTGCGTTACGAAAATAATTAATCGTCAATCGAAGATTCGTAATTTTGATCTACCTGCCTGCCATCACGCCGGAAGATGATCCTAAGGGATGATATTCGAAATAATGCGATCCGATCGAAATTGGGATCGTTTTTTTGAAGAAATGCGAATCGTACGATATTTTTCGTACGATTCGTTCTCGAAGATAATCGATTTTTCGATGATCCGTCCTCCCCGTCCAATGGATTACTTCTTCTTTTTTTCTTTTTTAAACTACTGGAAGATAATTATAAAAAAAAAAAAAATACTGGAATGGAGGACAACGAGATTCGAGGGATTCCTTCGATCGGAGGATATCCGCAGGTCTGTCAATCCTTCCATTTCGATTGTTTTTATTTTTTCTTTTTTTTCTTTTCTTTTCTTTTCTCATTTTTATCGTCAGATTTTTTTTCTTTTTTTTTATAATGTTGATAATTATTATTCATTGTTGCAATTAGATCGATCGAATTTTTTATCCGATCTATCGAGTTTTATAAACATTTATTACTATTATTATTATTATTATTATTATTGTTGTTGTTATTATTCGAGTCAGTATTTTTTTGATTAATTAATTAATTACAGATATTTTTTTGGAAAAAGAAGAAAAATAAATGCTTAGACGTAAAAAATATATATACGGAAATATTGACGAAAAAAAGTTTGATAATGATTTACACACCGTGTGGATTATTTTATTATAAACGCTGACCATTTATTTACAAAAAAAATATTAACTAAAAATTGAAAAACAGAAAATACTGACTCGATAAAAAAAGGTTAACCCAATTTACGCGAACACAAACACACACAGACGCGCATATTTATTTATATTTCATCATCATTTACGACTAGTATTCAACATATATTTTCTCATTAATTAATTTCAACGTTAAAGAGTTGAGTTTATCAGATGAAAGAAAAAAGAAAATAAAATAAAAAGAAAATAAAAGAGAAATTTATTAGAAGAAGGATTATTTTTTTTATCGTCGTAAAATTAGAACAGGGGGGGATGGGTGGGGGAAAGAAAAATAAAAAAGAGGACCTGTTAAAGTGTCGTAATCGAAAAGTAATTAGGATCCTTTAAGAAAATACTTCAATTTAGGATCAAACCTATTCCCACTACCGCTTCCTATCTTTTTCGTCATTGATCAAAGCACCAGTTGAGTATACAAAGAAAACCTTCCCCGTATTTTTTCTACCTCGATTCTGGGCGCGAAAAAAAGAAGAAGAAGAAGAAGAAGAAAAAGAAGAAAATGAAAATGAAAATGAGGAAAAAGAAAAAGAAGAAAAAAAGAAGTTTCGAAGGAAGAAAAATAAAACTAATTTCAATTAAAATTTGATTCAATCCGACTCTTCATAGCCGGTCCCACCGGTCACTGTTTAATTACTCGTTCATTTTGGGTAGAACTGTGTCTCACTTTATCGTTTTATCTCATCTCCTTTCACCTTTCCTTCTATCCCACACCCCCCCGCCCACCTCACCTTCCATCACCTTCCCTATAACCTTCTCGTCTTTATTACCAGATTTTGTCGCGCTGAAAAAAAACAAAAAAAGAAAAAACGAAAGAAAGAAAGAATTCAAGTTTTTCGACGGTCACGAATTTCGTGCACGCGCAAAAATGCGATCGGTTCGACCGGTTGACCAAATTTTCATAATAATTTCAACGGTAATCGAATTATTTATAACGCGTTTGGGACGTTTGTTATTATTGTTAGACACTTTTTTTTTGTTTTGTTTAATTCTAAGATCATAGAAACGACAAGTAACGATATTAAAAATTGAATTAATATCTTTTCAAAATTACAGTCAAAATATATCGCGCATCGAAAATATCTTCTTTTACACACACACACATATACATAAACGTGAAATAACGATTCAATATTTCGTCGTCCTCTTTGTTATTTTACAAATTTTCGTAAGCTTAGGATTAAAATCGAGCACGTTCCTGCCTCCCGGTGAAAATTATTCATTTAGAGAAATGATCTTATTAGATAGGATCAGTATTGAGGTTATGTTTGATCTTTACGCAACGATTATATATTATTATATTCTCTTTCTCAATATACGTTTGTTTATACAAATTGACATTTCGGTTGCGTATATTTAAATGGGATTATCGTATCGCCAAGCGTAGAAATGAAATTTAATATGAGAAAGATTGGAGAGAAGGATTTTAAGTGAATTATCGTTTATTACTGCGTTAAATGAAGCACGGAGGGAAAAAAATCATTTGAAAAGCTAAAAATGTTCAAATATATTATTCCCGATAAATATATAGATGTAATTTCTTTCTCTCTCTCGTATATCTATCTTAATTTTCTTTTTTATCTATCTCTCATTCGTCCATTTGCGTTTCGTGTTTTCAGTCTGGGCAAATATTTGCCCATGCACGGGAAAGAAAAAAAAAGGGGGGAAAAAAATGAAAAAAAGGAAAAAAAATAGAAAAAGGGGAGGGGGAATGGTTTAAAACGCGAAAAGATTTTTTTTTGCTCTTCCATGTGTTCATCTCTCTCTCTCTCTTTTCTCTCGTGTTTCGTAGTAAAACGTACCCATACGGGACGTATGATTAAAGTTCGATTCGCACCTATAAACGTGTTTAATGACGTCACCCATACAACTCACCAAAACGGGAACCTCAAATTGCTTTAAACGGGATTCGTTCGATTGAATACACGCTGCCGTTGGTTCTACCATCGTTTTCCATGTCTAGATTATCTTCAAGAGAGAAAGAGAGAGAGGGAGAGAGGGGAGAAATTATCTTTGGAATAAATTACTTTGTCGTAATGTCGTCGGTCCAATTATCAGAAACATCAACATATACAGGGAAAAAAAATATTTATATATATACATATACAATATGTATTTCTCTGCATATGAAAAATATTTTTTAATCGCTTTTATATTTACTCCCATCGAAACCATATATATCATATTCATTATTTTAATTGAAATTTGTCAAAAACAAAAAAAGTATTTCTAATACAAATCGAGGGTATAAAATAAAAAATTATTTCGATCGAGATTTTTTAATAGAAAAAAAAAAAAAGTATCATAGAAACAATGATGAAAAAGAAAATAATATATTTCCAATTATTATTCTATTTCGTTGCTTTTTTTTAATTAAAAATTTTACAAAAGTAATTTATTGGTTCGATATATCGTTTCGAACGAATTTTCGAGACAACAAAATATAAAACGATTCTCTCTTTCTCTACCCGTATGAACGGTGGAGGACCCTTATGCAGAAAAGAAAGAAAACAAAACGAATAGAAAAAGAAAAGAAAAGAAAAGAAAAAACTCAAATGATAAGAAGAAAAAAGTTGGAAGTAGTAGGCGTTTTAAAGTATTTGGTTACAAGGAACGTTTAAACGCGTAAAAGTAGAGTTTGCCGCAGTGAAAAGGAGCGTGAAGGCATTCGAATTCGAGACACTAAGCAGGACAGTCACGTTTATTTACTCTTCCGATTGCGCTACTCGAAAATTCTATCGGAATGAGTGAGAGAGAGAGAGAGAGAGATTGAGAGAGGGAGAAAGAAAAAGAGAAAGAAAGAGAAGTCTTTCGGTTTGATTGGACTGAATAGAATTTCGGATGATAATTATCACAATGGTTACGGTCAACAAGATAAGAGGAGACATTTTTATCTGAAAGACGTGCAATCCGTATGTTCGATAATTAATATCTATCGTTTCGTGTGTATCTTCTTTTACTATAACGAATTGAAATATTACTTTTTTGTTTTTTTTTTTTTTTTGTTAATTTTCTCTTCTTTTTCTTTTTTTTATTATTATTATTATTATTTATACCATTAAAGTAAAATTCAGTAAAATTTCGAAATATCGGAGAGTTTTGATTCAATATTTTCTATGCTTATGTGTTAGTTAATTGAATTTAGTATCGTACGGGGAAAACGGGGTTAGACGTTTGCTCGATTAATTATTAAAAAAAGAAAAAGAAAAAGAAAAAAGAAGAAAATACAAATTATAAGATCCAAATTAGATTTAAAAGAAAAGAAAAGAAAAGAAAAGAAAAGAAAAAAAAAGAAAAGAAAAAAAGCGAAAATAGAAATGCAACGTGTATTATTACGTTTGTAAATAAATAGTTAAATTTTCTCGTTCTTGCGATTAAAAGACATCTTCTTCTTCTTCTCGTATATATAAGACTTTATATTAAACTTTCTTTATCTATCGAAAGAGAAACAAGTTTATCTTCGCGTCTATCTTCTTTTTGCATCGTGGAAAAAACTCATCAAAGTTTTTTTTAACGTATACATTTATAATATTTTCTTATTATACACGTGAAATAGTTTTCTAGAAATAGAAAAAAAGAAAAAAAACAAAAAAGAAAAATTGAGAAATTGGAGATGTTGCAGGAAGGACTTGTAACGTAATTACGTAAAAAGGAAGTACAGCTCTATATATAAACACAGAGAGAGAGAGAGAGAGAGAGAAAGATAATATTAAAATATAAAATTTTATATAAAAAACAATAAGAAAGAAGAAGAAAAAATTAATAATACTCGCGAAAATCAATGGCGGTAGGTAAATAAATTTTTCACTTTTATTAAAAAGAACGATTAACAAAATATTGAACAAAGAAAAAAAAAAAGAAAGAAAAAGGAAGAGAAAAATGTAGGTTAAAATTTTCTCTACGGTTGGTAAAAAAAAAAATATACGTAGAGTAATCAATATGGGATATGACACACGGGTGTCGTTTCATATATAAAATCGTGTCGACCAACGTCCGAAATAATCTTGTCTCTCGTGATATAGTTAAAGAGATAGAAAGATAGAGAGAAAGAGATAGTAAGATAGAAGGAGAGAGAGAGAGAGAAGAAAGAGAAGGAGAGCGAAAGAAAAGAGACGAAATAAATAGAGAAAAAGATGAAACGTCAGAGATAGGTCGAGAATAACGCAGTAGTTGGCGGTAGGATTCTTGCGAGGCGTTCGAGTCGGTTTGAATTTGAGCGCCCTTCGCGCCATTCGTTACGGCAGATGCACGAAGGTCAAAAGTATTTTAAAAATAAGGCCGTAGGCATTGGCAGATTGGTATGGCAGTGGACGTTAAGGGTCGAATGGCGTTGTAATGGCAAAAAGTTTGCTAAAGGTGAGTAATCTATTATCGCGTTAAAGATAATGTTCGATTAAAAGTTAATCGTGTACGGTGTTGAAATGTATAACGTTAGGATTAAATGTAAATAAAAGGGAACGGTGTTGGGTCGACGGTTGGTTAGAAAATCGGCAATTAAGAAACGGAGTTTTCCACGGAGGCAGGAAGGCTCGTGTGGTTTAGACGAGCCACGGCCGACAATGGCGCCCAAGCATCGCGAATATTGACATTGCCGAAAACATTATCTTCCTCGTATTGGATATTTGTCGTTTACGTGGGTGGTTACGTACTGCGTCGTAATTAGCGATCTAACCTCGTATCGTATGTAAGATCTCGCGTTATCGCTAGAGGATTCATCGCGAATCGGTTGACTCGTTAGTCGAGGTTATGCCAAAATGTATGTTTTCGGCACGTATAGTAGCGACGCGTGAACCCTGAAGGGTTTTACAGTTATACTGCAATGTGGCACATTTGCAGAAGCACGGAGGACGTTGTGTTGGTTTAGAGTCGCGATATTATCATCGAAGAGGTATCGTCAGGACTATAGGAGGGAGAGAGTGTGCGCGCGGGGAACTCGTGTGAGTTATTGTTTTAAGGGTTAGGGAGAGTCATTCTCTATTTGTTCAGGGTGATCAGATTTTTCAGTGTCGGACAGTTCAGGGCAGCTAGTTTGGTTGTAGGGCTGGGATTGGAGATAGACAAGATGGACCAGCAGTATTGCCTACGGTGGAACAATCACCCAGCCAACCTTACTGACGTACTCAGTTCGCTGCTTGCCAGAGAGGCACTTTGCGACGTTACCTTGGCTTGCGTTGGAGAAACCTTTAAGGCGCACCAGACGATACTCTCCGCTTGTAGTCCTTACTTCGAGACTATTTTCCTCCAGAACAATCATCCCCATCCGATAATATTCCTGAAGGATGTCAACGATACAGAAATGAAAGCGTTGCTGCACTTTATGTATAAGGGAGAAGTTAACGTTAGTCAGCATGTACTACCGATGTTCCTCAAAACGGCTGAGGCGTTACAAATCAGAGGCCTCACAGATAATAGTGTAAATAACAAGACGGGAGAAAAGAGTCCTTCGCCTGAACCAGAAACGCAAACTGGTATCAGGCATACAGATTCGCCTAATCTTCAATCGCATCCTGAAAAGAGGAAAAGAAAATTTTCTGGCAGCTATGACGTTTCGCTTACTGGGCCTCCTAGCGAAAGATTCTTGTCCGATTCTCAGGTACGTACTTTAATGGTACTCTCCGATGAGTATTATCGACTAGACTACGTCTTCTTCTCTTCTTTTTATATTTTGGAGTAAATTCATGAAAATAGGAAAGAAAACGATAAACAACGACAACTTCTTCCGCTCTATTACGATAGAAGTGCAAGTATAATTAAACTTCCAAATGTAACTCTTTTAAATAACCATTTTCATCGCAAGACATTTGCATTTAATAATTTTTTAAAATATTATGCCTTTTTCTTTTTTTTCTTTTACTTACAGTACATTTCTGTCTGATAACGATCGTTTCATTGTTATCAATAAATTACACATGTATATATGATTACACAGCTTTCCAAATAACTTTGCCTGTGACCTTGGAATTTTGACTAAAGAGATAATATCTATCATTTGATTCATGAACATGATAACTATATTTTCAGCATTTATTATAATAGTAATAGCTTCTTTACTATTTACTTTTTAAAAATATAAAATATACTTTTATTCATTTATTTTTTAAATTAAGAGTTTATACATGGTATCGACAAAAAATTACAAATATAAAATACAACCATTATTTTTATGTCTCTTTTATCAAAAGAAAACTTTCTCTCCGTTAATTATACGAATAAATTTAGTTTAGCAATTATATATATTTCTAGAGGATCAAAATATGTATTTGTTATTTCAGGTATCTTCGCAATGTAATTATAAATCAAGTCCGCCTGTTATTCCAAAGGTAAATAATGCCCTGGGAACAGAATTAGAGGATGGTAGTCGACCTATGTCTCCTGCATCGCAACCGCAAGCTCCTATCAAGCAAGAATTAGACCACCACTTATCGGATTTCCATGACAATATATCTCTCCCAGTAAGTAACATTTGTTTATTATTTTTATTATTAAATTATTCAATTATTGTTTTTTCTTACTATTAGATTGTTATTAGATTTTGTAATGTCGATGTTGTATTAAGCGTGTACAATTTTTTTTCTTTTTCTTTTTTTAATATAAAACTATGCATTATTCTTTTCAGCAATGTTATTATAGTTTTTTGGTAGATAGTAGCGGTGGAAAAATATATGTATACCTTTTTATAAAATTTATGAACGCGCCGTATTTGTACTTGACATATATTGTTCCACCATATTTTATCGTAATACTAAGTTATTTTCCAGAGTAATTTTCTTTATCTATATTTTAATTTTCATTAAATGGCTTTTTAAGTGTGTTATATTTTTTATATTTGTAAATATATAAACTAAATGGAGGAGAATATTACCAACATTTATCAGCGGTGTCTGCGATTATATTGTTATCCAAAGGCAAAATGTATAATTACATTTTGTCTTAGTTGAATTTTTTCTTATGTCAGTGTTTCGTTACTATTCCCACAATTAATGATGATTATATATTATCATCATATATGTGACTACGCAGTCAAAAGAGACACGGAAAGGAAGGGATTTTAAGAATAAAGAGATGCAAAATTGGCTTCTTGTACGCATAAAAAGATTCAATGAAAATGTGTCGATTAAGCACATATCCTTTCCTTCTCTGTTGACAGACTAATGTGGAGTGGATAGTTCAAAGGGATGGGAAGAGTGACGAAACAATGGACGTACAGAACATGACTCCCAATCATCCAGATTCAACTGTGATGCGAGTTTCACGAGAAAGTACCATCATGGCTGGAGGTTCTTTATGTATCAATGTGTCAGGAACTATGCGAGAATTTGAGGATCAACATAGCTCTTTGCAAAATCGTATCTTTCCTATAAATTTACAACATTCTGAATATAAGAACGACAACTTAGGGTCTAATTTGCAGTATATGTCTTTGTCAGATTATAGTAAAAACGTTAAATTGTCATCAATTAATAACAACGATCTATCAAGATCTATGAGAGTAAATAATTTACAACAGGAAATGTCGGTGATACAGTCCACTTTGCGTAACACTTTGCAACATAATATTTTTCAAGGTAAAAGGGCTGGTAAATTTAAACTCAGCTGGTTAAACGCGTATCAGTGGCTTCAATACGACAAACAGTCAAATCTTATGTTTTGCAAATATTGTAGAAAATGGAGCAATTCCATTCCAGAAATACGTACCTCTTTTGCTGCAGGGAATGGCAATTTTAGATTAGAAATTATAAATCATCATGATAAATGCAAGGCTCACAAACTATGCGTAGCTAAAGAAAGCGGTACTAAAGAAACTTACTCGTATATTAAAAACACTTGTTGAATACTTGCTTCAACAAGCATTCTTTTTGTGATCGATTCATGGTTATAATTTTTTATATTTGCATTCAATATATCAATATTATTGTATTATATATTTTATATATAATATTTTATGATACAATCATATTAATATATTGAACAAAAATATACGTCTATACAACACTCTTTTTTTTGTACATGCATGTTGTTGTATATTTATGAGATATTTTATAAAGACAATTTTTGTTATTAGAACACTTTTACTCTTAAAATTACTTTTTATTTATAAAAAAAAAAGAAATATTTTTTAATACTAAACTAATTATTATTATGGTCTTCCATATTCGTTAAAAAATTAAGTTAACATGTTTACCATATGTGCAAGGATTTATTTTTCATATTTCTTGTTATTCTTAAAAATAATATTCTATATTTTAGTTTAAGTTAATTTTGGATTGCATTTTTTTTTATAGAAACTTAATACAATAATAAAATATATACATTCGTGTTAGAAAGTTCATATTTTACACGAAAGCTTCAATGTTGCTATTTGTGTTTATTGTTTTTTTTTTTTTTTTTTTATCAGAATGTTGCAAATGTTATAAATATATATATATATACACACACACAGATTTACTCTCGAAACTGTTGTACACTAAAATTAATTTATTATAAATATAAAAAATCTATTTTTGTATATTATAAAAAAATTAAAACAATCTTGCCTTAATAGTAAAATAGTATCTAATTTTTTTTTGTATATTTATATAATCATTATTAAATATTATTATTATTATTAATTAATATTGAAATAATTTGACTTGTTATTTATTATTTAATTGATTTATTAAAAAGAGATGAGATATAATGCTGATTGAAAAATTAATAATTGGCGTTCTTTTTAAATTGTCTTATTATATTTTTTTAAATTATATGTATATGTATGTATGTATGTATGTATGTATGTATGTATGTATGTATGTATGTATGTATGTATCTATGTATCTATGCATGTATGTATATTAGCATTTTGATTTATTGTAATGATTGAGCGAAAGTATGAGTTATATTATTTTCAAAGTTATGTTGCTCCTGTGATGAATTCTTTTTCTATTTATGAGGATATAATATAATATATGGGTTTAATTATTATTAAAATCAAATATTATAAAATGAAAAATAATGATTAATTGAAGATAACAATCGCGAAAAGGAAAATTGTTAATTGTATATAAAATAGGAAAATAAATCTCGAGAGATAGATATTTTCAAAAATATTTGATATATATATATGAAATTAATTAGATTAATATAATTTTGATATAAATATAATAAAATGATCGTAGAGAAATATTATTTCTAATCGTATGGTTTTTTTTTTATTTCTTGTTACAGGGTCATACGGTAGGACTGTTAGGAGAGGATGGCGGACCTACGGCGGGGGCTCTCAGTGATGGGGTATCTGGAATCGAATCGTCTGAACACCATAATCCTCCGGAAATTCTCGATGGACTTGATGGTAAGACCTTCCAATGCTATTTTTCTCTCTTTCCATTTGATTTAATTTTGATTTTAACTTTTTTCTTTTTTTTTTTAATACCTTTATTTTTCTTTTTCTTTTTATTTTCACCTTTTACTTTTTTTTCCTAACATAATATTTTTTTTGTTCTACTTATTAATTTATTTTATTTATTTTATTTATTTATTAATTTATTTATTTGTTACAACAAAGTTTTTTATTAGTCGCATTTAACATATTTCCCATTACAAATTATTATCCAGCAGCAGCAACAGCAGCAGCAGCTTTTGTATAAATAATTTCTTTCTCTTTGATAAAATATACGAAATCAAATCAAACGTTATTGAGAGAAGATATGAAAGTAATTTTTATTAATATATGTTTTAATTATTTTTTTCTAATATTATTAAAACGCGTATCTTGCGAAACGTTTTAAATGGTTTTTCTATTAATAGATGGATATTTTCTCTTTCTGATAAACTCTCGTCACTCACAGATATTGCGTAGTAACTGTATATATATATTTTTTTTTTCTATTTTTTTTTTTTTTCCTATTAAAACATTTAATGCATCGTTGATATATTTTAAATGGCTGTTAATTAACGAGAAACAAACAATAATAATAATTGATTATCGATCTGGCTCTCATTTTTAACTTTTTCTAATCATCTCTAACAATACAAAAGCTTAAAAAATAATGTTCGCAAACATATTTGATTTTTTTTTGTTTTTTTTTTAATCTTCAAATTCATTTTTCTTCAAATGTATATGGGAAATACGTTAGATCTAAAGAAATCGAGGGAAAATTATGCATGCACGAGTATTGCAAGAATTTTTTTTTTTCTTTACATCCAAATATTACATATCGTACGATATTTACGAAGCACCCCTCTATTTCCGAATCTGGCAAATGAATCTGTAGTGTATGATGTATCTTTTAGAACAACACGACAGAAAAAAAAAAAAAATACGAAAAAAAAAAAAAAAAAAATAAAAATAAAAAAAAAAGAAATAAGCAAAAAAGAACAACAATGACGAACGACAAAAAAAAGATATAAAATAGAAGAAATAATTAAAAAAAAAAAAAAAAATACACAGTAAAGTAAAGTAATAAACAAAAAAGAGAAAAGAAAAGTAAAGCAACAAAAAAAAATATAATATATATATATGTAAGGAAAAAAACGCGAAAGTGAAGGATTCTTTTCTAGCAACTATTATTTGTCTACTACTATTACTACTACTACTATTATTACACTACTTACTACTACTACTACTACTACTACTACTACTACTACTGCCGTATTGTTATATGTATATATGTATACGTATATACACATATGCACGAGGGCTATACATATATACGTATTACATTTGTAATGTGTGTAAATTTTACACAATATTATTATCCTTGGTGTTTATGGTGATGGTATTATTTATATATCGTGCATTTGCTATGTTACACTGTGGTAGCTACTTACTTGTACGTAAGTGTGTTAATGCAATACGGAGAAAAAGGAAAGATACACTTAATAATAATTTTTCAAATTTTATCATTGGTTTGGGATATATATACTGGTTGTATTATTATTATTATTATTATTATTATTATTATTATTTTTATTGTTGTTATTATTATTATTATTAAGCATAATGGACCGTGTTTCTCCTATATATATATATATTTATTTATTTTTTTATATTTTTTCTTTTTTTTTTCTTCCAAAATCTCTCTCTCTTTTTTTGTTTCGTTTATAAATAATTTTCTTTTTTTTTTACTTATAAATATTATTTTTATTTATAAATAATCTATTTTAAATGCCCGATATGGTTCTTTTTTTTTTCTTTTTTCTTTTTTTTCTTGAGTTATGATGGTGTGTTGTGGGTCGATTGCGCGTATTCTTTTGCGTGATTGCTGAGTATGCTGGACTCTTTCTCGATGTTTCTCGTATATAAATAAATATATGTATATACATATGTATATAATATTATATATATATACATATATATATATATATATGTAATTAGGTGCGCGCGCGTGTGTGTATGCGATGGATTTTGAAAAAGAATGGCACAATTTAGCGTGCGCATAAATCATGTACGAATGTAAAAAAAAAAAAAAAGAAAAAAAGAGAAAGAAAAATGGCGTAGAAAAGTGGGCAATTCACGATTGTATATATATACATATATATACATAAATTAATATTTTTATTATTATACATATATGTACAGCGTGTTTCAAAATTGTCGTCACCCAATTCATATTTTCAATAGGGTCACGTTGTGAATTAAAATTTATTGCTTGCGAATACAAATATGATGATTCGCCGTATATTAATCAAAGTAAAATGAATGCTTTTTATTATTAAATATAATAATCTTAATAACAGAGTAACACCACACATACACGACATGTGGTGTGTGTATGTAATATAAATATCCTTCATTTTATGCTGCGATGAATGGAATTAAAAAATAAAAAAGAAGAAACAAAAAATTAATCGAAGGATGATCGTAGATTACGTCAAGTTTGTTTTCTTCTATAGAAAAGAAAAAGATATATTTGTATTTATTATTTTATAAAGTTTATTTTAGTATCTTTTTTAAGGCGTATAACAAACGATTGAATCCGGTGACGTCAATTTTGAAGGTAATCTGTATATATAATGATGATACACGTGTAGGGTGTATATACATGGAGATAAATGTGTGTGTGTGTGTGTGTGTGTGCACACGTTGATACATCGTAGGTGCATATACACATATATACGTACTACCATAATGTATGTATGTATGTATGTATTTTTACATACGGGGTTTTTTATGCATGTAGTAATCTCTTTTTTTTCCTTTTTTTTTTCTTTTCCCCCATAAACTATTTTCTATCTCTTTTCTAACGATTTCGTGCTGCCTTCTTCTTCTTCTTCTTCTTCTTCTTCTTCTTCTTCTTCTTCTTAATTTGAGTCTCTCTCATAAATATCATATCATCATGTGTCATATCTTAACTTCGAATTAATTAATTAATTTTTTAGATTATTAATAATATTGCATTATTATCTATATATATATAGGGGGTTTCTCTATTTTTTTTTTTTCACTCTAATCCAATATTTCTACACGAAAAACGAATCAACGAATCAACGATAAATGTTATCAGAATATTTTAATAAATCATGATGATGGAAATACGCTGCTTTTTAACCTTTCGTTAATAAAATTGATTATATTTTTTATTTAATTAGAATATCTAGAAGATTCATTTTCTACGAATGAAAGTGATGATTTGAATTAAAATGTCGAACCACAACGGTCTCATCCACGATTTTGTCATTTTTGTTTGTTTGTTTTGTCTTTTGTAATACACTCAATCCTTTCGCAACACGGTTGAAAACAAAAATATCACGGTTTCCATGTAACAGAACCAGCGGCGTGTTATGGTTTCATGGGGATGGGTGGGTAGGGGTATCCTTGTGATACAACGTTAAATTTTTCTTGGTGTTTATATTTCGTTCGTTGTCCCCCATACGTCTGCGTTTGCCATCTACAATGATGGGACCGAAAAATGTATTTTTCAATTTTTTGTTCCTTTTTTTTCTTTATACTACATAAAATAAATTTACAGTATTTTGATTTGGAAAGTTTTTAAAGGTCTCCCCCCCCTAACCAATTGACCGTTTTTTCCCCATAAGGATAACGCGTCGTTGAACAAGATTTAATAAATTTCGACAATCTCGTAATTGTAACACGAATTCTTATTCTATTCGTTAATATTTTGATTAATTACAATTGTTATATATGTGTGTGAGGAATATTTACGTAAAAAAAAAAAAGAAAAAAAATTAGAGGAGGTCGAGAAATCGGTGCAGCATTTATTATTGTTCTCTCTTTCTTTTTCTTTTTCTATCTCTATTCTTCTATCTCTATTTTTCTATTTCTATTTGTTTATTTTAAAAAGACGATCCTTTGCTCGTGAAAGATTTTTCATTTCTTTCGATTCGTCAAAATCCTAAAAATTTCTTCTCGTAAATATCCTTTCTACTACTATTCCCCTATCATGGTTTTTTTTTTCTTTTCTATTTCCCATTAGATTATTTTCGTATCGTAGATACATTTGTTTATATCCACATATAAATTATTTGTTGTTTGCTCTCCGTCTTGCGTTTAGTTTGAATCCTTAAAATTAGTATTGGATTTTGAACAAATTGGATTGTGTTTTACGGTAGTGAATTATATAAAGAAAAAAAAAAAAAAAACAAAACAAAAAACAAAATAAGATTGTTTCTATCGGGAACAATTATTTGATTTATTATTTCACGTATGTATTTTTTTGTTACTTTTTTGTTGGTATTATAATTAATGGTATTTTGCGACGTTTATTGTAGGTATTTTTTTTTTTTTGGTTTGACAGATTTATTTATTATTTTATAATGGAATTTTTTTTTTCTTTTTTCTTTCCTATTTAGTGCGAATGCGATTTTTCTTGTATTCTTCTCGTTGGTTTTTCTTTCTTTTTTCTTTTTTTTTTTTTATGGGGAAAGGGTATATACGTAATTACAAAAATATTTAGAAGATACGAAAGTATAAAGGAGACGAAGGACAAAATTATATCCTGCAATGTTTTTTTTTTTAGAAATTTTTGCATATTTATTAGTTTTACAGTAGAGAATTGTATATTTTGGTTTCTTTATTTAATTTAATATTATATTGATTGAAAAAAAAAAAAAAAAAAAAAAAAGAAAAAAGTAACAGTAGAGAGATATCGATAGACGTGTGTGTGTGTTATCGAAGAATTTAGAATGGTAAAAAGTAGATACAAGTAAAAGAAATTGTGACCAAAATCGATGATAAGGTAAAAGCCCCCTCGGTTGGCCAGTTAAGCCGTTTTCTTTTTTAGAAAAATTATATTCATTCAATAAAATAACTTACATCTAAACTAATGGTTTAACCTGTAAGCTTGAGCTTTCAGCTTTGAATAAAAATAAAGAAGAGACAAATTATTCATAAATATTTTAATAATAAATTTAAAAAAACATAGATTTTGCAATGTCCCTATTTTTAGCCAACTTTCTCCCTCTTTTGGCCACGCATGTCCCCTCATTTGGCCATGTTTCCTATTTAAAATAAATAATTAATTAATAACTAATTTATTAAATAAATCAAAATTGAATAATTCAAAACTCGTGTACAAAGAAATTAATTACTCATTAGTATTAAAAAAACTAGTTGAATACTTTATGTACAAATATATATAACCTCAAAGCGAATAGCCATAAATTGGTTAATGATAAAAACAGAGGCAATAATACTGTCTCCATGCTTGGCCACCATATTTTTAATGGAGAATAATTAAAAATCACTTAATTTTCAATTTCTATAATAATTTTAAGCTATGTTAATTGCAGAAAAAAAAATATTTTGGTTGCTATTGTCAAAAATGAAATATATAGGTTAATAAAAATCACAGTATCCTTATCTTACTTAACAAGAAACCATCCAAAAACAGAAGTCTTGCACAACTTTATTTTTTTTCGTTTTTAAATATATTTTTAAAATAATCCGAATTACTTTCAATGATATTTTAAAATTAGAATTTTTGTTTTAAAAAACTGTCACCATGTGCACATCAGCATATAATTTATAATCACTGTTGTGGCATAAAGTGGCCAATAGAGAGGGCCTGGCCAACCGAGGGGGCTTTTACCTTAATATTCCTGTTTCTTTCTTTTTCTTTTTTTTTTTTTAATTTTTTCTTTTCTTTTCTTTTCTTTTATTTTGGTATCATTGAAAGGCGTGTCATGTCTACCTTATAATTACAGGAACAGCAGGAAGTTGCAAAAAAGAGAAGGATATAAGTAAAGACGGTCAAAATAAGGTAGAACACACTAATGTCAGTATGGGAAAGTGTAAACTTTGCGGTAAAAGCGTAGCCAATCTAAAGAAACATATGAAATCGCATTATCCTGACAAATATCAGTGTCAGATATGTATGATATCGTTGACGAGGTCGGACAATTTGAAAAGGCACATCAAATTGAAACACGGTATACGAGAAGGCTCCTTGATACCGCCGTTCTTACGTTTTGAGCATAATCATTTCCTTGCCAAAACGGAATCCTCGTATCTGACTAATTAACACCGAGTTAAACCTTTAACCGAGTAAAACACGTATTTATTACGAATTTAATAATCGAATCTGTTCGACAATTAAATTCTATTCCTAAACAATAATATTTTATTAATATATATATAATATATTTTCCGCCAAAGAAAAAAGAATAAAAAGAAAAGTTAGAAAAGTGTGTATAAGTAGGTAGGTAGGGGGGGTGGCTAGAGGGGGGGAGGACGACGGAAGTGAAAAAGGGGGATTTGATTTTGAACGAAACGACACGAGGATGGGAAAGGATAAATTGAATAAAATATTAACACGGAGAAAATTGCTCTACTCGGTTAAAGGGGTTTGGGGGAAGGGAGGAGGAGAGGGGGGCCTAGGGGTTCGTACGGTTTAATTATTGTAATCATTTTGTTTTGTTTTTCTTCAATGACTGTTTTCTCTCCTCGTCAATAACGTCGTCCTTTCTCACTCGAGTGGATTTATTTATTCAAAAAGGTTTTTAATCGAGGACCCCTTTCGCTTTCGTAATTTTCCCCCCGTTAAATAATAATAATAATAATAATAATAATAATAAAGTTAATTAATTTAATCGATTAAGCGAATTTTATAAGAACGAAAGGAAGATTTAAACGAGAGTTGTTTCCGCGTAAAATAATTATTCTCTTAAGGAAATAAGTATTTTTTTATTATACTATTTAAACTGATATATTTTTAGATTGAATGAAACACCACGTACTTTTTCGTGGATAATTATTTATACGGATATGTGTTTTTTTTTTTTTTTTTTTTAATTTAACGAATAAGTGCGACTTCGATAGGATATATTATATGGCTATGGTGTTTGCAGAGGGTTTGATAGGAGGGACAAAGGGGGAAGAAGAAAAAAAAAAGTTCGATTAACGTTAATTATTAATTAACAATTAATCGTGTCAAAGATCTCACGCGAAATAGAGAATTTAAATAACGAACAAGTACAAATCATTTTATTCTATTTTTTTTTTTTTCCATTTTATTATTACTACTACTACTACTACTATTATTATTATTATTATTAATATTAATATATTTTTATTATTATTATTATTATTATTATTATTTTATTCTCGTCTAATCTTCGTTGGAAAGATTTATTTGCAATTTTTAACAACGTGTACTCGTTGTTTCTCTCTCTTTATCTCTTCTTTTCTTTTTAAATTTATTTTTTTTTTTTTTTTTATAAACAAAATCAGAAACCACGATTGAAAGTTCCGACGCTTCGAATTTGATTTGAAAATTTATTTTTATACGAAAATAAAAAACAAATTCGATCGTATAATCAATGGGACGAGTGAAAAATATTTTTAATATCGAGTGTGTCTCGTCATAAAAATTTAATTAATTTCATTTTCTCTCTGTGTGTAAGATTTTGATTTATTTTTATTATTATATATATTTTTAATGTATATATATATATATATATATATATATATATTTCGTTCGCACGTAATTGTAAATTTTAGAAAATATCTACGAGTTTTACGCATACATAATTTTAATTTTTTATCACACAGAATATTTTTGTAAAGGGGCAGGGGTGGATGGGTGTGGGGGTGGGGGTGGAGGAGAAAAAGAGACAAAGAGAGAGAGATATAATTATCATCTATTTAAAATCTATTTAAATATTTGTAATTTCTATCTATATTATCTTATTTATTTAATTTATTTATTTTTTTCTCTTTTATTATATATACACTCGCAAAAAAAAAATAATAATAATAATTTAATCGCGCTATAAAACTAAACGCACACTGATGCAGTACAATCGTTAAAGCACACGATAATGATTCATACACACGTATAAATTAGGTTGTACGGAAAGTAATTTCGTATTTTTTCTCATCAGCAAAATAAAAGTATATATATATAGGGTGTTTCCGAAAATGTGAGTATAAGTTCAAGGATAGATTTAATACGTTAAAAATAAGAAAGAAAAAAAAAAAGAAAAGGTGTTCACATGAATATAATATAACAGATAGTTACTTTTGTCTTCCAGTAATTTTGATAACTAGAATTGCTTCCCTTTAATTGTTTACAATTTGTTTAGTCTGTTATATGAAGACTGTTAGATGCAGACATTAACTAACCAATCGTATTGTTCATTTTTAATGGAAAACTTATATGAACACCCTGTATATATATATATATGCCTATATATATTTACAAATAAAAAAATCGGGTATATATGTATTATATATAATTGATTTTAATTATAATAAGTAGCGCATCATTATTCTGATGTTTCTCGCAAGATAGACGAATATACGCGCGTATAGATATTAATTATTATAATTATATATATATTTATATATCTTTATTAGTTATTATTATTAGTTATTATTATTATTATTATTAGTTATTAGTTATTAGTTATTATTAATATTATTAGTTATTATTATTATTACTACCATTATTATTTATACTCATAATATTTATATATATATATTTATATATCTATATATATACATAAACATATATTTATATTTATAAACTTAGGTTGTGAAAGTAATAATACGTCGAAGACTGAGTGGCAAAGTAAGAAAAAAAAAAAAAAAATAAGAAAAAAAAAAATCAGAATTATTTTCGCGGGTCCAATGATGTAACGGGGCCCAAGAAAAAGAAAAAAAAAAAGAAAGAAAGAAAGAATATGAAATAGTCATAAAAAGCTAGTCTCCGTCGTAGATCTCCGGGTAATTGAAAAATGCGGAAAATGACGGCTAAAAATACTTCCTTATTAAAACGTAGGCTTCTCTATTATTTTTTTGAACGGTGCCTTTTTTTATTTTTTATTTTTTTTATTTTTTTTAAATCTTTTTTTCTTATCACTAGGAATTAGAGATAATAATATCGAAAGAACACGGCTTATCGTTGCAACCTGTGCCTAAATACGCTGCGTTTAATCCTTTAAGGCACGAAATTTTACAAAATAAACCAACAAACCTCCTCCCCCGCCCCCCCCCCCACTCTGCCATTTCATCGTTATGCGTTTCAGAGAAATTGGATTCCTTTTTTTTTTTTTTGTTTAATCAATAAATTAATAACGTAATATAATATATATATACAAAACATATATAAAATAAAAAAAAAAAAAAAATAATAATAATAATAATTCAATATTGCACAGAGAGTAACGCATGAAAAAGGTGGGAACCACTCTTTTAATACCGCCCGTGCCTCAAAGAATTAACAAACAAAAAATTAAACCATCGAATTATATCATATTTTATATAGTATATATTTACATATATATATATACACATTAATATACATATATACACATATATATATATATCCTTGTCCTACGTTCGTCTACCTCAACTATCATCCTATATCAATTAATCTTCCATCTCTTTGTAAACTCTTCATCGTTACAAACTTATTTTCTCGAGCTTTCATACTTGACCTTTTTGTTTTCTTTTTTTTCTTTTTTTTTTTCCTACTTCGAACCCTTTTTAACTCATCGATTATCAATTACGTGTCTCGTATTATTATGTCACGTCTTTGCAATGTTAATATTTTTTTTTCTCTCCCTCCTCCTTCTTCCCCCACCACCACCATCACCAATTGTTTTCCTTCCTTAATCTTTTTTCTTTCCTTTTTTAAATCTTTGACTTATAACCGTGATATATATCGTTTTAAAAGTTGAATTTTGTAATGTTAATATTTTTTTTTTCTCTCCCCCCTCCTCCCCCTTCCCCCACCACCACCACCATTTGTTTTCCTTCTATATATCTTAATCTTTTTTCTTTCCTTTATTTTTGTTCTTTTCCTTTTTTAAATCTTTGACTCGCAATCGTGATATATATCGTTTTAAAAGTTGAATTCGGGTTCCCACAGAATTTGGTAGACTGCTATATATATATATAGGAGATAGGTGGATAGACAGGTAAAACGAAAATCCTTTGGTAGAACGGTACAAACGTTTTGATTGATTATACTTCTATTGTGGTGGTGAGATGGTAACGATGGTGATAGTGATAGTGGTGGTGTGTTGGTTGGTTGGTTGGTGTGGTGGTGGTGGTGACGATGGTGATGATAGTTGGCGAGTGAATGGCGATGGTCGCGTCGTAGGACGGTGAAATTGAAATAGGTTTGTCCATTCATCGAAATAGCTAAAAAGTAAAAAAAAAAAAGAAAAAAAAGGTTTAAAATAATGGCCCGTCTCGGATTCTCGTTCCTGTCGTCTAAATCGTTTTACGTATACACATACATATACACATTCATATCTGCATATGTATGTGTATATACATATAGAAATATTTCATTAATTGAAGAATAGGAAATTTTGATCGCTTATTATAGTTTCGTATTTTCACGCATTCTGTTTTTTTCTTCTCTTCGCATCTTCTTCTTCTTCTTCTTTTAATCTTTCACGGATAAACTTCGTTTTAGTTAATTTCTAAATTAATTCGTACGATTCAAACTGAATTCTCCCTCCTCTTCGAGTATTCGAAGAATTTTTCTATGTGTGTGTGTGTGTACTATTTTCGCATAACACGTACACGTAAAGAAATTCTCATTCTATATTTGTTTTTATTCCAATTCAAGATATTAATTCGTAGTATACTGAAGAATTCTAATTATACGTAATGTAATGTACAAAATACTATTTAATACTCGTTAGATATATTATTAGATAAATATATAGGATATAATACACGTGTCTATATAGTTTCCTACGTTTTTTTTTCTTTTTTTATTATTTATTTATTAGAAACCAATCGTACCTGTTAATTAACATGACTCGACAATATTACGATACCTGGATTCGTTTTAAAATAGAAATACATTAAAGATTTTAAAAAGCAAACGATGATAATAATAATAATAATAATCATCATAATCATCATCATCATCATCATCATTATTTTAAGAGTTAGATAAATGTACTTATGTACTTTTCAAATATACTATCAAAACTTTGAACTTCCTTTTACGTCTAAAGGAATAGAAGATATCTTCTTCTACTTTTATAACGGAATATCTTATTGTTTCGAACTAACGTAACTTCTAAATTGTAACTTCTTTGAGATATTCCACGAATTGAGAAAACTGTCTGCCAGGTTTGTGTCTGTGTTGGAAATTGAGATGATTGATCGCGCACATATAGATACGAATAAAGAAAGAGTTGAGCAGCGGGAGCAAGTGGGGGGTGGGGTGGGGGGAGGGAGGTGGAGGTGGAGGAGGAGGAGGAGGAGAGAATAACTCGACAAAATTATTATACGCGTCGTTAGTTTTTGAGTTATTAAAATACTAACCACGAAGACAGGAATATATCTAATGAAAATGAACACTCGATGATTATTCATCGAAGATACCCGCGTACCTAACTCATTCTTAATTCATTTTGTATTTTTTGAAGTTGTACTTCTTTTGGCGCGTTGGGGAAAATGTAATGGGGAGTGATTTTGTTCCGAGCGTCTGGAAAAACGACACCATGAAGTTTGTCGGTATTTAACGATGTCCGGCAAAGAGATTTCAAATTTACGGCATGAAGTTGTCTTCTTTTCTTCGTCCCCTTTTTTTCTCAAGCGGGTCACCCATCCAAATACTAATCGTACTCAACGCTGCTTGACTTAAATGATCGAGCGGGAACCAATGCTATCACAGCGCCATGGCCGTTGACGCATAAATTAATTCAATATATCTCTTTTATATTTAGTGTGGACTGATATCTATATTTTGATATTTTTGTTTTTTTTTTGTTTTGTATTCTTTCTTATATATGTAATATATCGATCGATTGAAAATATGTTTCCTTTCTTTTTTTTTTAAAGTTATTTTTGAAGTTATTGAGGTTATGTTCGTTTTGGTACGGCAAAGAAATATAACTTCTTACGTGCGTACATAAGTACACACACCAGTTTTTGTTTTGTTTTGTATTCTTTCTTATATATGTAATATATCGATCGATTGAAAATATGTTTCCTTTCTTTTTTTTTTAAAGTTATTTTTGAGGTTATTGAGGTTATGTTCGTTTTGGTACGGCAAAGAAGTATAACTTCTTACGTGAGTACATAAGTACACACACCAGTTTTTTTATTCTTTCTTATATATATCTTCTTCTTCTTCTTCTTTCTTTAGTTTAGGCAAATTGCCTGTTTCGTAACGACGTTTTTCTGCCTATTGCACTGTTAAATTGTCGCACCATCGTTTTCGTGGGCGTCCCGTGCTTCTGCGGCCTACAGGTGACTTATCCCGTGCAATTCTGACAATTCTTCCGTTGTCCATTCTGTTAATATGTTCGTTCCATTCTTTTTTCTTTTTAGTATCCATTCGTTGATGTTTTCCACTTTGCATGTTCTTCTTATATCTTCACTTCTCTCTCGATCCAGTAGTGTTTTTCCAGCTATTCTGCGAAGAACTCTCATTTCGGTTGTCTCTAGTAACTGTTTCGTTTTCGCCGTGTCTGGTCGAGTTTCTGCGGTATGTGACATAATAGGTCTTACCATTGTCTTGTAGATTCTTGCTTTGGTCTCTATGTCAATGTTTTTGTTTCGCCATATTGTGTCATTCAAACAACCCGCTATTCTGGATGCCTTCATCGTCTGTTCTCTTACCTCTGCTTCAACATCACCATATCCTGAGATTTCTATTCCTAGGTACTTAAATCTCATTTCCTGCTGAATAACCTTCCCTTCAATTTCCAGTTTGCATCTTAACGGCGTCTTTGATGTTGTCATGCATTTAGTTTTCTGGGCCGATATTTTCATGTTGAATGATTTGGCTATGCAGTTAAATCGGTGTAGTAGACGTTGTAGATCATCCTCATTTTCGGCCACTAATACAGCGTCATCAGCATAGCATAGGATGGTTATTTCTTCACTGCCCATTTTATATCCTTTTAGCAGTCTTACGTTTCTTATTATTTCGTCCATAATGGTGTTAAAAAGCAGGGGACTTAGGGAATCCCCTTGTCGGATACCACGACCTGCATCAATCGGTTCAGTCAAGGCGCCATTTATCTTTGCTTGGATCTTATTGTTTCTATAGATGTCCTCTATGGTCTTGATAAGATTGTTCGGAATTTGCCGGTTATAGAGGAGGTGTATAACATCCTTTAATTGCACTCGGTCGAATGCCTTTTCCAAATCAATGAAACACATATATGCTGGTCTGTTGTATTCAATTGATTTTTCTGTTATCTGTCTTATGATGAAAACCGCGTCTGTGCACGATCTGCCTGATCTGAATCCCTGCTGTTCGTCTTCTAGATTCGTTAAGCTGTTAATTTTATTCGTTATAATCTTTGTCGTTAGTTTTAATGAAGTGTTTAAAAGATTGATTCCCCTGTAGTTTGTAGGCAACTTTTTGTCTCCTTTTTTAAACATAACTATAGTTGTACTAGTTCGCCATTCGTCAGGTATTTTGTGTTGGCATAGTATTTTTTGGATTAGGAATGTTATTTGTTGTGTGAGACGTTGACCACCATATTTTATTAGCTCGTTTTGGATGCCATCTTGCCCTGAGCTCTTCCTATTCTTTAGTCTTCGAATAGCTGTTTCTACATCACTTGACTCAATTTGTATGTCGCTTCTGGTTATTATTTCTGGCGTATTTAGTTCCGTTTGAAGTTCTTCTGATTTATAGAGCTCTGTTAGATAGTTAATCCAATTTTCTTTTGTGATCTGGTTTGTTTCTATCATTTCATTGACCTCCTTTCTTTGATTTCTAATAAATCGCCAGATTTGTTTTTGAAGTCCATAGAAGTCACTCTCCATTCTTTTCGAAAAAATCTCCCAATAATTTTGCTTTGTTTGCCTTACTAATGTCGCTGTTTGATTCCGGATTCGTCTATAAGTTTCGTATGACTCAGGTGTTCTTAATGTCCTATAGTTAAGGTATGCTATTTTCTTTTTTTTGCATATTTCCTTAATCTCTGGGCGGAACCAAGGAGTTTTGATCATTCTAGCCCGGTTTTTTACAGTTCGTGTTCCCAGGGCTTCATATGCAGCTTCTAAAATGTTGGTTCTTAGTTTCTTCCAGGCTATGTTTATGTTATCTTCTTCTTTTATTGGGCTTTTTTCGATTTTTTCTTTCAACCTGTTCTCGTATAGTTGTTTGGTTGATAAGTTCCATAGTGACTCGATGTTTATTTTCAATTCTTGAGTTACTCGTGCAAGATTTCTTTGGGGTTTAAACTTCATTCTTATCTTTGCTAATAGTAGGCTATGATCGCTCCCTACATATATATCATCTTATATATATATATATATATAAGATTATTATATATATATATAATAATAATTATTTTTTTCTTTTAAGTTATTTCTTTTCTTTGAAGTTTTTTTTTTGAAGTTATTTTTGAGGTTATTGAGGTTATGTTCGTTTTGGTACGGCAAAGAAGTATAACTTCTTACGTGCGTACATAAGTACGCACACCAGTTTTCTTTTATTATATTTTTTATATTTTCATTATATTCTTATTATTTTTCTATACATAATTTCATTCGTAAATTCGATTTTATCATTTTTTGTACACTTACACGTATGTGTAAAAACCCTATCTGTAAATTATTGGCCCATATGCGTCTAGAAGAGAGAGAGAGGGGTGTGCGTGGGTGTCAATTTTTTAACGAATATATTTATATATGTGTGGATTTCAATCTGACTATCCGTTATTTTTGTTCCTATCTATTTTTGATTTAGATTGCACAGTGATATCGATTAGTAGTCTGTGCAGTTAATTAACACTAGACGCCCTTCATTAGCCTAATTACTCTAGACAAATCTTTCTCTATTTATCTATCTATTTCTTTCTGCCTTTCTTTCTTTCTTTCTTTTCTTTCTTTCTTTCTCGCTTTTCACCTTCTATCGAACGATTACGCTTTTCCCTTTTTCTCTTTTCCACGTAGAGAGATACTCCTCCCCCTTCACACACATACACACACACACATATATATGTGTACATAGATGGGATATTTAGGTACCACTACTATCGTTCGAGCAATCGACTCGGCGTAAACTTTTATCGTTGCTCTTTGAAACTTCAGCATAGTCGGTTCGGTGGTAGTGGTGGTGGTGGTGGTTGTGTTCAGGATGCGTCCTTTTCTCCGACTCCATTTCCTTTTATCCGAGACGAATCAAAGCGCGATTTCAAAAAGCTACGAACGAATGCTTTCTCTCTCTCTCTCTCTTACTCTTACTCTTGTTCTCTCTCTTACTCTCGGATTATGATTAGAAAATACAGAGCATGTGATGTACGATGCTTTTCATGACGTAGCAGGAGGAAACTCTTCAAACATGTATAAATAGCTCAGAATAGAGTTGGTATTCTTTCTTTCTTGCTTTATTTTTTAGCTTTCCGACTCTTTTACTCTCTTTAACTTGAATCTAAGCAAGTAAGCATCAGGCAAATTTCCAAAGCGCGATTTCTCATCGTATATCCCCCTTTTTTTACGTAGCAAAAGGCTCGATGGAATTCTCCCGAGATCCGAGACGAGATCAGACTAGACTAAACCAGACTAGTCTAGACCAGACTACTAGACGAGACGAGACTAGACAAACAAGACTGATGATCGATTATTTTTTCTAACAAACGAAAAAGCGTTGTCACTTTGTTCCTTGTAAATCACTCACTCCCCTCTACGTCGCGTCTTGTGTAAAACCTTTAATGGAAACGGCATATATTTTCTTTTTATCATTTTTTTTCTTTCCTTTCTGGCAGGAGGAAGGGGTTTTCTTGTTCATTTTTTTTTTCTTCGTTTAACTTCTTTAACGTTATTTCAAGTAAATTTCAATTGACGGTGGGAGAATAAAAGTAATTTCGTAAAACACTACGAGGGGTATAATAATCAGCTGATAATAATATCTCGTGAAATCAAGGGGTGGGGGGGGATACGTGTCTTTTTGGCAGGAGGAAGGGGTTTTCATTTTTTTTTTTTTTTTTTTTTTCGTTTAACTTCTTTAACGTTATTTCAAGTAAATTTCAATTGACGGGGGGAGAGTAAAAGTAATTTCGTAAAACACTACGAGGGGATATAATAATCAGCTGATAATAATATCTTTCGCGAAAGCAAGGGGTGGGGTGGGGGGGGATACGTGCTCTGCATCTTTCTTTTTATTTTATTTTTTTATTTTCTTTTTTATTTTTTTATTTGAAAATTAACGTCGTACTTTAACCCTTTGACTGCTATGGGCGCATATATGCGTTTGGTAAAAGAAATTACCAAGGTGGTCTATCTAATATTAATGTCAAATAACGTAATGTTGGTTTGAGAAATTGATTATTCTTTTAAATCTTTTCACATGAAACTTATTCATATATATAAGAAACAAAAAAAACTTTGATTATTAAATATAATTTATTGTTAAATCTGGATTAAAGTAAAATCAGTGAATGAAACAAATACACTAATAATAAACTATTCCGTTCTTACAAAACACTTCAGCTAAAAGTATTCAACAGTCAAAGAGTTAATACGATTTTTTACTTCCATATAATGCGAAAATTTATGAAAACTTATGATAATTTATGATAATTTATCCTAAATACTTTATACTTCGATTTTTCTTTCTTTTTTTTTTTTTTTTATTTTCTTTTTTCGATAATTAGCTTAACGATCATTATACTCATTAACTTTCCATTGATATTTTTCATAGTTATTCCATAAGTTTTGTTACCTCTTTAAAGATAATCCAACCATAAGGGACAATTATTTCCAATATTTTTTCGTAAATCCCTCCCTCTCCCCCACTCTTTTCATCGTATAAAACATTTTTACTAATAGCGTTGATCAAAAGTATCATCTCTTATATCCCGTGTCTTTTTTTTTCGGATCATTATTACTCGATTACTTTAATAACAAAAGAAAACATCAAAAATTAAAGAATTAACAGATTCTATTTCGGTTGGGGATAATCTTTGTTTTTTTTTTTTTTCAATTATTCGTCATCTTGAGAAGAATCATCGATCTAACTAAAGAATAATAAAAAAGAAAAAAAGCAACTAAAAAGCAAAATACACGTGCATACATACGAAATGATTGGTCGGGTGATGGGGGTAGGAGATTGGGTAGTTGGGGAGGGGGTTGAATTGACAATTTTGATTATAAAGAAGAATGCTAGTAGCTAGCAAGCTACATTTTTCGATACATCGAACACATAGATCTTAATATTAGTGTATCTTTCATATTTTACGTACGTATAGGGGTAGTTTAATATTCCCGAAGTAACGTTGACGACGTGCTTAGAGTTAACACGGATCGATAGTTAACAGAGGAATGATACACACACGAGAATAGGAAAGGGTAGGAGGGAGAGGAGAGAAGGGAAAGGGGTAGGTAGATGTAGGAGAGGGGTGGGGGTAGGAGGGGGGGTTGGTAGAATAAGACAGATCGTTTGAAAAATAAGCTCCTTAAGGGCGAATATCTTTTGACCTTATTATTTAGACGTGGTTGGATGATAGTAGAAGTTGAAGTTTCAAATGAGAAGGTGTACTAAGAGTTTAGTAAGAGTAGACAAAGAAAAGCAGGGAGGGGGAAAGAGGAGAAGGAGGGGTAAAGAGGAGAAGGAGGGGGAGGAGGAGGATAGCTAGCAAAAGGTTTTTCGATAAGAGGATCAACCCGTAAGACGTGTACCCAATATATATGCCATGGAAAAAGATAGTTTCGTTTTCTCGAGTAGACTTTACTTTCCTACGACTCTTATTTTCCTACCATAAACTCTTTAGTTTAGTCAATGGAGTAGAATCTGGTAAGAGGAGTAGTATATAACTTCTCGTTTAAAGAGAAAGAAAGAAAGAAAAAAAAAGAAAAAAAAGAGAGAGAGAGAGAGAGAATGAGGCATATAGAAGATAACGATTGAGAACAAAAATAATAGTTATCAATATTTATAATATAAAGTAACGTTAAATTCATTCTTCGTGGTATTAGAAATTGTTGTTTAATTAATATTTCGTATTAAAATATGTATTTTCGATATAGTATTAATTCAATTCATTGGTTCACATATTTTTCTCTTCGAATTTTTATTTATCTATTATATAAATAATTTAATATATATTTATAATAAATAAATAAATTATTATAATTATATCTAATTATATTTATATAAATATTAATAATTTAATATATATATATATATATATATATTTATTTATTATAAATATATATTATATAATAATATATATTTTTTAATATAATATATATTAATGACATAATATATATTATATTATATTATAATAATAAAATGATTATATATATTAATACACATATATATTAATATATGTATGTGTGAATATATGAATATATATATGTAAACGTTATATTAGAAAGTTTATTGTCGAAGGGATGGTCAGGTTGTAAATTAATAGATAGAAAGACGTACCTTTCTCTGGCTCTTCCATGTCCTTGATACCTTAATTATTGGAAGTTAATTATGCCATCAGTTTGCCACTTCTCTCTCTCTCTCTTCCTCTCTTTCTCTCTTGGCATCTTTGTAACAGAGTCAACAGAGTAATACACGTTACCGATTTTCTCTATTATCATTAATTTTCGTTGCTTATTTTCTTCCAACGACTAACACAAATATACATTTTTCCCATGAATCCCGTGGAGACAAGGAAATAATATTATGGACGGAGGGGGGGAGGGTTTCATTGGTCAAAGGGTTGATATAATATAAAGAATAAATTAAAAATACTATACAACCGTGTATTCGTTTTGCAACAGCAGGAAGCAAGAAAGAAAGAGAGAGAGAGAGAGAGGAATAAAAAGGGTAGTGAAAGGGTGGAAGGGAGGGGGAGTAGAATAAAAGAAAACCGGTAGGTTGGGAGGGAGGGAGGGAGGGAGGAGAGATTCTTTATACTCGTAACGGTTACGTCGCGGTCCGATTTTGAACAATGGGGGGGTAAAGAATTTTGTTCGAGTAATAAAAAAAAGCATTGATAGATAGATTCGTAACTTTCTTGTCGGATTATTTGGCAGCAGCAGCAGTCACGTGTGAATTTAGTGAGCATAGTCGAGTTTGAAAGAAAAAAAAAACAGAAAAAAAGAGAGAAGAAAAAAGTCAAGTTTCTCTTTCCTTCCCTCCCACCCTTCCTCTCTCTCTCTTTTTCTCTCTCTTTGCGTGCATCTTCATGGAAAATATTAGAGCTCTCGTGGGGGAGAAGAGAAGCAAGCCAGCGACCCGGAATCTGTAATCGTGGGCTTTTCTTGTACGCCGACGGAGTCACGCACGTATTAACTACCACGTGTTGTATGTGTGTGTGTCTGTGTGTGGTTGTTATACTATTCCTCTCTTATGTTCCATGTAGTTTAGTTGAATACGTTGGAGAGTAGACTAAAGAAAAATAAAAAGAGAGAGAGAGAGAGAGAGAACGAGAAATAAATAAAGGAAGAAATAAAGAAAGAAAAATAAAAAAAGAGGCTAAGAGAAAGAGAGAGGAGAGAGAGAGGGGTTGAGGTTGAGGGTGAGGGTGAGGTTGAGGGTGAACCCCAGAGCTAGAGAGGGAGAGGGTAAAGTCTGCATCCCCTATTTCTATACATAGCAGTTCCTCCACCCTTATACATATTCGCGTCCTCCTACTTTCGAAGCATACAGAACTTCTAGCAGCTTACTGTAATAAAGAGTAGCCTTGTAATCGATGACAGTGGACGCATATGTCGAGTTTTTCATAGTACGAAGATCGATCCCAACCGTTGTGTGTGTCCCTTTCTTCAATTCCCTCTACTACTCTCTCTCCTCCCCACGTTTTTCCCCTCTTCTCCCTCTCCCTCCCTTCCATTCTCTTCTCTTCTCTTTTCCCTTCTTCTAATTCACCCCTCTCTCTATTCTGATTTTTCTTTTTTTTTTCCCTATTTTTCTGAGGGTATTAACAGTTCTCTCTCTCTCTCTCACTCACTGACTCACTCACTCACTCACCAAGTGTCGTCTTTCGTGTCAAGGGGGTGACAAGGAGAGAGAGGGAAAGGGAGAGAGACAAGGTGGTGAGGCAAACACAAACCGCCAGCTGGGAGAAGAACCCTCCTTTCCTTCCTTCCTTCCTTCCTTCCTTTCTCCCTCCCTCCTCCCTTCAGACTACGACCTAGCAACCTTCCCTCGAGGGATGCTGGGGCCGACGAGAGTCAAGCTCTCCTCGTTGATCGGACTATATAGGGGTAGTTTCCTTCTCTTGCTTATGCCTGTTAGTTTCGTTCTATTACTACCGTAGTTTATATCACGTGACAATACACGTTCGTTGTATATATATATATATTTTTATTTCGCAGCTGCTTTTCGTTGCAGTTTCATTGTTGTATTCGGCTTTCTAACCCTTTCACGTGGTTGTCTGAATTTTCGGTTTCAAATCGTATATATATATTAATTAATATTATATATATATTAATATTATAATTATTATATATACAATATTAAATTACAATATTAAATTTATATATATATATATTGATATGTACGTGCATATATAAATGCATATATTTTTGTATATATATATATATATTAATTAATATTATATATATATTAATATTATAATTATTATATATATATTATAATTATTATATATACAATATTAAATTACAATATTAAATTTATATATATATATATTAATATGTACGTGCATATATACATGCATATATTTTTGTATATATATATATATATTAATTAATATTATATATATATTAATATTATAATTATTATATATATATTATAATTATTATATATACAATATTAAATTACAATATTAAATTTATATATATATATATATACATATATTGATATGTACGTGCATATATACATGCATATATAATATTATAATTATTATGTATACAATATTAAATTACAATATTAAATTTATATATATATATATTTATATGTACGTGCATATATACAAGCATATATTTTTGTATATATATATGCATATATTTTTCTAGATAATTTTTCTTTTTAATTTATTCCACATATTCGAACTCTCTCTCTCTCTCTCATCTTTGTAGATTACTTTAAAACTATTTAAACGTATAAATCATCGATTATAAAAATATATTAAGAAATATTTTCGATAGAAAGAACAACATTGGTCATTCCTTTCTTTTCTTCTCAAACCGACATGATAATTCAATCTTTTTTCCCCCGAACAGTAGGCTCATTCATCTCTGTCTTCTTCTTCTTCTTCTTCTTGTTCTTCTTTTTCTTCTTGGACTCGACGAAAAGATACTTTTTTTCGATTCCCGTCTACTCAGGATTATTTCTTTTTTTTCTTTCTCGTTTTGTTTTCTTCCTCCTCTATGATTCTCAAATGAAACGTCGAGATAACACGTACCAGGCATATAAATCATAGACGACGTGTACTCTCGAAGGATAGAAAAACCCACCCCCCCCTTCTTCTCGTTTTCTCAATATTTATGAGAAAATCAAACGCACACTCATTGTACGAGAATAAGTGAATATCATTTTTCCAACTAAGTTTTATCATAGGAAGTTGACAGTATATCGATTGGTGGTATCAATACAATTGTATTCTCAAATCTTGTGAATTCAAATTACAAGAAGAATATAAAAAAGAAAAAAAAAGAAAAATGTAATCCTCATTAGAATTGTTTCGTTCACGTTAAGAAGATTTGGACAATTCCTTTGCTTGTAACAGTTTGATACACACACACACACACACACACAGACAGACAGACACAGACACGCGAATGAATATGTGTACGTATTCGCAAGGAAGGTTTTATTTTCTCCGATAGAGTATGAAAAAAAAAAGTGCACAACTTGCACTTTCACAATTTTGTGTCTGTGTGTTGTGTTTTCTAGATTGTTACGCATCGAATTCGTTTACACGTTCGAGACCTTTCCCTCGTTTTCCGTGTTAGAAAAGGATGGGGAGTAGTTGAGAAAGGGTTGGAAAAGGGATGGGTTATGAGATGAGGAAAAGAGGTTGAGTAGAGTGAGTGGGTGAGTAGCCCATACTCTGTGTGTACTACTACTACTACTACTATTATTATTATTTTACTATTACTAGGAGAAACCTTTATCGTTGTGCTTTCTTCGAGCTTATTCTTAGCTGCTACTAGTGTTGGAAGTGTTGAAAAAAGGGTGGGTGGGTAGGGTAGAGTAGTAGGTGGTGCAAAATGTGAAGGCCGTTTGACGACGTTTACGTTGAACAGGAGGTATTAGATGACGAAAGTTTAGTACCACCCTTCGAATTGCTCGACAAATCTTCAGAAATGCTTTTCTCTTTCTTAGAATCATCTACCAAGTGACTACTATTATATATAATATAGTATATACCGAGTGTCCTATTTAAAGTTACAAACAATACGAATATCATCTTCCCATTTTAATTTTAAATATTTATATATTTTTCTTTTTTTATAATATAATACTTAAAAGTAAACAGAACAATTTTTGACAAGTGGGGTATCAATAGTTTGATTATTATTCAAAATTTATTTTAGATGGGAAAATCGTGGTGTTCCAACGATAAAAATATTATAAATTAATTCTATTTTTGGTCGCCTTAGAATCATCTATCAAGTGATTACTATTATATATAATATAGTATATACCGAGTGTCCTATTTAAAGTTAGAAACAATACGAATATCATCTTCCTATTATAATTTTATATATTTATATATTTTTCTTTTTCTATAATATAATACTTCAAATAAACAGAACAATTTTTGACAAGTGGGGTACCAATAGTTTGATTATTATTCAAAATTTATTTTAGATGGGAAAATCGTGGTGTTCCAACGATAAAAATATTATAAATTAATTCAAATTGTAACAATACGAATATCATCTTCCTATTCTAATTTTAAATATTTACATATTTTTCTTTTTCTATAATATAATACTACAAATAAACAGAACAATTTTTGACAAGTGGGGTATCAATAGTAATTAATAATACCTGGTTTGATTACTATTCAAGATTTAGGATTTATTTTAGATGAGAAAAATTGTGGTTTCCAACGATAAAAACATAAATAAGTTAATTTCATTTTCTATCGTCTATTTTCCCCCATCCCCTCCCTCGATCACATTTACAAATCGAAATATTCTCGAATAAAGTGTTTTATCGCGATGTAATAAATTGTATCCGACTGGATGACTTATAATAGAAATCGAGAGATGTTTCGAGAAACAATAGTTCAAAACTCTTGGTTAAAATAAACGACACTTCTAACCCCCCACCCCAGCACACCCCATTCTGCCACCAACCAACCAACCCCCTTCTCTCTTTCTATTTCTCATTCTCGTCATTCGGTATACCCTAATCGTCGTAAATTTTTTTTATTTTGTTTTATTTTTATTATTTTATTTCTTTTGTGTTTCTTTTTTCTTTCTTTTTGTGTTGTTGCATCGAATACGGATCGAAGAATCGTAGAGAGACAAAGGATATCGGAATCGAGTGTGGGGGGGAGGAACAGGGGGAGGGGGTAACGTCATCGACTCTCGTGGAAACGTCAGACATTTCCTCTTCGATTTGACGTTTCGTCCTTTATCTAGTCCTTCCTCTCTACACTCTATCTATCTATCTATCTATCTTTGTTTGTTTGTTTGTTTGTTTATTTTCTTTGTTGTTTTATCTCTCTTAAAATCGTCAACGAGAATATACTCTGGGCTTATACTGTAATCTAAAATCGTTGACTTTCAATTGATCAGAAATTGTGTTTAAGTGTTTTACTCTTCGTTTCAGTTCGTTTTTCTTCATTTTTTATTGTTTTTTTGTTTTCTTTTATATTCCAAGAACACGACAGAATAATATACTCGTTCGATATATAATTTTTATTATTATAAAATGATCGATGAATTGTTTAAGGGGGTGGGGTGGTTGGTTGGTTGGTTGGTTAGTTAATTTGTTTATTTGTTTATTTTTCTAAATTATTCTCTCATTAATTCATTTTCTTCTGTTATTTCGTTCTACGACCGAAAAATGAATTGTCAATCAACGAACTTTGTGTTTATAATTCGTCAAATTGAATATATCTTTTCTCTCGGTTTGTTAAATTTTGTCGTAGAGGAAGAAGAAACATTCGTAAAAGATGTAAACCAATGTTTACGATAAAACCTTGACCACCACCTCCCCCCACTCCCACCCCCACTAGGATGTAATATAAATATCTTTTAACAAAATATTTAACTTTAGTATCATCGCGTATATTTCACCTAACTTTTTATTCCGCACATTTTTTTTTATTGACCTTAAAAAACGTTACACTTTAGCGTACACCACACCACCATCCTTCTTTTCCTTCCTGTTTGCAAACCCTGTTTGTTATATTTCTTCTCTCGCTCTCGAGAAATATGAAACAAAAACAAACAAACAAACAAATAAACGTACAAAAAAGATATAGAAAAAGGAATCTAACGCGAGATTTTCACGCGTGACACGAGTACAAATTTTCTATCATAATTAAATTTGAAAAATGAAAATGATTTTTGTATACAGTGAGTGTTATAATATAATATATAGGGGTGGTAACGATTAAAATTTATATTTGATATTTTGACGTTAGACAACAACAATGTTGAAAACATTTATTAATCCACTCACCCGTTGCTGATTATCAGCAGGTACACCACACCATCCTTCTTTTCCTTCCCGTTGTTTGCAAACCCTGTTTGTTATATTTCTTCTATGAAACAAAAACAAACAAACAAACAAACAAACAAACAAACGTACAAAAAAGATATAGAAAAAGGAATCTAACGCGAGATCTTCACGCGTGACACGAGTACAAATTTTCTATCATAATTAAATTTGAAAAATGAAAATGATTCTTGTATACAGTGAGTGTTATAATATAATATATAGGGGTGGTAACGATTAAAATTTATATTTGATATTTTGACGTTAGACAACAACAATGTTGAAAACATTTATTAATCCACCCACCCGTTGCTGATTATCAGCAGGTACACCACACCATCCTTCTTTTCCTTCCCGTTGTTTGCAAACCCTGTTTGTTATATTTCTTCTATGAAACAAAAACAAACAAACAAACAAACAAACAAACAAACGTACAAAAAAGATATAGAAAAAGGAATCTAACGCGAGATCTTCACGCGTGACACGAGTACAAATTTTCTATCATAATTAAATTTGAAAAATGAAAATGATTTTTGTATACAGTGAGTGTTATAATATAATATATAGGGGTGGTAACGATTAAAATTTATATTTGATATTTTGACGTTAGACAACAATGTTGAAAACATTTATTAATCCACCCACCCGTTGCTGATTATCAGCAGGTATACCACACCATCCTTCTTTTCCTTCCCGTTGTTTGGAAACCCTGTTTGTTATATTTCTTCTCTCGCTCTCGAGAAATATGAAACAAAAACAAACAAACAAACAAATAAACGTACAAAAAAATTATAGAAAAAGGAATCTAACGCGAGATCTTCACGCGTGACACGAGTACAAATTTTCTATCATAATTAAATTTGAAAAATGAAAATGATTTTTATATACAGTGAGTGTTATATATTTATAGATGGTAACAATTAAAATTTATATTTGATATTTTGACGTTAGACAACAATGTTGAAAACATTTGTTAATCCACCCGCACCCGTTGCTGATTATCAGCAGGGGTACCGTTGAAAACAAAATGTATTTTAGTCGGAAACAATTGAAAATCATAAACAGAGAGTTACATTAGATTATTTCAACGCAACTAACATTGAATGATTGTTAATTAATCGAAGGAAATGTATATTGTGTAATTTATAAAGCAACCACATGGGGGGGGGGAGGTGAAGGAGTGTAACCGTTCTATTAGAAATTCACCGTTAAACTGGCTAACGCGTTGTGTACATCTATGAAAATTAATTAAACTTTTCTTTTATTTTGTTTAAAATAAGAAAAAACAAGTGCCATATAAAAGTGCCGCATTTAATCGTTGATAAACGAGACTCCTCCGAATCAGGCATTTTGCTTTAAACTAATCCGTATATATATATAATAATAATAATAATAATAATAATAATAATAATAATAATAATAATAATAATAAAAATGATTATATTATTAATTATCGAAGGTTATCATCATCCTTCCATAATTTTTACCATTTATCTAATATTAATTTTTAGAATTGTATTCCTATAAAATATAAATAATAATAATAATAATAAACAAACAAAAAAAAATACCTATTAGTAATTAAGTCGATATATTAAATCGAACCAATATATATATTTATATATAATATATATATATATTTAAAAGAGAATAACTAAAAAGATAATTAAACGAATAATTGTAATATTTTTGTATCGAAGAGATTTGTGAAATAAAAAAAAAAAAAGAAAAAAAAAGATAATAATCAAAAAGGATAAATGAAATTATTTCGTCGTGGTGTTGAAAACGCATCACGAATTTGTTGTTGTTCATATTTTGTACATTCTCTCTCTCTCTCTCTCTTTCTCTCTTTCTCTCTTTCTCGCTCTCTTTCGTAGATATTTTTGAATATTTCTTAAACTATTATATTTCATTTTGATCTGTGATCTTATATCATCTCTATATCATCTATCGCCTATCTTTGTTATTCTATTATATTTCTATTTTTCTAACACATTTTTCTTCTATCGGAAAATAAGTAGGAAAAATTCAATCAACAAAAGAAAAAATGTAAAAACATTTTTGAAGGATTCGAAACACGCAAGACAATTTGGTCAACCCTCCCCCACCCTATCCTTCTTCCTGTTCCCCCTTCCCCCAAAAAAAGATCGTCTTTTTATTCATGTAAAAAAAAAAAAAATATGATTGTTGAGAAGATTTAAAAAAAGGGGATAGTTTGAATTGTTGGTTTCGGTAAATCTGTTGTTTTCTTCTTCTTTTTCTATTTTCTATTTTCTATCTTTATCTATCTTTCTGTCTTCTTTTATATTTCTTTTCTCTCTCTTTCTTTCTTTCTTTTTGTTTTTATTTTCCTTTTTGAAAATTACAAGCGAGAAGAAAATTGTGACCAACCGACGTCTCTAACCCCGGTATACACAAATAAATGCACACCTAAACGCGAGAATCTGGTCGACTAACAAAGGATAATGATGTACTACTAACACACATAAAGGTACTCACTCATAGTAATTAATGTTAATAATCCTTTTGTATATACATTAATATTATAATATATATATAAAATTAATATAAATAATAAATAAAATAAATATAAATATATAAATATATAAATATATATATAATAATAAATATATAAATAAATAATATATACATATATATTTATTCATTTATTTATTTATTTATTTATTTATTTATTTATTTATTTATTTATTTAATCCTTTCGTTATATGACATGCTTTAACGGGGTTATCGTACAACGACCCTTATATGGATCGTCACAGTTTTGTTTCTTTTGCAACGATGCGACCTATATAGGGGTAGTCAGAAACGAAAGGGTTAAAATAACATTTATCTTTGTACAAAAGTTCTTCATTTGCATTTATTTGAAAACGCGTTTATCTCTGTGTGTATGTAAATCGCTCTAATCTGTAAATGATTAACATAAGCAAGCAAGCAATAATAATAATAATTATTTTTAATATTTAATATATTTGTTTATTTTCTTTTTTTATTTTTTTTTTTGGAGAGAATGAAATTTCTTTAGAGATAAATCTGGAAAATCGTATGAATTTTTCAATCTCTCTCTCTCTCTCTCTTTTTTAATATCTCAGTTTTTCCTTTATTAAACTTTGCTTGATTTTTGGTAGAAACTTTAAACGAAAGGTTTTAATATTTATTTGAAATATATGAAAAACGAACACAAAGGGTGTGAAAATTCAAATTTGGTTCGATATTGCAATGTAGGCTTGTTTATTGCTAAACAAAGAGAGAAAGAAAGCAAATGAGAGAGAGAGAAAGAGAGAGAAGAGAATAATCACGCGAAAAATCACGCTTTTTGGGGTTTCACGCTGAATTTTGGGGATATCCAGCATCCTGGCCCTTTTTTAATCTTCTTCCTTCGAACTTCCTATTACTCGAATCATCTAATTATTTACTTTTCTTTTTTTGTTTTTACTCGTAAATTTACCGCTCACTTTTTTGCCTCAAGAAAAAAGAAAAAAAATGAAAAATAACCAATGATCAAAAAAAGAAAAAAAAAGGGTTCGTCGTAACGACGATCCCAGGATTGTTAAAAGAGATTAATGTGCGTGTTACGTTCAAATAAAATATTTATAAAACGATTGTAATAAAAAGAATAATTGATAATGCGAGGAAGTCAAAAAAAAAAGGGATTAACTCTCCATTTTGAAAAATTCATTTGTGAATAATTTTGACCAATGAAATATTTTAACAACGTTTCAAATTATACCACGAGATTTTTCATTCAATTCCCATTTAAATGCGAATTTTAATGTTCCCTTCGCGCTTCCTTTTCTTTTTTTACTTTTTTTTTTTTTATTCAAACAATTATTGTAATAAATTGTATATACTAACGATGTTTTAAAACTATTCGTATAATTATTATTATTATTATTATTTTCTCTCTCTCTCTCTCTCTCTGTCTTTCTCGAAAAACTTTTTGATTAAGTGGAGTTAACCGATTTGACAAAATCTGGATGAGGAGGAGCAGTAGGAGGAGGAGGAGGAGGAGGAGGGGGAGGAGGTGGTGGTTCCAGTTAACAACGTAGAAAAGTTCTTTAACAAACGAAAGTGTATTTCTCCATCGAGAACGAAGGGAAATGTAATTTTCTTCGTTTCCCTCTGAGTGAATCGAATTGTCGAACTGTCAAATGGTTTTCTCAGGGGTTCCGTTTCAACACGACAGAAAGAAAGAAAGAAAGAAAGAAAGAGAGTATGAAAGGGACACGGAAAGAGAACAAAAAAAAAGTAAAAAAAGGAAAGAAAGAAAGAAAGTGAATGAACGAATGAGTGAAACTAATTCTGATTTCTAATGAAAATTTATGCTTCGAATAAACGTTTTCCAACTTGTCGAATGAGAATATTATATTTTTATCCTTTTCTTTCTTTTTATTTTCTCTCTCTCTCTCTCTCTCTCTCTTTCATCGTTGTCGTTCGTCGATTTAAACGTTCCATTGAAAATGACGAATTTTTTTGTTCCTTTCGAAACGACAGGAAATATTTTTTTGTTTCTTTCGATATCCGTTACTCACCTTTTATTGCTTCGACGTAAATTTAATTACGAAAAAAGGAACAACCTCCTCGGACACCTCTCCGAGGAGGTGTAATCCGAGTAATATTACGTCGAGAATGATTTTTCCTTTTTATTGAAAGAGAAAGAAACGGAGCCCTGAAAAATATCCTTGGAGGTTTATTTCGTTCGTTCTTTTTTTTTTTTTTTTGGGGAGAAATAAATTTTGTCCAACGTGCACTAACAAATATTAAACACAACGTGTTACAAAGAAAATACTAATACGAGAGATCGCACATCACATCGTTTGTTTATAATTATTATTTACGAAACGTGCTTTAATCGTCAGTTTGGTTTTTTTTTTTTCTTTCCTGTTTAATATTTCCCATTTAACCTTTTAATTTCCCATCGCACCTAATGCTGCAATGCTTTTGTTCAATCAAATATTTTCTTTCGATATATTGTATATATATATATATATATATATATATATATATATTATAACGAATTATTTTCAAACAAAACTAAATATAGTTCCTAGATAGAAAACATTATTTGAAGTTGGGGGAAAAGGTGGAGGGGGAAGGGGTTGAAACATCCCCCTTTGGTGCAATAGTATTTGGTCACGTCTGTCCATCGTGGTAAAAATTTGTGCTAACGTATCCCCATTCGAAAATATTTTTCCAGTATATACTTTGTTCTATTATTATTATTATACTTTATTGTTTTTTATTTTTTTTGTTTTTTTGTTTTATTCTATTTAAACTTTCGTTAATAATTCGTCGATACAATATTGGCTTATCTAATAATTTCGTCGGATCTACTGTTTGTTTCGTTACGAAATTTATTGACCATCAGCCCCCTCCCCCCCTACTTCACCTCACCCCTCACCCCACTCCCCCTCGACGTAAATTCAAACGAAGGTTGGTGTTTGCGATAGAGGGTGGATGAAATCGCAAAATTAGTGTACTAATAAATAAGAATATTTCGTTGGTGGGGCGCAATTAACGCATTAGTAGTAATACACATAATCGATCTAATATTTCGATAATAATCAAAGTTTTTACAAGTATAAACACATTTTTTTTTCGTTAGATAGAGAAAATATTTATTATCCATCGAAGTATTTTAACTTGATAGAAAATATTATAATTTAATCTTTCACATAACGTTTAACGTAATTTAAACAATGTTTTTCAATGATTAATCATCGTACGTCACTAAATTTTCTTTTTAAATCTTCCACTTCGAATAATATATGGTTTTTATCAAGTTTGAATATTTCGGGTGTCGTTAATTTCACTGTATAAAAAAAAAAATAAAACACATACACATACACGCACGCAAACACCAAAAAACAAATTAACATAACCTCAAAGTGTTTTTTAAGCTTGGTGAATATTTTATCACAATTTATTGATGATAAATTTGTAAAAAAGAAACAAATAAATATTCAAGGCCTTCGAACATCATACGCGACAAGAAAAAAAAACAAAAATCCTTTCGCGTCCTGCTTTCTCCATTTTTCTCTCTCTCTTTTTTTGTTTCCATCTTTCATTCTCTCTCATTTTTTGTTTCATCATCTTTCTTTCTCTATTTCAATCGTACATGTACATTACTTTCACACACATATTACCCAACCAATGCATCCGCATATATATATGTATATATATATATATATTTACATAACTTACATGTGTGTGTGTATATCATACGATAATATTTCTAAAAAAAAAATGGCTCTATTCTAACCGAAATGCAAAAATGGCACAGCAGCAATAGCAACAGCAACAGCAGCAGCAGCAAGCACGCACGTACAGCAGCCAGATACACCATTACACACGCACAACACACACACACACACACTCTCTCTCTGTCACGCTCACATCACGCATATACTCACGTACACATTTAAAAAAACGTTCTCTAACGTTGCTCAAACGTGTCGGCGGCACGCGTGCTCTTCTCCTTTCCTCCTCATTTGAAAGCTGGGAAGAAAAAGTGGTTTTGGCAAAGGCAAACAAAAATGTTCTTTAATAACTTC
Source organism: Polistes metricus (assembly GCA_010416925.1). Lineage (NCBI taxonomy): Eukaryota > Metazoa > Arthropoda > Insecta > Hymenoptera > Vespidae > Polistes > Polistes metricus. The sequence goes on from QUOH01000016.1 coordinate 3,055,868, forward strand.
TTCTTCTTCTTTTTCTTTTATTTCTTTTTTTTTTTCTTCTTCATTTTTTTCATTTTTTTCATGCGGGAGTGGTTAATCTAACTGGTGGTGCGCTGTGTGTACAAATTAAAAAACAAAAAATAATAAAAATAATAAAAATAATTCTACTGGTGTCAAGAGGGGGGGAGAGGGAAGGGAAACAGATCGGTCGATCGTTGTGTTGTAATAGGTGTGACGTAATTATTTTACATGATTTTTCTTTTTTTCTTTTTTTTTTTTTTCTTCTTTTTTGAATTTCATTTCATTTTATTTTATTTTTTTTAATTTTATTTTATTTTATTTTTTGTATATTACGGGTGGCAAAACGGGGTTTCTGTGGGACAGAAACAGAATGAGAGAGAGAGAGAGAATATGTGTGTGTATGTTTGTACGTGTGTGTGTGTGTATTAAAAGCTTTGCACACGCATGGGGTTAGGGGTTAGAACGCGTAAAAAAAGTAAAAAAAAGAAATATAGAACTTTCTGTTAACGCGAAAAAGAATCGTAGCGTGAAAACCGAGTAACGAGGCAAAAGTAATGAAAAAAAAAAAAAGAAAAAAGAAAAAAAAACAGAAACAAGAAAAATTAAAGAGAAAAATAAAAATCAAATAATTAAAACGAATATGCGCCTGTACATTTACTTATTTATATATATATATATATAGTATGCTGAAAGGGAAAACGCGAGTAATAGTGATTAAAGGGATGAGGGGGTGGGGGTAGAAAGAAAATAGAGAAATAGAGGTGTATAGTGGGACGGAAAATGGAATATTGGGACGAAAAATGGAATATTGGGACGGAAAATGGAATATTGGGATTAGATTGAAAAATTAATACAATTATTAACAAACGAAACAGAAGGGAAAGGGAAGGGATGAGTGAAAGAGTGAGTGAAAGAGAGAGAGAGAGAGAGGGAGAGAAAGAGAGAAAAAAAAACGAGCCGCCAACGCGAGAGATTGAGATTAATTCGTGAATAATAACGAACGATCGAGTTGTTTAATTAGATAACAAGAAAAAAAGAAAAAAGAAAGTAAGAAATGATAGATATTAACAAAAAAAAAGTATCGGGACGAGGTGTAGTAACATAAACAAAATAATCACGCGATTAAATGAAAAGAACTAATGAGAGAGAGAGAGAGAGAGAGAGAGAAAGAGAGAAGAACAAAAATTCGCGATCCTAAGTACGACAAAAAAAAAACAAAAAGAACTAGAAAAACGAGAAAGAAAAATAAAGAAAGAGAGAGATAGAGAGAGAGAGAGAAAATATGTATAAAAAATAAAAAAAAATAAATAAATTATAAAAAAAAATAGGCGGCTCGGTTTTAGGTCGCGTCAGTCAGGGGTTAGGCGAAACAGTTTGAAAGTGACTTGTCTTGTGTTGATGTTGCAGGTTCAAAAGCCTGGCACATGCGGCTGACCTTTGACCGGGTGCCAGGCGGCTGCAACCTTCACAGGTGCAAGCTGTGCGGCAAGGTCGTGACGCACATCAGGAACCACTACCACGTCCACTTCCCCGGCAGGTTTGAGTGTCCTCTCTGTCGTGCCACGTACACACGTAGCGATAACCTGCGCACGCACTTTAAATTCAAACATCCCGAGGCAAGAAAGATCGATCTTAACGATTTCATGGCCAACTCGTTGACGCTATCTGCGACGAGTAACGACACCATGAACACTCTATCCTAAAAGCGCGAGAATTTCTATACATCTTACATGTATATGTGTATATGTATATGTATATATATATATGTATATGTATATACATATACGTGTGGTGCGTGTGCGTGTACAAACACGCACGGATTTGTTTACGCGCGAATCGATTTTACATGCATACATATACGTACGTACATACATGCAAACATACATACATACATACATACAAACGTACGTACATACATACATACATATATAGATGCATACATAAATTATATTTTACAATTCGTTTGCTACTACTTCCTCTCGTTAAAGAATAATAATGATAAATAAAAAGAAAAAAAAAAACATAGAAACTCTAACAATGAGCGAGCAAAGGATATAAACAAAAGAGATGCGCGCGCGCGCGCGCGCGCTGCGTCGTTTCTTTTTTGCGCGCGGTTTTTAAAAAGAAACATTCGGCGAATTCTATGGACGCATATCTCTACGCGAAAGTCGCGAAGTTGTTCTACTTTTTAGGGATGATACAACGTATATGTATAAATATGTATGTATGTATGTATGTATGCGTGCGGGTACGTGCGTGCGTGCTTATGTATATCTGTATATGTATACATATATATATGTATATATATATGTAAACGTCGTTGATACGAAAGAACAGCCTGATTTATATACATACATATATATACATACATATATATATAAATATATATATATATGTATATGTATAATATATATATATATTGAATATATTGAATATATATATAATAATATATTGGGGATGCAGAAAGTTACGGCCACGGAGAAGAAACGACCACGCGGAGGCCGTGTTCTCTCTCTCGGCTTTTCTTCTTTTTTGTTTTTTTTTTTTTTGGTTTTTTTTTTTTTTGTTTTTTTTTTCTCTTTGTCGAACACCAAATCTTTTTTTGTAGGTTCTATATGCTTGAGCTTCCCTCACGTGTGTGTATATGTGCCGACCTTCGCGAGATCTGTAAAAGCAAGGAAGGTCGTAAACCTGATTGATATGATGGGAATGATTTTATTAGATTTCCTCGAATGAAAGAACTTTATTTAACGAGGGACGAAAATATTAAGTTCAAGTTCGGTTCTTCTTTATTATTATTATTATTATATTATTATTAATATTATTATAATTATTATTATATTATTATAATTATTATCATTATTATTATTATTATCATTAATATTAATATTAATATTATTACTATTATTATTATTATTATTATTAATATTATTATTATTATTATTATAATTATCCTCTCGAATTGTTCTCGTAATTTCGTCGTCATTTTTCTATTTCGCTCTCTCTTTTTCGTCGATGTTTGAGAGAGAGAGAGAGAGAGAGAGAGAGAGAGAGAGAGAGAGACCAAAGGGAATAAAACAAAAATGGCGTCGATGACGATAACGTTATGTTTTGGAGAGGGGAGGTTTTTTTTTTCTGGAAAAGGACACCGAATAGAAAACCAACGAGAGAGAAAATAAATCATCGATCGCAAGCTGTTCGAACATCACCGGGTTAGGAATCGTTGTGACGAAACGAAATATTTTTCTTCTTTCCCGGGAATTTCGATGAATTTTTTATAATTCTTGTCCATCTAATCAATCCCCTAACTTTTACCATACTCCACTCGTCCATTTTCTCCCACTACCACCAACTCTCTCCCCCCCACTCTTTTCTTTACCACTTGTTCCGCTCATTTAGTTGGTTCGTTTTGAAAAAGCGCGGGAATCGAGTCCGCGTTTCGCGAGGGCGCTGGTCGCTTTTTCTTAAACGCGTTGGTGCGTTAAGTCACGTGGGATATAAATAAGATAAAATAAAAATAAAAAAACGCGCGCTTTTTTAAATACGAACGCTAGAAAAACACGGGCAGAAATAATATAAATTAATATATATGACTTTTTTTTATTCGTATTCGAGATGCAATCGTTCGTTTGCTTGTGTCGTCGTTGTTCGTTTCTTTTTCTACTACCACGCACGCACACACACACGCGCAGCATACACACACGCGCACAACTCTTAACGCAAAGTGCAATTCGAAAGTGCAATTATAATAAATGGAAAAAAAAATAAATTTAAATGTGTGGCGTGAAAATTAAATTAAATTAAAATTTAAAAATTAATTACCTAAAGATATATAAGGATTTAACCGAGGTGCTATAAATATTACATTTTTTAAACAAAAATTATTCGTAGAATAATTCGGGTCGGCGGGGGGTGGGGGGGAATGGGGATTCTTCTTTTTCATCGTTCGTAGAACAAAATTCGAGAAGAGGAAAAAAAGAAGAAGAAGAAATGAATTTAATATTTGCGTTTAGGGAGAGGATGAGTGTGTGTGTGTGTGTTTTGTTACGTTTAATTCGGACAGCTTGCGCGATTGGTTCTCTTTGCGATTATTAATCTTAGGATAAATAAATCGTAATAAGAAAAAAAAAGATAAAAGAGAAAAGAAGTGTAGAAGATGTTGAAAGGAGGGATGAAATGGATTCGGGGGTTGATGAAAGGGGATAATTTACCATATATTATTAGGGAGAAACATTCGAGGAAAACGTAGCGTCTAAGATTATGAGGGTCGCAATTATAAGAAAAAAAAAAAGAAACAAAAAAAAACAAACACACACACAAAAATACGGAATTACATTGTAAAATGGGAGCAAACGTGGTGCCAATTTCCTCCCGTAAGTAGTTGTTGCTGCCGACCAGCAATTATCGAATATTTTTTTCGATTGCTGGCAGCAAGAAATAATATGCGAGTCAAGATATATGTAGAAGAAGAAGAAGAAGAAAAAGAAGAGAAAGAAAGAAAAGAATAAGAAGGAAGAAATAATAATAATAAAAAAAAACAACCATATACACAAAAGAATTAACGTAAAGAAAAGAAAAGAAAAGGGAATCAATTGATTAATTAATTAAACGATTAATTAATGATATTAATTGATTGATTAATTGATTTATTGATTGATTGATTGATTGATTGATTGATTGAAATATAATAATTAATTCTCGATCGCGGTGTAAATAGGTGTTTACACACTAAATGCTAAATAATTAATCATCATTCGATAAATAACAACGCAGGGTGATTATCGCATATTAGTTGTTGAAAGAGAGATTTTATAGTTGGATTTCATATTAGATATTGTAAATTGTTATTATTTTGCGAAAGGTGCACGCTTGCGCTCGCGTGCGGGACAAAGAAATGCGGGGGTGGTATGAGTGCGTGTACGTTTACGTGTACGTGTGCTCGCGTACTACTTGTGCTTGCATTCGCGCGTGTGTGTTCGTGTTGCATCCGTGCGTGTCATCATATGGGGTCGCGTAAATATAACGTTTTACAATTCTACCTAACATTTTTTCTTTTTTTTTTTTTTTTTTTCTTTAATCAACAAATTGAAAAGTTTATATATATACGTGTAACGCGAGCAAAAGTTTATTCACAAGCGAACAATAACAACCTAGGTTTACTGCCATACGAGCATGCACACGCGAACAACAGCAGGAGGAGGTGCCTGATGGTCCAAGAAAAAAATAAATAGTTCAAGGAATTATTATATATTTTTTAAGATTTTTTGTCTGCAAACAAAATTATTTCAGCGTGTAAATGAATTTCTTTTTTGTTATTTTTTTTTTTTTTTTCCATAAATTTTCTATTTCGTTCGTTGAAACAATACGAGAATTTTTTTTTTGTGTGCTACTCTGTGTTACGAATTTTACAAAGAATTGACAAAGTTAAATGAAAAAAGAGAAAAAGAATACAATTATACGGAATTAACATTTGTTAGATAATTTTATTTTTTTATATTGGATCAATCGTTATCGTGTTCTACGATTGGACGGGATTTTAAACATTCATAAATTTTTAAAGATAATATTGTTGTAGTAAAATTCTTCGTTTGTGTTAAGGGTTGGTCATTATGCATATGTAGACCACCACCACCCTTCTTAAACATTGTAAATCAATTTCTCTGCACTTTAAAAGTATCATCGGTCACACATTGATGTGATTTTTTAATATATTATTCGTAACACAAAGAAAATGATTTTTAAACCTATGACGGGGGATTCTTCGACAAATTCTTTTTTCTTTTTTTTTTTTAAATCTTATTTTCTTGGACTGTAAATAGGGAAGCACGCGAAACACGTTTTTATATACGTACACGTGCGTATAAATATATAAATAAATATATATATAAATACGCGTACATATACGTACGTATATATATAAACAAATACATACGTACGTATGTATAAAATGAATTTAATATAACAACAACAAAAATATATATATATATATAATGCCGTATATATACACAACGAAAAAATTTCTGTCCTATTCATCGTGTTTGTATAAAGGTCATTTTTGATATAAATCTAATTAAAATGCGCGAAAAAACACACACACACACACAATTTAAAAGCGGCCGCCTCCTTCTTGTGCATCTTCTCTAATATGAACTTTGACTATAAAAAAAAAAAAATAAGTCGCGTTAATTTTCTAAATAGAAGAAAAAAGAAACAAAAATAGGAGGGGGGTGGGTGGGATATTAACGAAACAAGGAAAAAAATAATTAAAATCATATAAATAAAATAAATAAAAGAAGAAGAATAAGAGCGGCGGAGGGGTGTAAGGGGGGCATGGGTTGTTGGTGGGGGATTGCGTGGGAGGAGGGGGGGAGGATAGAAAGAAAGAAACAACTGAGTAACTCTATTATTAATAGTAATCCGCTAAGTCGCGACGGGGATTGTGTATAATAAATAAATAAATAAATAAATAAATAAATAAATAAATAATACATTAATTAATTAATTAAATAAATCAATAAAATATTTGCGAAATATAGAATATTATAGTGGAAGAAGATCGCGAAGTGATGACATTCCACGATTCGGGACTTAAGAGAGAAAGAGAGAGAGAGAGAAAGAAAGTAAGAAAGAGAGAGAGAGAGAGAGAAAGTGCGCACAGGCAAAAGAAAAAAAAAACAAGAATTTATTAATTAATCGGAATGATTTACATAGTATCTATATTTTATATTTTATATAATCTACCGTTATAGTCTTATACCATTGGTTGGAAATATAGTTTATGTTTTAAATGGGGGACAAGGAAAGAATAAAAAAAACTAAAAAACACATATACATACCTTAAACACAATTATAACACACAAAGAGAGACAGATGCATACACGTCGTATATAAAGTGTATATATTGATACACATGAAAATGATTTTTGTTTTTTTTTTTCCGTTTTCTTTATGGTGGTTAAATAATATACGTAATAGTTTACGACATTTGTTGTTGCACATTTAATTCATAGATTTTATTATAAATCGGTTGGGGGTGCAATATCAGTCTCTGCTATTTTTACTTTATCATTATTATTATTATTATTATTATTATTATTATTATTATTATTATTATTATTATTTGTTCGTTTGTTTGTTCGTTTCTTATTATTATTCTTATTATTATTTTATTACAGAAAAATATTTTATCATATATTAATTTTATATATATATATGTATATATATAAAATAAATATAAACGAACAGAGATACGTATTGAAATAAACAAACAAACAAACAAACAAACAAACACACACACACACATATACAGTCTCGTATGCAAATAGAATATACAATGTGCACGCGTGCATGCATACAAGCACGCACGATATACCGTAACGCTTGGTTAACTTACACACATACATACACATTACATACATTACAACCCAATGTTTAATTAGAAAGAATAAAAGGGTTTGTTGTAGTACTTTCTGGAATTTGTAAATCGGAATGAATGGCAAATTAAATGATCACAGAATGTACACTGAATGCCAATCGTATACGCGGAGTATACAAATACACCAAAGTACAGGATAATTACAATACGTGCATAATTAAGCATATACTAATGCATACATACACACACATACACACACATACACAAACAGACACATAGAGACAGACAGACAGATTGATACTAAACGTAATACAAATTACACGTAGAGCCACGTCGAATTCGCTAGCTATACAAAGAGCCAAATATTTTAAACAAATGATATTATTCTTATTTTTGTTTTCTTTTTCTTCTATCCTTTTTTTAATTTGTTTTGCTTTCGAAGTATATCTTGCATATAAAAATGAAATAAACACTGGAGTGGGGGGGGCACTTTGCATAGTTAGAGCTTATCGCGATCCCACACGCATACCAATATTATTTAATAATAATGATAATATATAAATATATATATATATAATTAATATATATATATTATAATATAAAAAAGCAATATATATATATAAATATGTATATATATATATTGATAATATCACTAATAAACGATAACAATATAACTCTAATAATAATTATAATAATATTAATAATAATTAATTAACATATATATATATATAATATATATATATATATTATATACATATATATACATACATACATATAATATAACCAGAATATTAATATATATTTCAAGAAGAAGATAAAAAAAAAACATATTAATTATATTAATATATTAGATAATTTATTTTATTTTGTTTTATCGTTTTATGATTTTATATATGTGTTATTCAATGTTTATAACGAATAATCATTTAATTATTAATTACCGCAATGCAGCACAGAAAACAATATATCTATCTATCTACCTTATCTTATCTTATCTTATCTATCTAACTATCTGACTAACTATCTCTATATAAAAATATATATATATATATATATTTAATTGTTTCGTTACGTCATGTTTTTACGCGAGTATCGTTCCATATAAATTCGCTCGTACACACATGCATGTTAACTTTGCATGTCCAATACGACCCCTTTTACATTCGGGGGGAGGGGAGGGGGTCGTAATGTAAATCCTTTGCATGGGACGAAAGGATTAAATATATTTATATACATTAATAATTATTATATTATTATTATTATTATTATTATTAACAACCGCGTATACAGTGAGATTTATTTATTTTTTTTGCTCTTATTGTTTTTTCTTTTCCTTCCTTACCTTTTTCTTATCTTTTCTTTTTTCTTTTTTTTTTTTTAGGTTTTCTCGTCGGGGCGTATAGGGTAAAAAAAAAAAAGTTAACACACATGCACACACCCACACGAACACGAACACGGCACGCACATGTTTTTTTGGTTGAGATTATTAGTGCACGCACACGTACTACACACATTGACAAAAGAATATATACATATACCTACATGTAAATAATGAAAAGGCATATGACAAGAAAAAAATTTTGCCTAATTTTTGAATAATTCTGTATATCTACATGACATACACATTTAATTTGTGTATATGTGTATATATATATATATATATGTATTCAAATATAAATGATATTTATTTAAGTATATATACAAATATGCACAGATCTATGTGTATTTGTTTAAATATATTTGCTTTTCCTGGAATTTCATAATTATTTCTCTCTACATGGCACATACGAGCAGAGATACGGGAACACATACAAGTAAAAAAATAAACGTACACATACACACACACACAGTGATACACACATGAAGAATATATATACGTATTTTAACTTAAATTTCATTTTGCTTTGCCGATACATTTGAAAAGAAAAGAATTAGGGGGAGGTTTGGGTGAGAGTGTGGGAGGGGGGGGGAGGTTGGGGTGGGCTGTAATTTGAACGTACTCGCATTTCGCTTTTTACCAAATAGTACATAATTCATATGTGAATACTTGCCGGGAGTGTTTTTTCTACGAATATTTTGAATGATTTCAATAATTGAAATAAAAGAAAGAAAGAAAGAAAGAAAATAGAAATATCGTCGAATGTGGGGGGGGGGGAGAAAAGAGAGTGCAAGGTGGTGTATGATAAATCGTTTAATTATGTGTATGCGTGTGCATGAGAGAGAGAGAGAGAGAGAGAGAGAATTCTAAAGAAAAATAGGGGAAGAATAAAAAAAAAAAAGATATACGATAAAAAAAAAATTATATTTCTCTATACTTTCGTATGCTTCGAAGTGCCAGAATATAATAACGAGCATTATTATTATTATTGTCCCTGCGATCAATCCCTTTATTTAAATAAAACGAACAAGGAAATAAAAAAGCAAAATAAGCAAGCAAGCAAACAAAAAAGAAAGAAAGAAAGAAAGAAGGAAAAAAAAAAGTAAATTTTCTACAAAGTGAGATTTTAAAAAAAAAAAAAATGAAAGAAACAATTAGGTTGTATATATATATATATAACATACATAAATAATCAATTTGTTAATGAATAAAAACTTAAACGATAATTATCATTAACGTTTTAACAACCTTCGACGGATCGATTTAGGGTCCCCCGACGTGTTGATTTATATAAATAATAATAATAATAATAATAAATTAATTAATTATTATTAATCGAAAAAAAAACTTTGTCTGATTCGTTATTATATATATATATTTAAACAAAAAAGAAAAAAAAAAGAAAAAGAAAAAGAAGAAGAAAATTGAAACGAATCTATCTCGTAGATATTTGTATTTAATAATTGACCAAAATTTTTCGTCCTAATCGTATCTTTATTTTTTTTTTAAATCTCGTCGCAAAAAAAAACTTAATTAAATGTTTACGTTTATAATTCGTCGAAATAATATGAATTATTTGAAACGATATTATATCAAAATCACATTCGATATAAATAACGTGTATAATATTTATATAAACATATTTATATATACTCATCTAGGTATATTATCTCGATTAAAAAAAGAAGAAGATGAAGAAGAAGATGATGATAATTGAAATTTCATGAAATCATTTTTTATATTATTCGTTGAAAATTTTCGGGAATAAATATTTTGATTTTTCTTTATTAGGAACAAATAAGTGTGTATGTTGTTCGTTCACGTTGCATTTGATTTTCAGTTAATAAGTTGATTTACTAATTTTACACAGACAGACACACACATACATAGATATATATATATATATAGAAGACACACATACGCGCAAATTCGCGCGTACATTGAAAAATTTGATTAAGGAATATGCGTATGTAGATATCTGCGGTAGTAATAAAATGAAAAAGGGGGTGTAGAGGGGTGGGTGTAAAGGGGGTTGTGTAGAGGAGAGGTTGCACGTTAACAAAGGATAAAGGTAGATGAATTTTCATCCGTTATCTCGGTTAACTACGCTTTTTATAACTGCACTTTTAATTACGAAACATTTATGGCAGCGCCAGGGTGGTAGGAGGAGGAGGAGGAGGAGGAGGGGAGGGGTTTGTCCAAATGTTGACGTTTATCGTTTTAACATTTTCATAAGCCCCGAAGCTGCTGAGAAAATGTTACTTTATCTTGTGAGAGATAGAAATAAAGAACGAAAGATAGAAAGATAAGAATAATTAGAAGAAAGGAGAAGTTACGCGAAGTAATATAATAATAATATTAAACGTTTCTTTTAAATAAATTATATTTCTCGATAACAAATATCTTTACTTTCAATTTTATATTTACGTTTAATTATAAACGAACATTTGTAGTTTTCTATTCGCAAAATGTTCGAAACGAAAAAATGGATAACTCAATTTTGAGGTTATCTATTTCTATAAGAAAAAATAAAATATTCAAAATATAAATGAGAGAAAGTAAAGGAAGATAATTAATTATATTTATTATTGAACATCTGTAATAAACGAGAATATCAAAACAATTGATTTATTTATTTCGATAAGACGGTAAGAAAAATAGGGGTTGAAATTTTCATCGGATCTGGATAACAAAATAAAATACAAAAGAAACAAAAAACAAACTATAAACAAACTATAAATGATCTATAAATCATGGGAAAAATAAAGTAAACAAAAAACACAAAATTGTGATTCGATACGATGATGACGATGATGATGATGACGATGATGTATGATGATGATGATGATGATGATGATGATGATGATGATGATGATGATGATGATAGATTCTATCATGCGTTATAATGCGTTTAAATAGGAACGCGTGTTTCATAGAATTTCTATTTAATACGATTCGATACGATATATACCGGGGGAGCCGTTTATTTTCAATAACACTGATCGTCAATTACAATCAATAATCTATCAATCTAATGGAGAAATTTGCATTTAAATGGTTCGAACCGTACACCGAGTGAGTTTATGTTATCCTACGTTTATACATATACATATATATATATATAAATGTATATATATAAATGTATATGTGTGTCTGTGTATGTGTATCATCTATGAACAGGAGACTGGGAGTGGGGTGGGGGGTACGTTAAATGGTTTGAAGATTCGAATTCTCGTCGTTTTGCTATCGTATGTCGTAAAACTATAGAAGATAGAGAGAAAGAGAGAGAGTTGGTAGATGATTCGCTTTCACGAATTTCTATTTTCTCATCCGTATTCCGTTATTATGAAGTTAACTTACGAAGGGACAGGGGGGTGAGGGAGTGAGGGGGGAGTAGGAGAGAGGAGTAGGGAGAAGAGTGGGATGGGTGGGTGGGAAACGAAAACGATCCTTTGAAGTGGGATAAAGTGCTTTTAAAAGAGAGTGAGAGAGAGAGAGAGAGAGAGAGAGAGTTTAATCGTGGCTCAATTTATCCTATACGACAAAGAGACTACGTTATTCGCGATAACGTTTACTCGTGAAATCGGTTACTATATTATCATCATCTATATATACACGAATATACAGGAAAGATATCTATACAAGTATATATATGTATATGTATATGTATATGTATATGTATATGTATATATATATAGTGATACATTACTCTTACGTACGGGGTAAGATTAAAGTCCGCAAATATTGTTCTTCTGTTTTTTTATTATTATTATTATTATTATTATTATTAATATTATTATTGTTGTTGTTATTATTATTAAATATTATTATTATTATTATTATTATTATTATTATTATTATTATTATTATTATTATTATTATGTTTGTATCAATAATATTATTGTAAAAGATAAAAAAATATATGTTCATTTTTATTGATTCTACGACAGAGATATGAGATGTGCAATAATTTTTTGAAAAAATGATATAATATAATAAATTAATTATAAATTAATAAATATTGTCATTGTAATTGTTATTTAAATGAAGATGAAGAAAAAAGAAACAAGTATATATTAAGTATATATATATGTATATGTATATATACTTTTCGGTTGTTTGTAAAGTTTTATTGGTACGAAGCAATTTTATTATATTATTTGAATATGTTGGGGACTTTTATCTCGGCCTGTATTCGCAAACCAACAACAACAACAACCACCACCACCACCACCACCACCCAGTCTCGTATCGATTTCTTTATTCTTGAATTAGACAGCTTATGAATTAAAAATTGATAATAATAATGAATTTTTTTTGTACGAATTGATATTAATCGATGATTTTTGATCAACGTTCTCTCGATTAAACTTTTTTTTTTCCCTTTAATTCCATTTAAAATGTTTTGAATGTAATGAAATGTACTAGGGTTTGTTAGATCAATTCAATAATAATCGTAATTAAATTTTTTGATCTATGGGGTCAACGAGAACAACGTGCACACACAAACACACACACACACACAAATATTTTTGACAGATATCGCGCTTGCCCAAAAAAGTAAAAAGAACCAAAAATTCATATTTTTCGATCAAACGAAGAATACGAAATTACCATTCCGCGAAATATATGTTTAATAAATTCGATAAGATTTGAAAAATGAATTTCTCGAATGAAATACTGCGTCGCGATTTAAAATCTAATTCGTTCAATTTACCGAGGTATAAAAAAGAAACAACAACAAATTTATCTTCCTTCGGTTTAGATATATAATATATATTATTTATAATACGAATGTTTGTCGTTGAATGCAACGATTATTTTTCTCGTTTAACCTTTTTAAATCGGCAGATATTAAATGCAGGGGGAAAATCGTTTTTATTCAGTTGTCGGCGGGAAAAAAAAATAAAGAGAAGAAGAACACCATTCCTTTATGTTATTTATAGGAAGAATAAAAGGCAGACGTACGACACACACACACACACACACAAAGATACGCAATACAAACATATACAAACACACGTACACCTCTTCACAATTTTCTCCCCGTTAAACACCCCACCCAAACATCACGTTACCACCCTCTCTATCCCACCCCACACATCCACCCATCACCACCCCCCCCCCCCACAGACTTGCATCAATGCGTTGCAGTTCTTCCGTCAGACGAGCTTTTCAAGCGAATCAGAAAACGGAGATTTATCATAGGGTGGGCTATGTGTTTACGTCAGTTGCAGTTGACTTTAACTTTACTTTCCACAACCGAATTATTTTATATATATATCTTTTTTTTTCTTTCTTTCTTTCTTTCTTTCATTATTCCTTTTATTTATTCCTTTTTTCCCCTTCTTCTTTTCTTTCTTTCTTTCTGCTCCGTTTCTTTTGGAAATAATCCAAAATTTTCCCACGTAATTTCAATTTTTCTTCTATAAATTTTCTAAACGACCCACTTCTTTTACTTTATCCGTTCTACTTCGAGTTATCTGAATTTTCGATAAATTTAGATAAGAGGAAAATTTCTAAACGATTCTCTCCCAGTTTTAATGGTTCCCATGATAATATATTTTCACGGTGGTTGGATTATCGACACTAATTTTCGTAGATACGAATGGGGGGGGGGTGAAATGAATATTTGTTCGCGAATTTTTTCAATCTATTGCTTTTTTTTCTTTTTTCTTTTCTTTCTTTCTCCGATTTAATTGTCGTAAAGAAAATGTGTTTTTCTTTCTTTTTTCTTTTTTTTCTTTTCTTTTTAACGATTTTTGACAAGCCTTCGAGATTTATTTTGCTTCAAACTTTTCTTCCAACGTTTTTTTGGGGGCTTCCTTTCGTTTCAATCCAAGCTTTTATTCGTTTTGTTTCGTATTATTATGATTTGAAGCTCCGTTGTTGTTACACGTCGTGTTGTATTAATTCTAATTTTAGAATTCGAAAAAAAAAAAAAGAAAAAATATGAATGAATTGAAAAGTAAAACGTTAAGAATTTTGCAACTCTTTTTTAATCTTAAACAATCGCGCGGATTTTAATTGACAGAAATTTTAGAAAAATTTCTTTAACTTCGCGCGTATTATTGATATTTTCTTTTTTTTTTTTATTATTGTTAGATTTTTTTCCACGGTTCGGAGTTCAATTAATTTTTTTTGTTCAATTAACGATCCTTAACGATTATTAGATTTAATTAGGACCCGAATTAAAACCCCGTCGTGGTTATCGAAGCGGACGAAATTTAGAGAGATATGTTTTCAAAAAAAAAAAAAGAAAGAAAAAAAAACAACAGAAAAACCGTATATCTTACAAACAGAGAAGTTGAATAATAATAAAAAGTAGAAACAGTGGAAAGGAAACACGTACGCGAGGGGATGGGGAGGGGAGGGGAAGGAAACCCTGTGGAGAAATATTGCGAGGAATAAAAAAAGAAATAATAACAACGATAAATGAGGAGGAGGAGGAGGAGGGGGGGGGAGCTAAATGTAAAATTTAACGAACGAACGCGAATTTAATTCGACGCCACCGAGGGGGGGGGGGGCAATCAAAATTTGAACGATCTTTTTCGGTGACATCTAACGTGAGCTGTGTTGTATCGTGAAAAAAAGAAAAAAAAAAAAAAACAAAAAGGAAAAGGAAAGGAAAGGAAAGGGGGGGGGTAAAAAAAAAAGCAGAAAAAGAAAAAAAAACCACAATTTTTTTATTCTCTAACACAAATAAGAAAGAAAAAAAACAATTAATAAATATAAAATTAAAAAACTATTTCATATTACTACTATTACTATTACCATTACGACTATTAACTATAAATGAATTATTACTGTAACAATTATTGCTATTACTACTACTACTACTACTATAATTACTATGACTTTTACTGCTATTACTACTACCACTACTACTGCTACTACTACTACTACTACAACTACTGCTACTGCTACTGCTACTACTACTACTACTACTACTACTACTACTACTACTACTACTACTACTACTACTACTACTACTACTACTACTTTTACTGCTACTACTACTACTACTACTACTTTTACTACTACCACGACTACTACAACTATTATTATTATTATTATTATTATTATTATGATTATAATTATAATTATTATTATTATTATTACCGCTACTACTATTACTACTAAATAATAGGTATTTATATATTTGCAATTGCGTGGTGTGGAGTGGAACATTGTGATATAATAGATTGGTGCTAACACCTTATTGAAATTGAGATGAATTTAATGAAGAAATAATTAATTAATTAATTAATTAAATAAATAAATAAATAAATAATTAAATTAATAAATATAAATAAATAAAAAAAAGTAAAAAAAAAATAAATAAATAAATAAACGAAAGAAATCGTGCAATATTGCGATAGTAAAAAAGCGTATAGACCGTGGTACTTATCACTCGGCGGGGATAACTTAAGTTTTCCGTAGAGAGGAGAGGAGAGGGGAGGGGTGGGAAGGAAAGGGAAAGGGTGGTACGAAGTACGGTTAGTTTTATTGGATTGTTGTTGATCGGATAATCGTCGAACGAAACTACGATTTTTCTCTTCTTGTTTTTCTGTTTCTTTTTTTTTTATCTCTTTCGGCTGGAAACAAAAAATAATTGGCTTTTCACGCGTTATTATTATTATTATTATTCCGAGAGGAACTCAACATAGTATGGGGGAAGATAAATGAGAAATATAAGAACGTTTAAACAATTCGGATAAATAAATATTTGATGCTGATTTTGTTTTTTTTTTGCTTTTTTTTTCTTTTTTTAAACCTGGAAAGGAAAAATAAAATATGTAAAAGTAAAAAAAAAAAAAAGAGAAAAAGAACACGAGGAAAGAAATTCTCCTCCATCTTGTAATTACTCTCTGTCGATTTAATTTAATTAAAATCGCGATAAAGAAAAAAAGGGGGTTGGTAGGAGAAATAAATCGATGAAAATAAGTAAGAAAATAAAAATAAAAATAAAAATAAAAAACCGAAAAGAAAATATATCCTCGTATCACGAAAAAGAAAAATGGGGTAGGGAGGGAGGATGAATCGAAGTGGTGTGGGTAAAGAGTTGGTGGTGATTAAGAAAAAAAAAAAGAAAAGAAAAAACCAGAAGAAGAAGAAGAAGTAAATAAATAAAATAAAATAAAATAAATAAATAAATAAATAAATAAAAAGAACTCAATATAGGACGACGATTATTAATTAATAAATATGTAAATGTGATCAGTGTGTTGTTTTACGAGCGGTGAGGGAAAAAAAAAAAAAACAAAAGCAAAGAAAGAAAACTATGGCTGTGCAAGTGAACATTATGAGTGTAGTTTAAAACTAGGAAGTAGGTGTTACCTAGGGATTTAGGCTTAGGAAATAAGGGAAAGCCGCGCGTCTTCTTAAGAAAAATAAAGGGCGTCTCGTTTATTTCTTTTTTTTTTTTTTTTCTACATTTTTTTTATTTCTCTTTTTTTTTTTCTTTCTCTTTTCAAATACCGCCGAGTGTTAAATGGGCCGCGTCGTCTTTATTGTACATTATTAAATAAAACTAATTAAATAAACTGCAAGGGAAAAAAAAAAAACAATTTATTAATATCTCTTTATATAATAATATATACAAAATACGGTTTAATTATGGATATATATGTATATAAACACACACACACATACGATATATATGTATATATATCTAATATATCTTCTATATATTAAATAAAAAAAAAATATATATATATATGTATATGTATATATTTATTCAAATATATATATATGTATATATATGCATATACACAATACATTTTGTTATTTTTCTCGGGGGATGATTAAGGAAAATAAATAATAATGGAAATAAAATAAAATAATATAAAATAAAATAAAATAAAATAAAACAAAAAAAAGTAAATAAATAAGAAACACCTTGTAATAATTGTAAATCTTAATGCAAAACAAAAGGGAAAAAAAAAGAAATGAAATAAAAGGGGGATCAGCGTTCTTCTCCAAAGGTGGGAATAACTAAGCGTGTTCTACTCATCATCTTTGAAAAAAAAAAATAATTAATTAATTAATTAAACAAAAAAAAATATATATATATGATTAAATTATAAACAAATAAAATCGGCGTGATTGTCAGACTGAAAGTTGTGATTTTACACGACGTGTGTAAATAGAGAAGAAAGAGAGCGTCTAAAAAAAAAAAAAAAATTTAATAATTATAATAATTAATAAATTTGAGCATTATTATAACGAAAAATGAAATGAGAAAAAGTGAATGAATGAATCAGAGTGTGGGGTGACAGATTGATAGTCGTTAATTGTTACATTTTCATGAAAAATGAACAATGTGTGAGTGTGCGCGTGTGTGTGTGTGTACTTGAAAAGTTGAAAGAGTGAAAGTGAAAAAGCTGTTATATAAAATTGGAAATGAAATAGAGAGATAGAAAAAATGATTAAATAAAAACACACGAGAGAGATTACATGGAAAGAATGAAAGAAAAAATGAGAGAGTATGAAAGAGAGAGAGAGAGAGAGAGAGAGATAGCAACGTGTATGAATGAAATAGAAAAGGAGGACCAAATTGGTAAAAAAAAAAAATTAATAGAAAAAGAAAAAATAAAAGATGTCCTTCCTTATTTGAAAATTTTTCTTTATTAGATTTTTTATTGATTATTATTCTTTTTTTTTTTTTTCGTCTTATGTTACGATTTCGTCAACGTTTATAACTTTTTTTTCATAGATGTTCTCTCTTTTTACGCACGTTTTTTAATTTTGTTCAGTTTCGACATATATAAATATTATTATTATTATGCATCTCCCTTGATTTTGATTTTACATCGGTAAAATATAAATAAAAACGAAAAAGAAATAAAAAGGAAAAAAAAAATAAAATTAAAAATAAAAATAAAAATAAAAAATGGGGCATACCATTGATAAACGTATGAAATAATAAATTCAATTTTTATTCGCTTTCGAATCGAATCGGGGATAGGACAATTCATTTTTTTTGATTTAATCCAACAACATTCGTGGAGATTCCAATCGAGCTCCTTTTGAAAATAATTCGATTACGCCAATATATTATTAGCTGAATATTCAAAGAGAAAAGAAGAGAAAAAACGAAGGAAAAAAAATTGAGAGGGTAAGGGCTGAGGGTGGGATGGGGTGGGGATGAATAATGGTGTATCAAAAGGTGAGAGAGAAAGAGAGAGTGTGAGTGAGAGTGAGAAAGTAAATGTGCGATTATAGGAATATTGCAAACATAATAATTGAAAACGGAAAATAACCTGATGAAATTAAAATAGTACAAGGTTGTATACATCATCTAATGGTGAAAACGATATATGGGAATATTATCATTAGATAAAAAAAAAAAAACATCACAAATTACGACAACTAATCTAACCTACCCATGTATTTTCGATTATGCGTTCTATTTTCCCTTTTTTTTTTTTCTTTATTTTTTTTTTTTCTTTTAATAATTTTTTTTCTCTTTTATTTAATCTTCAATTAAAACAACAACGATTTATAAAATCACGTTTATTATCGTCGTATCGAACGTAATCGATAATTGAAATAAAAACCGATGGTTGGGTGTGGGGGGAGAGGGTGAGGGGGAAAAAATTAAAAACGTATAATCGATTCGATTGTGACGCTAATAATGAGGATAACACGATGACCTTGACAAAAACACACAGTCTGTCTGCATTGTAATTTACAGAATTGTAAATCGAAATTAGCAGTTATAATAATAATAATCATGTGAATATATAATTGAATGAGAGAGAGAGTGAGAGAGAAAGAGAATGAGAGTGAGAGAGAGAGAGAGAGAGAGGGAGAGATAGATCACCGTTTGGCTTGAAATGTAAAAAAGAATTAGGGAAAACAAAAAGAAAGAAAGAAGTAGGTGGGGGGGTGGGAAATTTAAGATATTATAAATAAATAAATAAAAGAAAAGAAAAAAAAAACGACGAACCTAAAGTTCGAACGTGGGAGGAAAGTCCTTTTTATTCCTGACTCGCGCATAAAAAAAATCGAATTAAGCAAATTTAAGCCACGAAAAAAAAAAGCGAATCCAAAATGATTGTATAAAATAATATGTGGGACGAAGAATTTATTCATAATAATATATAATGATTTTTCAATGGCGTAACCGATTTTATTACGACGAAAGAATTATTCTTAATATTATAATATTATATATCATCGCTAATTAATACAATTTTAATTGTTATTTACGAATTATTATATTCTTATCACACCATGAAATTAATTCTAAAACTAATGTTTCTTTATGTTAAAATATTGCATTATTATTATTATTATTATTATTATTATTATGATTATGATTATGATTATTATTATGATTATTATTATTATGATTATTATTATTACTATTACTATTATTAATAATATTATTATTAATATTATAATAATTATTATTATTATTATTATTATTATTATTATTATTATTACATATACGATCTTTAATTATAGTGTAGATAATATGGAATGATGATGATACAAGAAGAAACAAAAAAAAAAAAATAATGAAGAATTAATCACATGTGCATTTAATGTATTTCATACTAATTTTTTGATTAAACATAATTGTGTGTTAACCGACACGCCTACCTTTCTTTTTTCATCTACCATGAACAACAACGACAACGACAACAACAACAACAACAATTCATTTCTCCAACCTACAACATTCAAATAAAATTCGCACGTTCCTGTCACGTTATTTATATTAAATTAAATGAGAAATAATTTTTAAACAAATTAAAACGAACGAACACGATGTGCGAAATTATACTACGTATCTTATTTTTTTTCTTTTTTTTTTTTACGTATTATAAAAACATGATTTTACAAACGATAAACAATACGAACGAAGTAATCCAATGATAATGAATAATTTATTATTGAATATTGTTTTAATTATATATGCATTGTTGTTGAAGGGTGGTTTAAGGTCTAATAAATTGGATTATTTTTTACAAGTACTCATTATACCTTCACGTTTGATCTAATATCATTTTTGTCAGCCTTGAACCACTCCTCGTTTCAATATTATTATTATTATTATTATTATTATTATTATTATTATTATTACAATAATACATTGCTGAACAAACACGTTTATAAACAATTCTTTGATTAATTAATATAATATATGTATGTATTATAATTATAATATTATTTATATTAATCGATAGAGAGAAAGAGAGAGAGAGAGAGAGAGAAAGTGTGTGTGCGAGAGAGAGAGAGAGAGAGAGAAAGTTAACGAATCGTCGCATACGTTTTTAATAATCGCAAAGAAAGAAAAAATTTGAAGGAGTAATCATGAATTTCAGGTACACCTCGAACGAAAATTGTTGTCCCCGCGTGTTTTGTTAATTAGTTAAATTTATAAACTATTGTAGCCTCCTCCGTAAACTAACATTTGGAAGAGGACCTCTTCTCGCCGTGAAACACGAGCAACGACGGATAAATATCTGCCGATTACCTGAAGAAATTGCACACGCAAAATTGGGCAAGAAAATTGTAAAAAATCGACGTGGGAAGGAAAATAAATATAATAATAATTATAATAAAATATGTTGATCAACAAACCAAAAAAAAAGAACAAGAAAAATTTTTAAACGAACTCGAAAAAACTGATATTATTATTTATAAACGAGCGTTCTTTAAAAATATTAACAAATGATTTTTTTTCAATCCGATATTAACTTTTGTTAATAATAAAAATTACTTGTATTAAAAGAAGAGACTTTTTGTTTTGTTTTGTTTTTTCTTTATTATTAAAAAAGGTGTCTGTCTCTAATTTTAATATCTCGTTCGTAGAAAAGAAAAGTAAAAAAAAAAAGAAGCAAGCGTCACGTATCCTTACACGCACACGAGCGAAAAAATTGCGACGATAATAGTGGTGTATAATAATAATAATAATTAACACGTATGCATGGCAGAGTTTACAAAAAAAAAGACGGAGAAAGTAAAAAATGGGACGCAGGAGATCGAATATTATATACATATATATATAGGAAGAGAGATTTGAATGAGTGGGAAAGATAAATGATGTGATATCGAATTAAAAGTGATTTGAATGAAAGGAAAAGAAAATACGGTTCGGGGGAATATAGAAAGAGTGATTTGAATGAGAGGACAAGAAAGATAGAAAGAAAGAAAGAAAGAAAGAAAGTTCAATACGATCAGAGAGAAAGAAAGAAAGACAAAAAAAAAAGAGAAAGAGAGAGATAGTATGAATGAGAAATAAGGGATGAGATGATGGGGTTTATGGTGAATGATAAAAGGAGAGTGAGAAAGAATGTGGGTGAATGAGAATAAACGAGAGAAAGAGAGAGAGAGAGAGAGAATGAGAAGGAACAAGGAAAGAAAGTGAAAAAAGATTTGAATGAGAGTGAGAGAGAGAGAGAGAGAGAGAGAGGAATGGGGTGTGAAGTTGGGGTCCTTGCTGACACTGTCGTTTCTGTTGTTGCAGAGCTGAAAAATTGGCGGATATCACAGATATTTGAGAGACAGAGTAACAGCGACGAGAGGAGGCGGTGCTCGTTGTGCGGTAAGGTAGTGACGAACGTGCGTAATCACTATTACGTCCACTTTCCTGGAAAATATGCGTGCCCTCTCTGCCCAGCTGTTTACACGCGGAGCGACACCTTGCTCACGCACACGCGTACCAAACACGCGCGTACTGCACACGCGCGATAGCAAGAGCAAGGCTGCTGCCGATATTATTATTATTATTATTATAATAAACGGCCTAGTTTTGTTATTTCATTTCCGATTCCAAATTGCGATATATAGAGACAGACAGACAGACACCTTTTTAAAGATGGAGGAGAGTGTGTCAGAGAGAGAGAGAGAGAGAGAGTGAATGTTTGAGAGAGAGAGAGAGAGAGAAGATGCTAAGGAACAAAAATTAACATCTTTCGAGATACTTTTTTTCATTACGTTAGAATTTCGATTATGTTTTTTTTTCTTTTTTTTTTTTTTTTTTTCAATATAATTGTATTGCGAATTTTTAAGTGTTTTCCTTCTTTTTTGTTTTTTTTCTTTTTTTTTTTTCAAACGAATCGTTGTTTTCAGAACGTAATTTTCGTACTTTTGATCTGTGCTTGGTATATTTCTCAGTTTTTTTTTTTTCTTTTGATTATTGGAATGAAAAAAATGCGGCGGGACTGCGCGACGATTCGAAAGTTAACAAATATACTTCTCGATTTTCGTAATAATAATCTATTGTTGTAAATAATCCGATTTCTCTTTTGCTTTTACTTAAATTGTATATTTAACGATTACGTAATTTTTTTTTGTTCTTTTTTTTTCTCTTGCGTACGTAAGCGCAACTTAGGAATCCTTATCGTTAATTTGTATAAGTTATTATTGTTATCTATTTCTAGGATTAAAGTAATCATTATTCCAATGCCAAAGTATCTTCATTTATTTAGCCAGAGCACGGAGAGAAAACAAAAAAAGAAGAAATCTAAATTATTCTTTGGAAGAAAAAAAAAAAAAAAAAACGCGCGCGCGCACACACATCGTGTATATCATATTTTAAATATAAAATGCGGCCTCTGTTTAAAATAATATAGTTTATACGAAAGAAAATATATATGAAATAAAAAAGAATTTATGTAAAACAAAGAAAAACAAAAACAAAAAAAAAATAAAATAAAATAAAAGGCAACACACGGTTAGGCGCAAAAAACTCGTTAGGGGGTGGGGGAAAGAAAAAAAATAAACAAAGAAACTATCCCACAAATGTTATTTGGAAAAGAATAAAAGAAATAAAATTCGAACACACTCGACTCTTTTAAAAAAGTTAAATTCCGAGGGGAAAATATTCGAAAGTAGAAGAAGAAGAAGAAAAAGAAGAAGAAGAAAAAGGAAAAAGTCAAATTTTTCCGTCGTTCATAGTTGTTGCGTTGTTGTTGGTCGAGTGTACTACCTTGCTTGCCATAATATCTCCGTTAACTATTATTTTCCTCTTGAAAATGTTCCACTCGTGTTTTCCCTAGCACGAACGAGCCCGCATACTCGAACGTTTCGAGAACTTTGTCAATTCCATACGACGAGATGATACTGTTTATGTATGTATGTATGTATGTTTGTATGTTTGTATGCGCACGTATGCGTGTACGTAACGTGCACGTGTGTATATACGTGTGTGTTTGTGTGCGAGGGTTGCGGTTGTGCTTGCATTTGAGAATAGAAAGAAAGAAAGAAAGAAAGAAAGAGAAAGAGAAGAAAAAAATTTGCTATAGTTTTAGAAAGAAAAAGCGATCTATTTTCTAGATGTATGCTAATCCTTTGGAAACACGTAAATCGAGAGAGAGAGAGAGAGAGAGAGAGAGAAAAAAAGTACAAGTAAAAAATTTATTTCGAAAAATGACGAAATGATGGAAATGTTTTCTTTCTTCCTTTTATTTTTATTTTATTTTATTCGAAAAAAAAAATCAATACGAACACAAGCGCGAAAAACACCATGGAAACAAGGACGACGATATATGAAAAAGAAAAAAAAATAATAAAATAAATTAGTGCACGTAATATAAATAAATAAATGCTGCTACCTGTTCTACGAAATAATAATATATAATAGGTTTTAAGTTTCTGTTACTCGAATTTCGTAAGTTAGGATTTAAGTTGCGATTTACGTTGTAGAAAGTGAGAGAGAGAGAGAGAGAGAAATAGAAAATAAAACGTGTTGTTGAATGATTCAAAAATGGTCGTGGATTTTTCGCAGATAAATTATTGAATAATATAATATCGATTATATTATATATATATATATATATATATATATAGAATTGTATATAATATATATTATAAATATATTGAATAATAATATAAAAATTATTATTGAATAATATAATATCGATTATATTATATATATAATATAATTAAATTTAAATTAATTATATTATATTTAAATATAATATAATTAAAATTCTATAATTATATATAATTCTATATATATAATATATATTATAATTATATTAATATAATCAATATTATATTATTTGATTAATTATATATTTTATTAATTATATATATATATATATATTATAATTATATTAATATAATCAATATTATATTATTTGATTAATTTTTTCAACTTGCTGCAGCTCTCGTATTCTCGAGATTTAATAGGAATAATAAAACAAATTAACGAACTATTATAATTCTGCGAATAATCCATGAATTGAGAGAAAGAGAAAGAAAGAGAGAGAAAGAAAGAGAGAAGTTTAAGTGACCTGTAAAATTTCTAAAAGCTTTTAACATGTTGTAAGAAAAAGAGAACAAAAATTATCATTTAATTTTATCAATTAGAATTAATAGAAATATATTGTTTAATTATCTATATCATTATTTCTAATAGAATCACCGAATGAATCAACACACACACACACATACACACACATACACACACTTACACACACTGACAGAGACAGATATGAAAAATCTTTTACTTTTACTTTCATTTTTTCCAAAACAATTATAAACAAATTCTTTAAAACTATCCGGCATTTCTCGTGTATATAAAAAACACAAATATAATATGTCAGAAGATTTAAAACGAATAAATG
Organism: Polistes metricus; assembly: GCA_010416925.1. Classification (NCBI taxonomy): domain Eukaryota; kingdom Metazoa; phylum Arthropoda; class Insecta; order Hymenoptera; family Vespidae; genus Polistes; species Polistes metricus. The sequence continues at coordinate 3,081,210 of QUOH01000016.1, forward strand.
TTCTTCGTTCATTCGTAGTAATCGAAGTTAGGTTAGGTTTGTTAATTTAAATCGTGACTTTTGTTTATCATTTTTAAACCAAAAAAAAAAAAAGAAAAACATTAAAAAGTATTCACTAGGGGTGGGGGGGATGCTTTTAAGAAAGCAAGATAAGTTTGAAAAAATTGAAGAGTACAAATGAATCATTCCAAATAAAATACATTAGGGGAATAAGAAGAAGATCTTTGACGGTTGAACCTTAATTAACGAATTGAAGAAATTATCGATTCTAAAAAGAGAAATAAAGAGAGAGAGAGAGAGAATTTATTCCATTAAAAGTGAAAAGAGATTGGAAGAAATAATATTCGTATAATAACGTGTGTTAATAACTTTTCATGGCACGAAATGAGTCTCGTACTTTTGTTTAATTCATGTAATAAATAAATATATATTCTACATATACATGCACACATACATACATACATATATACATACATACATAGATACACATAGAAACACGTAGAAAATTCTTCGCGTCCTATGTAGTAAGTATTTGAACACACACACATAAGAGAAAAAAAAAACTCGTCGTGAGTAATATAGGTTAAGTTTACTTATGAAAATTTTAAGCAGTTTTAAGTACCACCGGTTTTTTTGTATTACCTCTTATAATAACCCTTAAGTTAAACCCTTTTCACGTTTTAATATTGCTCGAATTTTTCGATTGGAAATTATTAATGAACCATTATTAATATTGATTTCGAAATCTCGCATGCGAGTTCGAGAAGATTTTTCGTGATTTTTTGTTTGCCTTTGTTTTTTTACTTTTTCAATTTAATAACCTACCTCAATTTCAACGATTGATTTGAAATAGTGTAAATGTATTATTTGTGTCAAAGAACAAACAATAATAAGTTATTGTCTTCTCGTTACGAGGGGTCGAGTAAGAACAAATTTATCAGACTGTTTTTTTTCTTTTCTTTTTTTTCTTATATATATATATATCATTGTTTGCGAAAAAACATGTGGGGACACGGTAGAAAAAAAGAATGAAACTCGTAGCTTGCACCTAATGCACCTTATATGCAGTTAATGCGAGTCATTATGAAAAAAAAACACAAACACGATGGTACGCGTTCGTTTGAAAACTTGAACAACGAAATGAGTTAGACTCGATTTTAAAAAGTAACTTTTGAATATTTCGTCGAGGAAAATACTAAACAGGAAGGGATGAAGAAAATGGAGACGAATAAAGAAAGAAAAACGACGAAGTTTATCGATTACACCTTTTTTTTTTACCCCCCCCTCGTGAACTTGTACCATCGCGTATGAAAAGGTTCGATCGATATTTCTTTAAAAAAAAAAATAAAAATATTACGGAGAATGAAGAATTTAAAAAAAAAAGAAAAAAAAAAGAACAAATCGTATTTCGAAGAATTCGTATAATATTTCTAATAATAATAATAATTATTATTAATACAATTATTAATAATATAACAATTGTATTATTAATACAAATATTATTAATACAAATAAAAACGTGAGATGTATGATTATTTTATTGAAATATAAAAAAACGGTATATAACGTTATAAAGATATAATAAATTGTAAGTAACAACGATTGAAATTACAAGGAAAAAAAAAAAAAAAATAGAATTACAAGAAAAAAAAAAAACTCTTAAAGCAATAATAAATTAATAATAATATCAATGAATACGAAATGCATACGTTAGGTGCATACTTATTGCACATATATACGTTGCCGCATGGAAACGTTGATGCAAAGGAATAAAAAAAAAGAAACTAAAAGAAAAAAAAAGAAAAAAAGGAAACATGAAAGGGGAGAGAAAAAAAATGGGTCGTGCATGTTTGAAATATGAGCTACGTATCGTTGTTCAAAAGGATTCTCCATTGCTTTTCGTTTTTTATTTAAAGTTTGTATCACTGTCTCGTCATGTGACCATGATTATGATGATTATGATGATGATGATTATGATGATGATGATGGAGTCCAGCGAAAATGGAGGGATGTCTGCGCAAATAAAGGATGTGTGTTTATTATTATTATTATTATTATTATTATTATTATTATTATTATTTTCTCTTACGTGTTTACCCACATGCAATATTATGTCAATCACTATAAGAATACCTCGATTGCATTTTATGTAAAATTTTTCTATATTTTGTTTTCCTTTCTATCGTTCATTATTTATTTTTAATTTTTTATTATTTTGCATGATAAAATATATTCCTATTCCAATTTGACATATTTTTATATATGTATATATATATTTAATTATTATTATATTTATATTTAATTATTTATATATATTTATATATGTGTCTCTGTGTTTTTATGCATCTAAGGCGTCAACAATTCGTCGTTTTCTCTTTTTTCGGTTTTTTTTTTTTTTCATTTCTAACGCAATAGTTTACAGTAGCGTAACAAAATTGATATATAAATAAATTATAAATGATTATAAATAGAAATGTAATATATTATATTGAATTGTTTTATAGAAAATCAGATTGTTTTCTCGAGGATAAATTATATTAGATTATAAAATATTATTATTATTATTATTATTATTTTATTTCATGTTTAATTATATCTCTCGTCGTGTTTTACTGTTTCCAAATTATATTTATTAATTAGAATTTTCGAATAGTACGGCTAGATGTTCGTTGCAAAGAAAAACAAAAAAAACAAAATCACGAAAAGTTTTTCGATTTTATGAGTGCGCACGCGAAAAATCTCCGATACACCACGCGACATTTCGTTTAAATAGTTTTCTGCTTTGTTTTTTTTTGTACGCGCAAAATAAATAACTTTTTCTACGCGGAATAAAATAAATAAATAAAAAAGAAAATATATAAAGAGAGAAAAATTGATGAAAAATTTATATTTGCAAATCTTTCTTTCGTACAAAATTAAAATTAAAAAAAAAAGTAACCGCACGCGCCGTAAGATTATTGAAAATTAATTGGAAAAGAAAATCTTTCGCGAAAAGAAAAAAGAAAAAAAATCTGTAGAAAAGAATCTTTTTTTTTTTAAAAAAAAAAAGAAAAAATAAAAAGAAAGGTAACTAGAAAAAAAAAACGAGAAGAAAATACTTTAAGGTGGGTCATATTTACGTCGTTTAACTGTTAGTATACAAATCCGGTATAGCATATTTAAAGGTAGTAATACTTGCTATTCCGCATTCCATAAGTTTCCGTATTCAAGCATGCATGGTGTGCGTTCGAGATACGACCTTGTGGGGACGCGTGCAAAATATATCGATGATGATACGAAAAAGAAAACGAAGAGAAGATAATTAGAAAAACGAAAGAAATAAAGAAAAGAGAAGTGAATCGCAAACAAAATGGCATCGTATGCGGAAAAATTGAAACTCGTAATATTTTATACAGTTTTTTACAGATTTTATACAGTTGAAAACAAAAAAATAAACGACGTAAATAATGATAAAAAGACAAAACAAAAAAAAAGAATATATAAAAGTAAAAAAAAACGAATCTATTTCGTAGACACGATCGTGAACAAAGTAGAAAAATTCCTACAATCGTTTTAACAATTATTCTTCGAAATAATTGAAACACATTAGTTCGGAATAAAATCTTTTCGAAATAGAAATGAGATTTTCAAAACCGTGTTATACAAATTGTTCGATTTAATTGTCTGACATTTTGGAATATCGTTTGGGGTTATTTACGATCGTGTTTAACACACATAGTTGATCGGTTAACGTGTAAAAAAAATAATAACCGATGACGTAACAATGTGTTCATTAAAATATACAGGTAACCCTCCTATAACACGGTAGATAGGTTCCTATAAAATGTCGCGTTATATGAAAAACCCAAAGTTATTCATTCCTTCGCGTCATTATTTTAAGGTAATATCATTTTTAACCTGTTTTTTACCAGGGAAATAAGCTCTTGTTCAAAATTCGTTTCACAACGTGGGGACACTTGTTTTTTTTTTTCATAATTATAAATAACATCATCATTCTATGACGAAAAAAATATCGTTGCGACCATTGCAGTAGTAATTCGCGTTTAACAAAATATTTCATCATACTTAGTTAACAAATTTAATATATTAATTCGTTAATCTACAACTACGAGCATAGCCCGTAGTACCATGTAAATATCACGAGCATGGCCCGTAGTACAATGAAAATTCCTGTTTATCTTATCGTACATATTATTCGGTAAAATAAATAACGGAAAATAAAAAAAAACAAAGTTACGTTGATTATAGATGATCGATATAGCAAAATCACTATTAAAAAATAAAAACTTTTCGAACGTAAATCGTAGATTAAAAGGTTAAACAACCAATGTGTCATTCAATACATCTCTTCTTTAGCCCGTTTGCGCTCAGTATTGAGCCTAGGCTTCCCTTAACGCACGTTAAGGGTTTTTTGGGCCATAACTCGGCACGCTAGCCATACGGGTTGGCGAGTATAAAATTCTAGGATATTAAGAAAGGAGAATTTGTGGGTTTGAAAGGAGAGTCAGGGATAGGACAATGGTTTGACCCGTATGGTCTTGGGAGATAAACCAAGGCTCGCGTAGGCAGGGGCGCGTCCCTGAAGTAGATCTGTCAACTATCGGGTTCATAGTTGAGTATCTACCCGCTACCTTTTTCAATAGATACTGTAGTAGAAATACAGATGCTGTATCAAGATTTGTCGGAATTCTTTTTAACCCTTTCGCTACGGCGCTCCGTTCCGCGGGAGTAGCGCCACTGCTACTTGCAGTTCAATGGTATTTTGGAATTCTCTTGTGTGGATACTTTTTTGAGAGTTATGTAACAACTGTTTCGTCATTTAATATGAAAAACATAAAAATGAGTATAATTCGAGTATTCAGAAATTAACATATTAAGAAATTTAAGCGTAAGCGTAGGTTCACGCGGCCGCCGACTATAGTCGGTGTCCGTATCGAAAGGGTTAATCGCGTTAGAACGAAACCGTGTTATAGGATTCCATATATTGCAAGGGGGTTACCTGTAAAAAAAAAAGAACAAGAAAAAGAACAAGAAGAAGAAAAAAGGAAGGAAAGAAAGAAAGAAAGAAAGAAAGAAAGTAATAAAATACAGGTTTAACGAGGTGTTTGCGAAATGAGCATGTATGAATGACACGTAAGCAAGCAAGCAAGTAAGCAAAGGAGCGAGAGAGAGAGAGAGAGAGAGAGATAGGGAGAGAGAGAATGAAGGCTGGTGTTGTGGGTTTTGCAGGTACGATGCCGAGCGTACCGGTGGGTCTCTCATATCACGAGATGTTCGCCGGATCGCTTGGCAGTCCGGCCCTATGGAGATGCCGGGCGTGCGGTAAACAGGTGACCAATCGGTGGCACCACTTCCACATACACACGGCCCAAAGGTCACTCTGCCCTTACTGCCCAAACACCTACAGCAGGATCGACACCCTCCGCACGCATATACGCACCAAGCACAGGGAGACGCTCTTCGCTAAGGATTCCTTGTAGAGGTCGCTGATGGCCCCGCGGAGGAAGCGACCACCGCGGCTACCATCACCGCCAAGGCTCGTCGTTGACGATCGACCGGTCGCACCCTTTTGCGGATTTGGCCTGCCCTGACCTCCGTCCAACTTGGACCAACCTGGCCCTTACGACGAACCACCGCTCTTACCCCCACCACCACCGACCTCTTCTTCCTGGCTTCCACCTTCTTCATCTTGAAAGGATGATGATCATGATAATGCTGGTGATTATCGATACGTCTGACTTGTATAATACACCATCACGCTGATTGGTTGGCTGGCTGGCTGGATGGTTGGTTGGTTGGTTAAGTTGATTGGTTGGTTCATTTATCCACCCATGATTGGTTGGATTCAACGCCTGACACTACTACTACTACTACTACTACTACTACTGCTGCTGCTGCTGCTGCTGCTGCTGCATCACCGGAGGGTTGTTTTTGACCCAAGTGCAAAAACACCTTTCTCAAAACGGAATTTCGATCGATTTCTTTTTTTCTTTTTTCTTTTTTCTTTAATTTTCTAATTCAAACACCACTTGGGCTTTCGTTCTGTTACACACACGCGCGCACACGCATACACACAACAAGTTTGTTTCTTTTTTCTTTTTATTTCTTTCCTTTCTTCTTTTCCGAGAATACAATCGCCAAAGAGACGAGATGATTTAATAACTAACACACACGTAAGGACACATATGTATGTAATGACGAGCTTCTTCTTCCGGAAAATGGAGTCTTGAGAAGAATTCTTAATCATCCAGCTCGATCCGAATCGGAATCCTGCGAGGACAATCTATGTTTTTAAGTAGTAAAAAACGTGTCCTTCGTTGTGTTTATTTTCCGAAAGAGACTGACAGAGAGAACGAGAGAACGAGAGAGAGAGAGAGAGAGAGAATATAAGCGAGTGTGTGTGTGTCGTTCATGAATGAGAAATAATATTATTTACGGATATATACACGCATAAACCAACACAAACGCTACTGATTTTAATCGCGTACACATTTTTTTCCTACGAACTGGTGTGTTTTGTTCAATTTTCTTTTTCTTTTTCTTTTTTTTTTCTTTTTTCTTTTCCACATCGATATTTTATATACACGTTCATTAGATTTGTATTATTATTATTATTATTATTATTATTATTATTATTATTATTATTATTATCGCGGTTACTGTACTTATTCGTCGCCACACTTTTGAGTCTTATTATTTTATTATATATATATATATATTATTTTTTTTTTTATACAATTATTAATTTTTTTTTTACTTTTTTTACTTTTAAGAGATCGTAAATACCGTTCGTACTTATATAAAAAAAAAAACTAATCAAATCAAATCAAGGTCCAAAAAAAAGAAAATCTTTAAGATAGAGAGAGAGAGAGAGACAGACTATCATCTACGATAGAAAAAAAAAAGAAAGAAGAACGAAGAAAAGAAAATGATTCATATATATCGGGTGTGCGTTTGTGAAAATAATAAAAAAATTCGAACGAAGTAAGTGAGATGAACCGGGACACGCTGTATACGGACGTATTTTTGATTTTCTTTTTTTTTATTCTTTTTACGTCTCTACGGTGTGTTTTTGCAATGATGATGTGAAAAAGGAAAAGAAAAAAGAAGGAAGAAAAAATTATTTGTAAATAATTATAAAAAAAATTTATATAAACAATTGTGTCGTCGTAAAGCGTGTTGTAAATATTCGCGTACGCGCGATTAATAAGATTATTTTCTAATAATTCTTCGATGTCCCCCCCCCTCCCCAATCCCCCTGCTCCCAGTCCCCCTACCCCCTGCCCCCCCTGCCAACGCGTTCGTTGATCCACGTTGAAGAAAACAATTTAAAACGGTAAAAGTGTTTGACTGTGTTATCCTTTCGGACTGATAAAAGGATATAATAGTCAAAAGAAAAAGAAAAAAAAGGTCTCGAAGAGAAGAAACAGGAAGAAAAGAAACAAAATGGAGGAGTCGCACAACACGGTCTAATTTACACGCAATGGAAGTCTGAAACGCGCGCTGTGATCTACGAACACCGAAAAAAATTCGAAATGGTACTATTTAATGATAGAATTGCGTAAAAAAAAAAAAAAATTAAATAGAAAAAAGTAAAAACGATGATGAAAATAAATTTTAAAATAAATAATAAAAAGAAAAAGAAGAAGAAGAAAAGAAAAAAAATTAGAGAAAGAAAGGGCAAAAGAATTTAGAAAATCGATCGAAGATTTGAAATGAATCCACGATATTATTATTATTATTACTCTTCTCGTCGCGACGATTCACCTAATCTCTCTCTCTCTCATCGTTATTCGAATTTAGATTTAAAACGAATGAAGAGAAAGAGGAGGAGGAGGAGGAGGAGGAAGAATCGTCGCGTACGAAGTCTGGTTAATGTATTTAAAATAATTTGTAAATAATAATAATTCACAATCGTTAAATAAAACTCACGTCGATATTTACAGGAGTGTGTATACTTACGTCAATTCTCTGTATAATATATTTTTTTGATTTATATTTTTGATTAAAAGTAAGAGAGAATAAGAGAGAGAGGAAGAAAGAAAGAGAGAGAGAGAGAGAGAGATTTTCAGTATTCGCAACAGATACCACCCCCCGAGTTAATAATCGTCTGATATTGTTTATACTCTACCATTTTATGTATATTATAATTAATAATTAATAATTAATAATAACTTTGTATTTAAATAACAGTAAACGAATTTTATTCGAGGTTCTTGCCGACTGGTACAAATATATACGAATAAATTTTCTTTAATCATTGTCACATCGCCGATGTTAGAATATTAATGAGAGAGAGAGAGAGAAAGAAAGAACGTGTGCATGTGTGTATGTGCGTATGAGTGAGAGGAACAAAAAAATACAATGTTAGTATTAAACGTAAACGACACGTTAAAAATATTTACTCATATCAGTCTCTGTAATAAATCATAAAAATAATTGACAAGAAACAATTCATAACTCATTAAATATTGTAAATATCAACGTGAGTATACACAACAACAACAACAACAAAATATACATATATATATAAATTAGTGTTCCTATTATTCGGAGATAATTGTAAATCCGAATGATTATAAAATAATACGAGCACTAATTAAATATAAAACGAAACACAGATTTCGGTATTATACAAACAGCCGTATTTTCGTCCTTATCTTTTTTCTTTTTTAATATAATTAGTTGTAAGAATAAAAAGAAATAACAACAACAACAAGAACAACAACTATAAGAAAAGAAAAAGAAACAAAATTAATGAATAATAATAAACGGTGAGATTATTATTATTATATTCGATTGTCGAAAATGTGGCCGGTAAACAAAACAACAAAATTAAAAAGGGAGAAAGAGAGAGAGATAAAGAGAGAGAGAGAGAGAGAGAGACGATCGATAGAACGTGGAAATAATATACATAATATAAATATTGAATAATAATAAATGCAAATATATAATACAAGTATAAGGAAACGAAACAACAACAAAATATAAATATAAATATAAATTTAAAAAAATATATATATATATATAAATATAAATTTAAAGTATAATAGAAGATTTAAGTGCGTATTAAAAAAAATAAAAAAAGAAAGAAAGAAAGAAAAGAAAAGAAAAAAAAAAATCATTACAAACTTTTACTCTTCGGACCAAAATAAATCTTCGTCTAATTGTAAAACCCGGGGTTCATGATATAATTAATTATTATAATTAATTAATTAATTAATCGATCGATCTTGAGGCTCTTAACAAGATTTAAAGAAAGGAAGAAAGAAAGAAAATGATGAAAGGATGAATTTTTTAACGTTTCTGTCTCTTCCTCTCTCTCTCTTTCTTTCTCTCTCTTTCTCTCTTTCTCTTCTAATTCTCTCTGCCGAGGAGAGAATTTTGTTTCGATTACAAAATGAAATCCACTTATAATAGCGTGTGTGGTTCCTAAGTTATATAATATTTTATAAAATATCAATCCTATATTAATTTTAATTACTATACTCGAAAGAGGAGGAAAAGAAAAGAAAGGAAAAGAAAAGAAAGTGAAGAAAAAGTAAAAAAATAAATAATAGCTCGCGAATTTTCGATTGTAACGAGATGAGACGACGACAAATCGTTTCCTATAAAGTGGGTAGGGGGGGGTGTTAGGGGTCGGAGAAAACCTGGTTGCCCTAATTCAACAAATTAATACAAATGTTTGTTTTATAATTATTATTCGAAATAAATCGTACGAATTTATTTTTAATTTCTTTTTTCCTTTTTTTTTTCTTTTTTTTTGAAATCAAGAAAAAAAATAAAAAACGGAAACACGAAATCATATTTTCAACGATTGAATCGTATTATACGAATTGTCAAATAAATTAGATATTCTATTCACATTTTATCTTTTTTGTTTTCTTTCATTTGTTATGTTATATATTATTAACAAATGAAAGGGAGGGGGAACAACCCTTTACGATCTGCGTCGTCCATCTCTAGGATGTTTTTTTTTCTAGTCTATTTAGAAGGTATTATAATTATAGTCAACTTAACTTCGATATATTTTATTATTCATCTCGCACGAATTACTTAAGTCTTTTATAAGAATTTATTCGTTCGATAGTAATAAATCAGAAAAATAAAAAAGAGAGAGAGAGAGAGAAAGCTCACAACGAGGAAGAGTATATTAAAAAATTCAATTTAATATTTATACGAAAAACGTGTTCAAAGGTATACATCTTCGTTTGAAATTAATACAAACTATATATATATATTATACAGGGTGTCGAAAGTTTCTTTTATTGACGTAACGTTTTATTTATCATCATCGACGTGTATCGTATGAACAAAAATCATAAACATCAAAATTGTGCAATTTTTTGTTTAGACACATCTGTTGTTATTAAGGATGATTTGTCGGTACAATCGGAAACAAAAGTTAATGACATTTTCATCAAATCCATATCTCTTAATATCTGTTGAAATAGATGATTTAAACCAACTATTTTTTTTTTTATAATTGAAATTTTGATATAAAGTTTCTAAAAGAATGAAATTTAGTGTGATCATTTTAATTATTATTAATAATTATATTAATAATAATTATTATATTATACATAAAAAATCTCAATTTAAGTGAAAATTGTAAAATAACTTTGTTTGTGACTGTAATGTATCATCCTTAAATTCACGGTACAGTCACAAACAAAAGTTATTTTACAATTTTCACTTAAATTGAGATTTTGATGTTAATATTATTAAAATGATCACTAAATTTCATTCTTTTAGAAACTTTATATCAAAATTTCAATTATGAAAAAAAAATAGTTGGTTTAAATCATCTATTTCAACAGATATTAAGAGATATGTATTTGATGAAAATGTCATTAACTTTTGTTTCCGATTGTATTGACAAATCATCCTTAAACCTGACCTGTTGAAAATAATCTGACGTTCTGTCGTTTGTCTGGCAAGCAAAAAGAAAATAAACTCTTAGACACCGTGTATATATATTCAATAGAAAAGTAAGATCTACGAAGATCTTACAACTTGAAAATTTCTCGTCTCTCCACGTTTTAATATACTCGAAGTTTTAGTATCAAGGACTACGGGCTTCCTCGTAAACGAGGATATAATACGAGGTAAGAATACTGTATGTATGTTTTATTTTCATTATTCGTGTATATATATATATGTATATATATATATATATATATTTAAGTTTAATGACCGATCTTAGAAGCGTACGAAGTGTTTTACATTATCTTCTGACACCTTCAAACTTTATATCGTAAATTTACTCTTTTTTTCCTTTCTTCTTCCTCTTCTTCTTCTTCTTTTTATTCTTCTTATTTCTCTACGCGTATAATTTTTGAATTATCGACGATCGTAAAGGGTTATTAAAAATAAATTGAAGTAATAAAGTATAACGCGAGTATATCAAGTTGTTGTTGTTACACGCGTGTGTGAATTAGTTTTTATTCTTTTATTTTTACTCTTTTCTTAAAGTATTTTCTTTTTTTTTTTTTTTTACGTAATTCGAAAATTGCCAACATATCGACACGTAAACGAGAATATTATTTGTTTTATTTATTTATTTATTTATTTATTTGTTCGTGATTAGAATTAATATAATTACTTCTCGATTTTTATGCGTATAGAAAATCAATTAAAAAATGAACTTTGTTTTTGTGTGGTTTTTTTATTTAATCATAATATTCCTATTGACTTTTTTTTTGTTTCTTTTTTTTTTTAATCGCGATGTCTAAAAGAACACAAATGAATTCGCACAAAGGTAAGAGATGCATCGGCATATTGCATTACAAAAACGCAACAGGAATGATATCTCTCATATCAAAGGTAATTCGAATTCGTGCTATTGTTTTACGTTCGATTGATTTTCATCGGCTGTTATTACGATTATTCGAAATCACTTTTTTCTTTTTTTTTTACAACTCTCGAGATTTTTCTCAACTTACATTACGCGAATGGTAGAATATTTTTTTGTTATTGTTTTCAGTGCCATTCAGAAAATGCACAATTGTATAATTGCATTCGATAATTCGTAAGAATGAATTGTTAACTCGTTCGAAAGAAAAAAGAAACAAACAAAAAAAAATACGGTCACTTTTGTTTAGATAAATTATTAGAAAGTTGTCTCGAACAAAAAAAAAAAGAAAAAAAGAAAGAACAGCTCATTGGTATGCATCTTAAATATTCAAGGTCAAATTGTCTTGTCGTTTTTATTTAATCATATTTTTTTTTTTAAAACCAATTTACGATCGTAACGAAATTAGTTAAAGAAAACTTTTCGCGTTGTGATACAAATTACTTTTCGAAAATATTATGCACAGAGCAGCAGCATAAGAGCGGCTAATAATAGTCTTCCCGAAGTTACCCAGCAATAATTTTCGTGCCATATAATAAATCAACGAAAAAGAAATTATTTTGCAATGAGTTAGGGCTGAGTGATCGATCATTGATCGATCAATTATTTAAATCTCGTTTTTTGAACGAAAGTAAATCGTACATTTTGCGAAAGTAAATCGCGTTCGCTCATTTTCTCTCTCTCTCTCTCTACTTTTCTATTTTCTTTTTTTCGGATCCGTCTCCGTCAAAAAAGCGTAATCGATCAAACGAGTGGAACAAATAGAAAGGGCTGAGGAAATGGGGGATAGGAGGGGGTAGAAAAAAAAACAGAAAAAACAGGACTCGATTAATAATTCAGTTTAGTTTAGTTCAATTCAGTTCAGTTCGGTTCGGTTTAGTTTTGTTTCGATGAGAACAAAAAAACAAAGAAAAAGAAACAAAAGAAAGAAAGGAATAACATCATTTGTTCGCGTTTAGTAGAAAAATAATGAGATCGATCGATCGATCACCCCCTTTCCACCCCCTTTCCACCCCACTTCCATCCCATCTCCCCCACTTCGTCATCTTACCCTATCTCGAATCAGTTAATCAGTTTCTATCGATCATTAGAAGGATACTCTATCATTTTTTGTTATCCCTTTCCTTTATTTTTATTTTTACTTCCCTCCCCCACCCCCCTCTTCCTACTTGTCATCGATACGCAATACCAATACTTAACTATTTTGCGCACACTGTTTTTTTTCTCCTTTTTTTTTCTAAACAATATTTAAATAATAACGATACATAAAATACACGAGGATATTTATTATAAAATATAAACTAAATATATACTCGCATGGTACGGGGGATAATAATACGCGAAAGTATGAGTGTGTGTGTGTGAGTGAATGAATGAAAGAGTGTGCGAGTGAAAGAGTGTGCGAGTAAGTGAACGAGTGTTTGTGTGAGTGAAAGAGTATGAATGAATGATTGAAAGAGTGTGCGAGTGGTGAATAAGTGAGTGAGTGAGTGAATTAGTGAAAGAGAGGGTGAACAAATGGGGATGAAATTGTCGACGTTAATAAACCGTTTCGTTGATCGGTGAGCAATTGTTTAATTTGTCATTCGTTGGCATTTCGGAATCGATCAAAAAGAGACAGATCAAAACATCCGCATACACACACACACACACACACAACACACAAAAGAATGAGAGAAAATGAGAGAAAATGAGAGAGAGAGAGAGAGAGAGAGAGAAAGGAAGGTGTCGTTAAACAAATATTAGCTTCATCAAACATGCATTCAGGGGTTTTTCACGAATTACAAATAGAACGAGCTTGTTTTACCCCCTCCTCCTGCCCCTCCGCTGTCGTGTTTCTCCTTTTAAAACCTCTGCAAAAATCATATTTGATTATTTACTCGTTATGCCGATGCCGATGCCGATGCCAATACGTTTGCCAACGATTCAAAGTCCCCCCTCCCCTCCCCTACCCCTCCCCACTGCACCCCTTTCCTTCCTAGACACGCACACACACACGCACATACTCGCTCCTATTTTATTTTATTTTTATTCGACAAATTATTCGCGAGGAAGATCGTATCAGCGCGAATAAAGAATTACCTCCCCCCCCCTCCCCTTCACACCCCAGTTTTTTTCTTGATAATAATTTATAAAGAAAAAAAGAAATTACTGCTTGCACGTAATATTAGCGTAATGCTATGATAAGAATTTGGTAATCATTTTTTGTCGTTGTTTTTCTCTTTTTTTCTTTCTCATTTAAATTGTAAAGTACACGAATATTAATAATTATTCGTTCGTTCCAATTTGATAATAATATTTAACCACACAACATTCACACACACACACACACACACACACAGACGATTAATGAAAATTACGAGAAGTTTTCATAGAAAGAATAGAAAAAAAAAAAAAAGAAAAATGAAATAAAAAAGATGTTACATATCAGATTTCTCCTACTATACGTTTATCATCAGCCATTTTGAAAAATCATTTCACTTACGTAGATTCAGAGCCAACGAGATTTCGTGAATTTTTGTTAGCTTCGTAATTTGTTTTTTGTTTCGAAATGAAATTAGTAGAGAGTATAGGATTAAGAACGATCGTGTTTTACAACACGACGGTTTCTTTGTTTTATTTATTGTTTGCGTAGTAACGATGAAGAAATAAAAAAACAAAAAAAAAAGAAAGAAATAAATAAATAAATAAAAAAGAAATAAGATAAAAATATATAAGAGCAACACGAGATTATTAATTATTATTGATTATTATTATTATTATTATTATTATTATTATTATTATTATTATTATTATTATTATTATTATTATTTCTTTGGTATAGATTTTTAAATGAAAATATATTTAAAATAGTTCCTGAAGGATATATTTATTCGTAATAAGATAAAAATAAATAAATAAATAAATGAAAAACACACAGACGTCGGCGTGTCTCCCTTAGTATGGATTATTAATAATAATAATAATAAAACACCGGTAACTCGCGATCGAATTTATTACCCTCGATACCAAAATGTTCCTTCATTTGTTCCACAAGAAATATAATGTATATTATTATGTGTGTAAATATTAAATCATATAATAATAATAATAATATAAATATAAATATTATATATATATATACATAAGATATTTTATTCGTAAGTACACTTAAATACGAATCTAACATACAGCGAAAATTGACGTGAGGATTAATTCAAATCCTAAAAATTACAATTCCGTAATATCCCATCAATAAGAATAACATCAAGATTATTAATTATTATAATGTGTGATAAGACGATGTTTATTAAATGATATGATCCACACAAATTTCGAGCTTTCCCGTTTAATCGAATATTGTTTATAAATAATATTGCAAAATATATCGAGTATCTTACTATTTAAATAATAATAATAATAATAAGAAGAAGAAGAAGAAGAAGAAAAACAAACGAATGAAATGCACAGAAAAAAGAGATTATAAATATATCAAAATTTGATTAGATTGATAATAAGAGAGAGAGAGAGAGAGAATTAAATTAATTAATTAATTAATTAATTAATTAATTCAATTCTACACGAGAAATATTGCTAATCTCGGAAAAGCTCGAAATTTGATCAACGTCGTATTGTTTCCCCTCTCATCGAATAAAGAAGAAAAAGAAGAAGAAGAAGAAGAAGAAAAAAGGGGGAAAAAAAAGTAAATAAATAAATAAATAAGTAAATAAATAAATAAAAAAACCTACCGAATTCCATTTTATTATTTCATACTCGATGTAATTATGTAATAAATATTGCTATCAAAGGTGTGTCAATCTCATCTCTCTCGATGGTACTTAAGACGAATTTACAGAAGAAAAAAAAAAAAGAAAAAAGAAAAAAAAGAAAGAAGAAAGAATGATACAAAGGGGGTCGAGAACAAAAAATAAAAAACAAAAAGTAAATGAATAAAATGAATAAATAAATTTAATTAATAGATATAAATTAAATAAATTAAATAAATTAAATAAATAAATAAATAAATAAAGAAGAATAAGAATAAGAAGAAGAATAAAAGAAATGGCGAAAATACGTATTTTCTCTCGTGGCTAAACCTCCTGTGTACTTTTTCGAACCTTAATCCGATACGCGGCTTAAGCTTGAATCATACATTTTTGTACATACACACGTTACATATTTAAAATGAAAAACAACAAAAAAAACAAAAACAAAAAATCATACATACTATTTAATTATTACTACTACTCCTAATTATTACGTGGAAAAAAAGAAAAAAAAACGAACGAAGAGAATTAAAAATAAAAGAATATAGAAATAAAGAATGAGAGAACTTGTAAAACAATTGCGAAAGTTGTGTCATAATTAAGAATTTATTCCTTTCAAAAATAATGTATCGTCGCGAATCCAATTGTCCGAAAAAAAAACATTCGCGTTAAGCGAATATTAATATAAACAATTTCATTAATATATCGTTAACACGCGATATGTATTTTTGTGAAACAGTATTGAAAGTGCTACTGTTGTACAGTTATTATTACGTGGTAAATAAACAAACAAACAAATAAATAAATAAATAAAAAAAAAAACAAAAAAGAAGAAAAAATATTACACATACAAAAAACAACAAAAAAAAAAACAAAACAAAACATACACGACGAACACTGTAATGTACCTAATAATGTACATAGGATATATTTAATTAAAGTGAATATGAATTTGTGTAATCATCCTGTCTCGATCATTTGTCCTATTATTATTATTTCCCTGAGTAAATCAATATTTTTATTTTCTTTACAGTTCCAAGAATCAATTAAATAATTACTATCCCCCCCCCTATTGTTTTTGAATGTTTTTCAACGATATGGAAAAAGAAAATATATAAATGTTGCATTTTATTAGTTAATTTATCTAACAACATATGAATTCTTTCCTAGTGTTTTATTTACTATATAGTAAATAATATATATAGTAATATATATAGTAATATATATATAGTAATATATATAGTAACAATATATATAATAATATATATAGTAAATAATATATATAGTAATATATATAGTAACAATATATATAGTAATATATATAGTAATAATATATATAGTATATATATATAGTAAATAAAATAAATATATTATATATATATAAGAACAAAACAAAATGGTAATGTAAAATAAATATATTTTAAATACATCGTTCTTTTGAAAAAAAAAAAAATAAAAAATACACCAATCTAATGTGACAAAG
The DNA here is from genome assembly GCA_010416925.1 of Polistes metricus. Classification (NCBI taxonomy): domain Eukaryota; kingdom Metazoa; phylum Arthropoda; class Insecta; order Hymenoptera; family Vespidae; genus Polistes; species Polistes metricus. The sequence continues at coordinate 3,098,293 of QUOH01000016.1, forward strand.
ATGACAGGGTAAAAAAAAAAGAAATACAGAATTAACGTAGCATATTTTCAATCAAAATCTACACCCCCATTTAATTAAATGTATTTAAATTAGAAAAATAATAGGAAAGAAAATAATCATTTCTCTCGATAATCTGTCGATAATAAAAGTACGATAAATGTATTGAAAAAAATAAAAGGTAAGGGTGGTGCGTTGTTTATTGGAAAAATCAAAAAAAAAAAAATAGAAAAAGAAAAATAGAAGCAAAAGTCCGAGACCTTATGGAAGGATCTACGAGATACTATTTATCATGTACCACACAGATGCATCAAAAGTGAGATTGTATGTTTGAGACTGACGATTTATTTGATGTAGGAAATATCGTTGAAACTTTTCACGTGTTACAGGTTACAGTCATCTCCATATACTGTAACTGGAGAGGACGGGGACATGACTACTTCTCATCGGAGAATACACACGAGAACTCGATATTTTATTCTCCATTTTCAGATATCATATGGACATCTCGACATCGATATTCCAAAAGTACCAGAAAGCTTTCGTTCACTTGACTAGCAGGATTCGTCAAAATAGGTCGAATCAAAATTTGATATCTGACGTATATTTCATTCCTTTTTGCTTATCTTTTTATTATTTTTTTTTTTTCTTTTATTTCTATACCATTTTTATATTTCCAATTTTGTTTTTACACGAAACTTGAATTACACACAAATTCTAAGAAGCAAAATTTGAAAAAAAATCGTATAATTTATCTCGTATTATTTTAGTTGATTTTGTATAAGACTCGAAAACTTGTTTATTTTTTTTTTTTTTTTTTTACACGTATTCTTCGAGAACGTATCAATCGTGTCAAAACAAAATTAGGTGTGTTCGAATTTTTTATTCGTTTTATTTTTATAACAATTACGAATAATACACACGTAAGTAAGTATTTAAACGTGTTTAATCAAAATTGTGTGTGTGTGTGTGTGTGTGTGTGTGTGTGTGTAAGACCCGAACGATACGTGAAAAGAAACAAGGAAAAATGTTTACTTAAGAGAAAAAGAAAAAAAACAAATCCAGCACACAGACACACGACCGGGATGATAAGAAGTTAATTGAAAGGAAACAAAAGGGGTCTAATAAGTTTTCTCCTCCATTGTTCTACAATGTGGTTTAATATTTTATAAGATACTCTTCCTCGTTCGACTACCGAAATTTTATTTTTTCTTTTTTTCACGTTACACATTTCCATCGCGTGCTGTTAAATTATTTATATAACCAAAAAGAAAAATTCAGCTGGATGTATGAACGTTCGTTATCGAATAACAAATAGTAGGATAATGAAAATGAGCTGTAAAATGAGAAAACAAGAAAAAAAAAAAATACAAGCGTAATTTCGGAAAGGTAAGCTCGATTACATTAATTTTACATGTATGAAGTTCTACCTGATGGCAAATGTCTTATCCACGTGAGGACGAATAAGAAATAAAAAGAAGAAAATAAAAAGAAAGATAAAAAAAGTTTAAGGACACAAAAAAAAAAGAACGACTGCTGATTTGTTTCCTTTTGAAGGGAAAGAATCCCGTTGAGAAATAAAAGAGAAAGAGAGAGAGAGAGAGTAACGTGATTGAAGTAGAATTTCGTTTAATCCTTTGAGTGTCAGAATCATTTTCCCTCTCCTTTCTCTTTTACTTTCTCTCTGTGATTCTTTTCTTTTTTTTTTTTTTTGTTAGCTCGTAAATTCTAAAAATATACTCGCCTCATTTTCCTCTTGAATATAATATTCTCAAGAGTTCTACCTAACGACTATGTTTATTTAACATTTTATTTAACGACAATATACACGTGATTTAAATCCTCAACGATGATGAAAACGAATAAACGAACGAACAAAATTTAAAATTAAACTAAACTAAACGTAACACACACTCGTCGTAATCCATTAACGTCTAATAAAAAACGGAGAAATGTTAAATAAAATAAAATAAAATAAAATAAAATAAAATAAAATAAAATAAAATATAGCCATGGAATCTCTTGAATGGTTGAAGAAGAAAAAAAAGAAAGTAAGAGAATAAAAGATCAGAGTAATGAAGAAAGAAAGAAAGAAAGAAAGAAAGAGAAGAATATTCGCAAATAAAATGACGAAGTAATGAGACTCATGCGATTTTACGTTTATTCAAACGGTTAAATGGTCGTGTTAACGTCGTGTAAACAAATCTTTTACCCTGGAAAGCCGTCCTTTTTAATATTCAATGAAGGCGAGGAGAGATGAAAAAAAGAAATAAAGTTCAACTCGTTGGTAATATATATATATATATAGTTAAGAAAAGTAAATGTCTAGCGTCTAGCAAAAAATCAACGCCAACGCACTCGAGTTCCATTTAATTTTACTTACCAATGGGACCCTTCTACTTCTGTCCCATTTCTAAACTTCGTCTATGTATTACGCTTTATAACTATGCTTTAGAAAGGAGATAATTAAGAGGGTAGTTTAATAATTGTCTAAAATATATAACTATTTGGATTTACTAATTTACAAGGATGACACTAATAACGGAATTTAAAAATTAAATAAAATACTATTAAAATATTTGTTTCTTTCTATACAGTTTTAACAAGTTATATATATATATTTTTTAATAATTATATACAATTTATATAATAAATAATAATTGTATTTAATAAAAATTGCGTTAATTAATTAACCTTAACGTTCATATTTACTTATGCAAGAAACCGTTTCCCGCCTATTAATTTTAAATTGTAATTAAAACGTTGACCGCGAGAGGTCAGCACGTCAATGGCCAGCTCGTGACGCGCTAGTAGTAAAAAGAGTGTGAGAGCGAGTGAGAGAGTGAAATAGAGTAAAAGAGAATGAGAAAGAGAGAGAGAGAGAGAGAAAGAGAAAGAAAGAGCCAGCAAGTCAGCCAGCCGGCCGGCTGAGTTTCATTCATAAAATTCATCGAATCGGCTGACTTGCTCGTTGGCTCTGCAAACGTGTCCGGATTGATTATACTTTTCTTTGCGATGACTTTACAAGCTATCAAGTGGAAAGATGGAAAGTTGGAAGTGCTCGATCAAGTATTATTGCCAGCAGTTTCTAAATACATCGTTGTCAAGGGCGTCGAGGATGGTTGGAAGGTCATCAATAAGATGCAGGTACGTTCCAGACCACGTTTCACTTCTTCAACGACTTTTAACTTTTTTGTTTTTTTTTTTTACTTTACTTTGCTTTGCTTTGCATTTCTTATCTCTCTTACCTTCGACACATATGTCGAATTTACATTAGTTTTTATTATTTCTTTCTATTCTATTTATTGTTATCTTTTTTTTTTTTCAATTTAAATTTTGAAATTACATATGAAAAGAAGTGAGATTACTTATTTCCAAATGACAGAGCATATGCATTATCGTTTTACAATGTTTGCATATGTTATCATCGTTTCATGTTTAATCTAAGCGATTAATTGATATGCTTGATGGTTTATAGTCAAATGTTTGATTATATTTTTTAAAAGATGTAGTAGTTCTTATTTCCCATATGTCGTTCATATGGTGAACACATTTATGCTTCCAGGTTAGAGGTGCCCCAGCTATAGCTATTGTCGGTTGTCTTAGTTTGTCTACAGAGGTTAGAAATGAACATTTTACGGACAAGAAATCATTACGTCAAGAGGTCGAAGGAAAGTTGAATTATCTTGCATCGGCAAGACCTACCGCTGTTAACATTAAGATAGCGGCAGAAGAGCTTATCAATTTAATCAATAAACTCACAGAAGATGATACCGTAACGATACAGCAAATGAAGGAAGAGTACGTTCATTTGATCCGTTAAATATTTTTAATGTATAATTAATTATTTGTATTCAGCGTATTCACTGTATTACAGATTTTTACGTACAATAGATTCCATGCTTCAAAGAGATATCGCTGATAACAAAGCGATTGGAAATTATGGAGCTCTAGAGATATTGAAAAACGTTAACGAGGATAGTTTAGTTAGAATTCTTACGCATTGTAATACCGGTAGCTTAGCGACTGCTGGTTATGGAACGGCTTTAGGTGTAATCAGATCTTTGCAAGCAAGAAACGTTCTTGGTAAGTTTCACCTACATTATGTGTATCTAATTATTAAGATGAGATATTTTCAGTGTAAAGAATTCGAGATCTTGTCTGCAGAACATGTTTACTGTACTGAAACAAGGCCATACAATCAGGGAGCGCGTTTGACTGCGTATGAATTGGTGAACGACAAGATACCGGGGACTTTGATTTGCGACGACATGGTAGCAGCGTTGATGAAATCTAGAAATATTACAGCTGTAGTGGTTGGCGCTGATCGAGTAGCTGCCAATGGTGACACCGCTAATAAAATTGGAACATATCAGGTAAGAATATTTTAACCGGAGTTTTGTACAAAGAATTAATTATTATTGTTTTATAATAAATTAATAAATTTGAAATTTATTTTTCAGATCTCAATCATAGCAAAATATCATAATGTACCATTTTATGTGGCGGCTCCACGAACATCGATAGATTTTGCAATACCTAGTGGCGATCATATAGTCATCGAGGAGAGACCCGAGAGAGAAATGACTCACATAAATGATCAACGTATCGCAGCGAATGGTATACAATGCTGGAATCCAGCATTCGACATAACTCCTGCCAGTCTTATAACAGGCATAATTACGGAAGTCGGTGTTTATAAGCCTGAAAATTTAATTAAACTATTCCTACAGTAGGATTTATATCATATGGCTTATGTTTAACGACCACGCTTAAAATAAAATATAATAATGATGATGATTATAATAATAATAATAATAATAATAATTATAATAATAATAATATTAATAATAATAAAAAAAGGAAAGAAATAGAGAAGAAGCGAAGAGAAATGATATTCGATCAAACAATGCATGCAAAATTGGAACCAAGTGCCAAAACGGGTTTATACCTTCTAAGTATTATTCTTTGATATTATTGCAATTCATTGTAGTTTTTGATAAGTGTGCACGCAAAATAATATTCCTATTCTACGATCAATCACGATGAAAAAAAAATAAACGTCTACGGTTAAATAATATACACAGACTGTATATAATTTATAATTTTTCTAAGGGGAATTTTTTTAATGAAAAATTTCAAAGCCCTGCCGGCTTTTTTTTTAAACTGCGTTTATACATTGTTAAAAAAAAAATACTAAAGAGGTCAATTTCTCGTTGATCGACAACATTGTTATAAAAAAAATGATATGATATTAATACGATGTAGCGCTTATAATAATAATAATTATAATAATAAATAATAATTATAATAATAATAATTATAATAATTATAATAATAAAACGGAACACAAACTTTTGCATTATACACACGTAATGCGTATTTTGATTTTTATTCGCCGAATTTGTGAATGTGTAATTTTTTTCGTGTTAAAAAATTCTAATGAAATCCTTAAACTTCATATCAATTATTTCATATACGATACGATACGATACGATTATGTACTAATTAAAAAAAAAAAAACAAAGGAAAATTAACACCTACAAAGGATCGACTGAAGATCGTGCGAATATGATATATGATATTATCGCTACTAACAAATACAGGATTACAATGTTGTGCTTGCCTCTGATTGTGTTATTCATGGCATTACCGCATGAAGGAGCTTAACAGAGAGATTAAACGATCGTTGTTATAGGAAACTGGGAGTATGATGAAAGAGAGAGAGAGAGAGAGAGAGATAAAGGGATGAACGAATTTTAATGGCATCGCTAAAGATGCAACAGCACAACGTGTTCTAGCACAAACCAACTGGAATAGGTAAGCTCGAAATACTGAAGTGACAAAGCTCATCCTTTAATCTCTTCATGGAATTTCGTTTCTCTTTCCCTCTCTATTAATTTTTGTCTCTCTCTCTCTCTCTCTTACTCTCTCTCTTACTCTCTTCCTTTCGTTTGTTCCATATCCCGTAAACCGAAATGGAAATAATAAAACAAAAATCGAAATTGAATTAATCGGTACGATCAAAAAGGGGTTGTTATCGAAGAAAATAAATAATTAATTACAAATATATTTCCATATATATATATACATATGAAATAATTTTCACATTCATCCATAGAAATTATATTCAATTGGAAAGAACAAAAAATTATATATTTTAAAATCAATAATAACAATCGGGGCTTTTATCATTCTGCTCATAATATATCATCGATTCACGTTCGTATTTTAACGAAAAGGAAATAGACAAATAAAACAAAAAACAAAACAAAAAAGAAACAAAATACTCAGGTATTCCGATGAGAAACCTTACACGAAGGAGAAGACCCATTAAAAAGATGTTCTAGGATTTCTCTATGGTAAATAGGATGAAGCTTCTTTATTTTACGATAAATAATAAACTCATTGAAAGAAAGAGAAGAGAAAGAGAGAGAGAGAGAGATATATAGAAACTAGACTCTAGATTTTAGTACCTTTTTCGTTGAACTTTGATGAATTCAAATAAAAAATAGGAAATTTAGAAGAGGAATTTCTCTCTTAGGTTAATGCTTGCGTGCTCTTTGTTTAATCGAAATGGACATTGAATGGTACGATGGGAATTGATGCTACGTTAGGGAAGCTTCCGCTATTTCATGGTTTTAGGTTTTTGGAATAAGCTTTATACTGCGCTAACATTCATTCGAGACCACTGCACATTTCCACGCATCCTCAAAATCTTAACGAATTGATCTCAAAGAACGTGAAACATCGAATGCGAACAATGTCGTTGAAAATTCGGCCTCGGAACTAGCCTTTTATCAATTTCTATATGGAAATATTTAACTTGGCTGATACAAGAGTATAATAATCCTTAAATTTTAGTATACTTCATATATATATTTATTTAAAAATACCAAATAATAATACTTTTATATTTAATATTAAATTTTTACGTACATTCAAAATTGGATTACTATATTTAAATAACTTAAATATTATTCTTTAAAAACGTATATTCGTTTTTAGTTACGTAATGAAATTAAACGTAAATATATTAATTCCTCTTAACTACTCGATCTTTCATTTAAACAATATTATATTATAATTTGTATTCATTAAAAAATAATAAACAAAACACATAAATCTATTGTTAAAAATCCTTCCAATTTGTAATGATCATTTAATTATATATTCATTTCGTTAAAAAAAGTTCACCTTTTGTAATAATCAAAAATATAATGAAACATACGTAAATATTAATTCCTCTTAACTACTCGATCTTTCATTTAAACAATATTATATTATAATTTGTATTCATTAAAAAATAATAAACAAAACACATAAATCTATTGTTAAAAATCCTTCCAATTTGTAATGATCATTTAATTATATATTCATTTCGTTAAAAAAAGTTCACCTTTTGTAATAATCAAAAATATAATGAAACATACGTAAATATATTAATTCCTCTTAACTACTCGATCTTTCATTTAAACAATATTATATTATAATTTGTATTCATTAAAAAATAATAAACAAAACACATAAATCTATTGTTAAAAATCCTTCCAATTTGTAATGATCATTTAATTATATATTCATTTCGTTAAAAAAAGTTCACCTTTTGTAATAATCAAAAATATAATGAAACATATTGCATCCGAACGTTACTTAAGTAACCCGAAGTAAATCGAATTAGAATACGAATACCTAAACGATATTTGTGGGGTTTCATTGTATAACACCTTGAAAAAAAGTAATCGTTAGAAAAGGGCAACAATTTCACGACCTTTCTCTCTCTCTCATTCTCGGTAAGTATTATTTTGCTTAGTTTTATTGTTTTTCTTTATTTGTAAGAAGATTAGAAATGAGAAACGTATAGTTTGTCGGTACGGTACGTTCCTAAGGGAAAACTTCGAGATTCTATTTTGATCTGTTCGGAAAGTGTAAAGGCGCTAGTTACCTCGAAGAAGCCGTCTTCGTTTTGCGTCGTCTTCGTTTTCGTCTTCGTCGTCGTTTTCGTCGTCGTCATCGTTGTCGTCGTTGTCGTAGTTGAAGAAGTGGCGTGGTTCTCGTCGTAAACGTAGACGTTGTCGGTGGTTTTAGTATTGGCAGTCCCTCCGTAGAACGAACTTCGTAAGATCGCCTAATTCATTGAGACGATCTATCTCGAATTATTATCTTTTTTTTTTTTTTATTCCGAACAACTCCTCTCTCTATCTACCTCGCGTTCGTAATTAAAATTATTCTATTATTCGATATTTCTTATATTTTTCCTTTCATATCGTTTAACCGTATTCCAAGTGTTTTTTCTTTATTTATAACTCGATAATATTAGATTTGCACTTCGTTAATATTTCAATCGAAATCGGGGATTATCGGTGGATCGATCGACGCTTGAAGAAAAATTCGAGAAACGGGACAAAAATTTTATACGAATATAACTGGACAAAAGTAACAAAAATACAACAACAACAACAACGACAACGACAACAAGAACAATATCAAAGTGTTAATAGAATAATATTCGTTTATTCGTTTGAAGAAACGGAGATAATTAAAAAAGAGAAAAACAACGATAACAACAACGACAACAACAACGGGAAATTATTATAACGCGTGATTATTATCGTTAGGATGGATGTGACGGATGATCGTTACGATTCCGTCGCAACCGATTACGAGGAGAATAGCAAATTAACCGTGGAAAATAATAATAATGATATTAATATTAAAAACGAGGATGACAATTCGCCCACGGTCGAGGAAACCTACGAGGTCACAACTACCAAACGTAAGACCGTCCGCACCAGCTATAAAATCCAAGAAGTAAGTGTCGACAAAACGTATACACGATGTGTCCCATTACTGTTTCACTCCTACTACAATTATATAAATACATATTATCTTCTATTTCTCTGTTAAAATCCATTGAAAGAGATGCCAGAGACACAGACCCATCTGTGACACACACTGCGTTTACGTTACATGTGTTACTACAAATTACGAATATTACGACAATTATTTCTTTTCTTTTCTTTTTTTTTCTTTGATGTTGTAATCTCGAGTTCAACAAAATTTCTTCAAAAATATAATCCGAACGATTGATTTATACGACAAATTTTATTTGATCATCATCTTTTATCTATCTATAGATATTATTGAAAACAAATATTATTATTATTAGAAATTTTCTATTATTAATATAATTGATTTGATTTAACCGAACGATTTTATTTTTAAACATGTTTATTCCTACTCGATTTTCTTCTATAAATCCCAACCCCCACCCCCACCCTCTCCTTTATTCCAAATGTAGAATGCGCTGATATTCCTGATCAATCGAAAGCTCTGATGCAACTTCTAATTCTGGATCACGCGAATGATTGATTTCTAACTGTTAGTATAGTTAAAACGTATTTCTTCGATATCCTAACACTTTGAGTGGTAACCTATGATTTATGATGATTTATGATTTCAATATTGGATCAGATTAATTAGATATTTCACGAATGAATGATATAATAGATAAGCATGAGTCCACAAAAATATGTATTATAATAATTCGATAATTTGATTCAATATCCCACGTAGGTAGGTAACTACATTTTTGAATTCATTCGTTGTTTCATTGAAAATTGTGGGTTAAACGAAAGAAAACATTCGTGCCGCAGGAGAAGGCGTACGGAAAAGTTTATTTCCATAGTGCTATATGGAAATTGTGTTTACGTACGTGGGTTGTGGTTGAGGGTATTTAAAAAATTCGACAAGAAAAAAAAGAAAGAAAAAGAAAAACGTATTTCTATTTAATTTTCATGGCGTTTAGATTTGAGTAAACGGAGAGGGAGGGAGAGGGTGGGGGGTGGGGGGTGGTAGGGTCTCCGTTGTATAATTTCCGGTCAAGTGTTCTAAAGAGAACGAAAATGGTGGTATTATTTAAAAAACAAATTCGTAAAATGAATTAGATTCGAACGTCGTAATAACGCTCGCCCTTTCCATCATTTATCGTGTAAAGAAACTCGAGACTGGATAATAACGTACTCGAGAAAATTTCAGGTTTATTATTCTTACACGCCCACCCGAGTAAAAGTGAATCATCATCGTTTAATATTCACGTGGAAACACCTCTCTAATAGACCAGTGCATACGCGTTTTCTTTATTCTCAATACTGTTAATGGGTAATTAAATTTGGTTAAAGTAAAACATCTATCATCGTCACACCGAAAACATTCATCTCGAGACAATGATCTTTGTTATTATTATTTTTTTACCATAACAATTGAATTATAATTAACGTACAAATTACGACGGGGATTGAAATTGAATTTTATTATTCAAAAACTATTTATTTTCTATTTATTTTAAAACTATGTATTTTTCAAACTATTATTTTTATTTTATTTTATTTATTATTCCAACGCGAAATAATAAACTTTTTTCCAATAATTACCCAAACATATTATATTCGATGAAAATAATGATTCATTTGGAAAATGTATTTTGTACGTAATTTTAGGTCATTTTTCGTTTTGTTTTTTAAATCGTAATATTTAGAAAAGTAGATCGAACGTGAAAGTGAATGATACGAGAAATGACTAAAAAAAAAAAAAAGAAAAAACAATTCGATAAGAAACACGTTAATATCATTGATATTTTATTGATATTTCTTTGCGAATCTTATTCCAAAATGTTTTCGCGCATCGGATGGTGCACCCACTTGAATTTCTACGTAGAACACGATGTACGATTGTATGTTCAATGATACGTACACACACACACACACACATATATATATATATACAATCTTGAGTATCCTGTTACATAAAAGAGAGAGAATAAGATTCGATATAAAGGAAGTAATAAAATTAATTGTGAATAAAATTTATTGACAATCGTTTGGCTTGGTTTACAAATTTGAACACCACCCGACGTAAATTACATCGAAACGAATGTTATTTTACTAATGAAAATACTTTTCGATATGTAGAGTAACTCAAGGAACACACAAAAACACAAACACATACACACATACACATATATATATATATAGTATCGTGCATAGAAGATTTGTTGCAATGGTATGAAATAAGAAAAAGGAGAAGATTAAGGAGAAAAAGATAATTCATTTCGTTCACTCGTTTACTCTCCTTTACTTTGCTAGTGCGATTCACCGAGATTCTACGTCATTGTCAGTACGACGATTTTAGAACTGGCAACGGACTCACTTTCGACAGAGAAATAAGCGAAACGTAAATCCGTTGAACACGCAAAGAGAGAAACAGAGAGAAACAATCTTTAACAAAGACGACGATTATTAACTTTATTTTTATTACCAATAATAAATTAAACAAGATAAACAAGATAAACAGACACACATACATATATATATATATGTGCATGTTTATTACATATATAATATATAAATTACATATATATAATTTATATTTTATACTCATATATATATGTGTGTGTCTGTTACATATATATATATATATATATATATATATATATATATGTATATAATTTATATTTTATACTCGTATATATATGTGTGTGTCTGTTACATATATATATGTGTGTGTTATATATATATATATATATAATTTATATTTTATATTCGTATATATATGTGTGTCTGTTACATATATAATAAATTATATATATGTGTGTCTGTTACATATATATATATGTGTGTCTGTTACATATATATATGTGTGTGTTTGTTACATACATATATATGTATATATGTGCATACGGATGTGTAAGAAAATACACGATTAAACGTAACGCCACTCCCCCTCCTCACCCCTCCTCACCCCTTTCCCCCCTCTTCCCTCCCTCCCTTCCCGATGATGTATATTTATACTAAAATATTTTCCACCGATTATCGAAAATAAACCATTAAATTCTATTTTCAATCGAAACCGTTCTATTTTTTCCTTCTTTCATCAAACAAATCTAACATAAATCTAATACGATTGTTTTATATATATATATATCAATTTTTCCTAAATATTCATAGGTTAAATCTTTCCCCGTTCCACCTCCCTTTTCCAATCTACAATATTTTCGAATTAGAAAACGTATTGTATTAATCTTTGGTTGATAGAAAAGAAATTGTGTTCGTTCGAAAAAGACACTTTTAAAATCGTTAAATCGTTTCTGTGACTTTAACAATTTTTTTTTATTTAAACACGCTTAAGCAAGTTTCACGAGAGTGATTATAGTCAACTTATCTCTCTCTCTCTCTCTCTCTCTTTCATAGTAATCATAAAATGAGGAGCAATTGGTTGTTAGAAAAAAAAAATGTTCGTTCGAAAGAGACACTTTTGAAATCGTTAAATCGTTTCTGTGACTTTAACAATTTTTTTTTATTTAAACACGCTTAAGCAAGTTTCACGAGAGTGATTATAGTCAACTTCTCTCTCTCTCTCTCTCTCTTTCATAGTAATCATAAAGCGAGGAGCAATATAGAAACGGACATCCACGTTGGTTTTCGTTCGTTACGCGGTGATCCACTTTGTTGGACGTCGAAGCGTCGGAGTATTTTGCGACATGCCTTCAAAGCGAATAATATCTAACGATAATGAAGTTTCACTCGAACGCCTGAGTGAGAAATTCGTGAAATACCGAATGGTATGAGGTATGAAGTACCATGCTATGGTTCTCCTATATATATACACGTATTATCACACACGTACAGAATACTATTATCACATAAAAAAAGAGACAAAATTTTAATAAATATATATATTTATTATTATTATTATTATTATTATTATTTTTATTATTATTATTATTATTTATTATTATTTATTATTATTATTATTATATTTTTTTAACAAATATATATATTTATTATTATTATTATTATTATTATTATTATTATTATTGTTTTTATTATTATTATTATTTATTATTATTATTATTATTATTATTATTATTATTATTATTATTATTATTTATTATTATTATTATTATTATTATTATTATTATTATTTATTATTATTATTATTATTTTTTATATATATATATATATATATATATACATATATTGTATCCCGTTATGGTGTTCGTATATTTATATATATATTTATATATATATATGGTGAATTGGTTTTGTTTAAATACGATCTGACTATGAAATAATTCAACGATAATTACGTATCGAACTTTGATGGAATACCTGAACGTCATCCTATCTCTCTCTTTCTGTTTCTGTTTCATCGATGATTGCTTTCACTGTATACGTGTATATATATGTGTGCGTGCGTGTTTGTTCGATTCGAAAGAGAGATTAAAAGGGCTTCGAAAGGCTCGTTCGATCTTAACACGATTTATCCCCCGATTCTCTGCATATCTCGATAAACTAATACTCTCGTATATAAATTTTACGGACACACACACACAGATACATACATACTCATATATATTCTCATAAACGTGTATATTTATATTAGTTAAGCTTGTATAATACGTTTCCACATTTTTTTCCATTCGAACGGACGAATGTTTTAAAGGATTTCTTCTTCCTTTCGCATAATCGCATAATCGATAAAACCGGATTAGAGTTGAGGATGATCAATCGTTATCGATCACCCCCCCCTCCCTCCCCATACGTTCATACGGTATTCAATTCCTCGCTTTTAAACTCGTGAAATAGAATCGAATTAGCCGGTGACTTTTAAAATAGCATCGAGCTAGCCGCGAGCGATTTCGTTCGTTTCGTTGAAATATTTCTATCATCCTCTTGTGTCTCTCTGTGTGTGTGTGTGTGTATGCGTGTACGAGGATTCCTCCTCCTTCCACCCCCATCCCCCTCGCCCACCCCATACAATTGTAATTACGTTTGCTAAGCTTTACTTTTTTTCCCTTTCTTTTTTCTTTTTTATTTTCTTTTTCATTGCTTTCAACGTTATCGCGATATTAGTTTTCTATACTTTCAATTATAATTTACGACAAAATGTTCAATTACCAATCCCTTTTTCTTTTTTTCCTTTCTTTTTTTTTTTTCTTTTTTATTTTTTTTCCGTTGCTTTCAACGTTATCGCGATATTAGTTTTCTATACTTTCAATTATAATTTACGACAAAATGTTCAATTACCAATCCTTTTTTCTTTTTTTTAAATTTCAATCGAGTATTATTACGTTCGTGAAAAATAATTCGAATCGTCATCGAGGATTATCGAATAATATGTGTAGTTTCGAGATGGAATCGTATTTTGCAATAGAAAAAAAAAAAAAAAAGAAAAGAAAAGAAAGGAAGAAAAAAAAAATAATCCGATCGGCGTGTAGAGAGAAAGGTAACGAAGAAAATGTTAAAATAATTTAGATTCGCGGATGATTAATTAGATGTCAAGAGTTTAAACGAGTAATTTACTCAAACAAATTTACTTCAACTGAGAAAATGCATTCGAGTTTTATTCGGCATCCTATCTTAAAACCCTTGCAACAACTCCCCCCCTCTCTCTCTTTCTCTTTCTTTCTTTCAGTTCGTTCCTCATACCCCCATGGGACGTTCCTTCCTCTTCATCTTTTTCCTAGCCGTCGTCTTCCTTCCTGTTCTCTTCAAAAGCTGAATAAAGAACCCGTTAATTGCTACCCGACAAACATATTCCCGAACTTCTCTCGCTAATAAATTGATTCACCATTTTCGCTTAACAATTTCTTCCTTGATTCGTCAACAACCAACCCCGTTGCCGATTTATATTCTCCCCCCTTCTTCACCCCCCTTTTTTTTTAGACCAAAGTCTACACCCCCTTAAACCTCCCATTAAACCTCTCAAACGACGACATTAACATTTTCTTAAGTTTCAATTTTCAATTTTCTTATTTTCTTTCGTTTTCATACGAAATTGGCGACCTGATTAATAGCATTTCATTCATAGTATTTCTTCGTTAATTGATTATATATATATATATGAATGTATTATAAATTCGATGCTTTCACAAAGTTATGAATGAAATCTAGGAAAAAGGGACTTTTTATATAACTCCTAAACACTTTCTACGTTTATTTATAAAAGGAACTGTATTTAATCTATTTGAAATCTTATATTTCTTTATTTATATATATATAAATAATATATAATATATATAATATATATAATTTAATATAATATAATATATTTTATATATTTTTATTTCTTTAAAATCTTATTTGAAATATAATTAAATATTTAATCTATTTGAAATCTTATTTCTTTATTTATATATATAAATAATATATAATATATATATAATATAATATAATATAATATAATATATTTTATATATTTTTATTTCTTTGAAATCTTATTAGAAATCTAATTAAATATTTAATCTATTTGAAATCTTATTTCTTTATTTATATATATAAATAATATATAATATATATATAATATAATATAATATAATATATTTTATATATTTTTATTTCTTTAAAATCTTATTTGAAATCTAATTAAATATTTAATCTATTTGAAATCTTATTTCTTTATTTATATATATAAATAATATATAATATATATAATATAATATAATATAATATAATATAATATAATATAATATAATATAATATAATATAATATAATATAATTTAATATAATATAATATATATATAATATAATATAATATAATATAATATATTTTATATATTTTTATTTCTTTGAAATATTATTCGAAATCTAATTAAATACCGTTGTGTTTAACACCCATAATTGTCTTTTTGTGAGATTTATTATACAAATTTTTGTTTGTTATTTGAATACGTATAAAATTTAGGGTGTGGGGGGTGGGGGTAGTTAGGGCCGGAGAGAAAAAATCAAATAAATCCGAACGATTTGTTGAATCGAATTAATTAATGACGGTATTGTAATCATTTGTATCATAAAACAGATCGTAAATATCTATAATTAAAATATGTGATAGATTTTCTAACTTTGACGTATGTACAGGTGTCTCATTAAGATGAGAGAGAGAGAGAGAGAGAGAGAGAGAGAGAGTTAAGATATTTGAATTATTTCGTAAAGGTTGCATAGGTGAAAGGAATAATGCGATTGAGTTATTCGTGCAACGTTTGACACGCGAAGTATCTCGTAAGAAAATTCTTTTGCCAACCTTGTCTCCCTCTCTCTCTCTCTCTTTTAAAGATCTTGATCTCTCGAGACGTTGATTTATATAGATCACGATCGATCATGCTAACGAACTGTTCGAGTTATTTTTTATTCTTATTTCGTAGATAGAATGATAGAATGATAGATTCCTGCCAAAATATACGTAATATATTTTTCTTTTCTTTTTTTTAATTTATAAGATTATAGTAAAAAATAAAATAAAATAAAATAAAATAAAATAAAATAAAATTAATTAAGGAAATTATAAAATTGTAATAATAAATATATCAAACGATTATTATAAATATATATTTTAATTTATAAGATTATAGTAAAAAATAAAATAAAATAAAATAAAATAAAATAAAATAAAATAAAATTAATTAAGGAAATTATAAAATTGTAATAATAAATATATCAAACGATTATTATAAATATATTTTTAATTTATAAGATTATAGTAAAAAATAAAATAAAATAAGATAAAATAAAAAAAATAAAATTAATTAAGAAATTTATAAAATTGTAATAATAAATACATCAAACGATTATTATAAATATATTTTTTAATTTATAAGATTATAGTAAAAAATAAAATAAAATAAAATAAAATAAAATAAAATAAAATAAAATTAATTAAGGAAATTATAAAATTGTAATAATAAATATATCAAACGATTATTATAAATATATTTTTCAATTTATAAGATTATAGTAAAAAATAAGATAAAATTAGATAAGGAAATTATAAAATTGTAATAATAAATATATCAAACGTTTTTTAATAATAAAAATTAAATTGATATACTAACACACGTCCCGTGTAAAGCACATACATCTTTATTTCGTAGAAATCGATAAACACTGCAGGAATGACGTATGCAACCTACGACTGCATGTAATCTACGCGAGCGCAGAATAGTTTCCATTATTTGTGTCTATGTTTTTTCTCTCGATGCCACCATTCGCATCGTTGCTCTTTCCTCCCCCCCCATCGTTCTTTTCCCTTTTTTGCAATCAAATATGGATCATTTTAATCGTTACACGCATTTTATTCCAATAAAATCTTATTAATTATATAATCGTAAGAGTAATATATTTGTAATATTAAAATAACAATATCGAACGTGATATTGGCATAATCTGTGTGCACAGATTTATTAAGAGAAACAAAATAGAATAAAATTTTACAAATTTCTTTGTTTTATTATCTAATGTCAGCCATGTAAATGAATTAGGTCTCAATCAATTGGTATTCTCTAATAAACATTTGTTTAAATACTTTATATCTAAATAAACAACACACTATTTTTGTATATATTTAACAAATTACTAGATCGTCCAATCCAAAATTAATGTTTAAATGCCACAATAATAGATATAATAACAATAATTATTACAACAAATTAAATCTCAATTAATTTAGCATTAACAAAATTTACTGGATCCAACACAACAGTCTAGTAATTCAAAATTAATTATCTAATGTTAGCTACGTAAATGAATTAGGTCAATCAATTGGTATTCTATAATAAACATTTGTTTAAATACTTTATATCTAAATAAACAACACACTATTTTTGTATATATTCAAAAATTACTAGATCGTCCAATCCAAAATTAATGTTTAAATGCCACAATAATAGATATAATAATAATTATTATTACAACAAATTAATCTCAATTAATTTAGCATTAACAAAATTTACTGGATCACACAACAGTCCAGTAATTCAAAATTTATTATCTAATGTTAGCCACGTAAATGAATTAGGTCAATCAATTGGTATTCTCTAATAAACATTTGTTTAAATACTTTATATCTAAATAAACAACACACTATTTTTGTATATATTCAAAAATTACTGGATCGTCCAATCCAAAATTAATGTTTAAATGCCACAATAATAGATATAATAATAATAATTACTACAACAAATTAATCTCAATTAATTTAGCATTAACAAAATTTACTGGATCCAACACAACAGTCTAGTAATTCAAAATTAATTATCTAATGTTAGTCACGTAAATGAATTAGGTCAATCAATTGGTATTCTATAATAAACATTTGTTTAAATACTTTATATCTAAATAAACAACACACTATTTTTGTATATATTCAAAAATTACTGGATCGTCCAATCCAAAATTAATGTTTAAATGCCACAATAATAGATATAATAATAATAATTACTACAACAAATTAATCTCAATTAATTTAGCATTAACAAAATTTACTGGATCCAACACAACAGTCTAGTAATTCAAAATTAATTCTTAAAAACACCATACAATACGAAAAATCTGTTTATTTCTTTTATTTTTTCTTGTCTTTTATTGTTCTATTGCAATAAAACACACAGATAAAATATTATTTATATATATATTTTATATATATATAATATTATTTATTATAATATTATTATAAATTAATTAAATTAATTATTAAATTAATTAAATTTATATAATATTATTTATTATAATATTAAAAAAAAATATGAAGGGGCTCTTTATTTTCTTTTTTCTTGTCTTTCATTGTTCTATTGCAAATAACAAACACAGATAAAATATATTATTTATTATAATATTAAACAACAAAATATGAAGGGGCTCTTTATTTTCTTTTTCCTTGTCTTTCATTGTTCTATTGCAAATAACACACACAGATAAAATATATTATTTATTATAATATTAAAAAAAAAATATGAAGGGGCTCTTTATTCTCTTTTTTCTTGTCTTTCATTGTTCTATTGCAATACACACACACAGATAAAATATATTATTTATTATAATATTAAAAAAAAAATATGAAGGGGCTCTTTATTTTCTTTTTTCTTGTCTTTCATTGTTCTATTGCAAATAACACACACAGATAAAATATATTATTTATTATAATATTAACAAAAAAATATGAAGGGGCTCTTTATTTTCTTTTTTCTTGTCTTTCATTGTTCTATTGCAAATAACACACACAGATAAAATATATTATTTATTATAATATTAAAAAAAAATATGAAGGGGCTCTTTATTTTCTTTTTTCTTGTCTTTCATTGTTCTATTGCAAATAACACACACAGATAAAATATATTATTTATTATAATATTAAAAAAAAAAATATGAAGGGGCTCTTTATTCTCTTTTTTCTTGTCTTTTATTGTTCTATTGCAAATAACACACACAGATAAAATATATTATTTATTATAATATTAAAAAAAGTATCAAGGGGCTCTTTATTTTCTTTTTTCTTGTCTTTTATTGTTCTATTGCAAATAACACACACAGATAAAATATATTATTTATTATAATATTAAAAAAAAATATGAAGGGGCTCTTTATTTTCTTTTTTCTTGTCTTTCATTGTTCTATTGCAAATAACACACACAGATAAAATATATTATTTATTATAATATTAAAAAAAAAAAATATGAAGGGGCTTAAATATGTGTCGATGTGCATTTGTCTTTGCTATTTGGACCTGTTGCATAGCCCGGAACCGGGATTCCTCGTACGCAAACAGAAACCAACGTCTCGCCTTTAATGTCCGCCCTCCTTGGCAAACGTTCGTCGTTTTCGTCTTCGTCTTCGTCTTCTTCGTCTTCTTCATTTTCATTTTCATCTTCGTTCGTCTTCGTTGTCGTTCTCGTCTTTGTCGATTTGAATTACAATGTTCAGAAAACGTCGCGACTGTCTGTCTCCATTTTTTTTACTCTCCTCTCTCTTTCTCTCTCTTTCTCTTTTTCTCTTTTTCATATTTTCTGTCAAGCACACAAACTGTTCCCAGAGACATTTCTGAATTTCTTTTCGTATTTATACGCCCCATTCGACCGATATTCATAATTTTCATAAAAAGTAAAAAAAAAGAAAGAAAAGAAAAGAAAAAATTTCGAAGAAAAAAGAAATTCTATAGAAATTTGTTTTCGAAATTATTTTTCAATCGATCACTATAATAATAATAATATATTGATACGCTATTTCATTTTTTTCCCATTTTTTTTTTTTTTACTTTTGTTTTTTAATTAATTTATTTTTAAATAAATAACACGTAACACACTGTTATATACATCAAATCGATAGAATTTTCTTTTCTCATTTTCTCATTTAATATATAATATAATAATATATAGAATATATCTATATATATCTTTGAAAAACAATTTTCGAAAGATTGCATTAAGTTAACGGGCGTTGGTAATTGATCGATGAACGACAGTATCAGCTGTGCCAACTGTAATTTCTACTCTTGGATTCGATAAAAGCATCTAGAATATCGTTTATCTTTCTATCTAACACTTTCTCTTCTATCATAACTATTATATATATATATATATATATCTTTTTTTATATCAACGGTGAAGAAATAAAAATACCAAATAACAAAATATAAATACCAAGATGATCCCGAAGAGAAATGAAACGAGAAGAAAAGAAATACATAAAGAAATAAAAATGTAGATTTCAAATGAATTAATATGATGATGATGATGATGATGATGATGATCGAAATGAATTTATCAATTTTTCCCTTTTAAGTTTTCGAGTAAACGCAACCCATTGCGTAAAAGAAAATTCTACAAATTTCTTTATCTATTATCTAATCTTACAATTAACCATATAAATGAGTTCGAACAATCAATTGATATTTTCTGATAAACATTTGTTTAAATATATCATATTTCTAAATAAATAACTATTTATGTTTATTCCAAAATTATTAGATCAACAAATCCAAAATTCATTTTTTTATGTCATAGTGATAGATAAATATTAATTATTACAAATAAGTAATTGCAATTAATTAGTACCGATAAAATTGTACAAAATTTTCTTCTTTATTATCTAATATTAGCCACATCAAAGATTTCGATCAATCAATTAGTATTTTCTATAATATAACTATATATAATATTTATTAAATAAATAACACATTGAACAAAATTATTAGATCGACCAATCTAAAATGAATTTTTAAATGTTACAATAATAGATAAATATTCATTATTACAACATAATAAACGTAACCCTTTACACTGAAAAAATTCTACGAATTTCTTTATCTATTATCTAATTTTACAATTAATCATATAAATGAGTTCGAACAATCCATTGATATTTTCTGATAAACATTTGTTTAAATATATCATATTTCTAAATAAATAACTATTTATGTTTATTCCAAAATTATTAGATCAACAAATCCAAAATTCATTTTTTTATGTCATAGTGATAGATAAATATTAATTATTACAAATAAGTAATTGCAATTAATTAGTACCGATAAAATTGTACAAAATTTCCTTCTTTATTAAGTAATATTAGCCACATCAAAGATTTTGATTAACCAATTAGTATTTTCTATAATATAAGTATATATAATATTTATTAAATAAAGAACACATTGGACAAAATAATTAGATCGACCAATCTAAAATGAATTTTTAAATGTAACAATAATAGATAAATATTCATTATTACAACATAATAAACGTAACCCTTTACACTGAAAAAATTCTACGAATTTCTTTATCTATTATCTAATTTTACAATTAACCATATAAATGAGTTCGAACAATCAATTGATATTTTCTGATAAACATTTGTTTAAATATATCATATTTCTAAATAAATAACTATTTATGTTTATTTCAAAATTATTAGATCAACAAATTCAAAAATTCATTTTTATATGTCACAGTGATAGATAAATATTAATTATTACAAATAAGTAATTGCAATTAATTAGCACCGATAAAATTGTACAAAATTTTCTTCTTTATTATCTAATATTAGCCACATCAAAGATTTCAATCAATCAATTGGTATTTTCTATATAATATAAGTATATATAATATTTATTAAATAAATAACACATTGAACAAAATAATTAGATCGACCAATCTAAAATGAATTTTTAAATGTTACAATAGTAGATAAATATTCATTATTAACCCTTTACACTAAAAAAAAAAAACTGGTGTGTGTACTTATGTACGCAAGTAAGAAGTTATACTTTTTTGCCGTACAAAAACGAATATAACCTCAATAACCTCAAAAATAACTTCAAAGAAAAAAGAAACTTAAAAAAAAAAAAATAATTATTAAGGTAAAAGCCCCCTCGGTTGGCCAGGCCCCCTCTATTGGCCACTTTATGCCACAACAGTGATTATAAATTATATGCTGATGTGCACATGGTGACAGTTTTTAAAAAAAAAAATTCTAATTTTAAAATATCATTGAAAGTAATTCGGATTATTTTAAAAATATATTTAAAAACGAAAAAAAATAAAGTTGTGCAAGACTTCTGTTTTTGG
Source organism: Polistes metricus (assembly GCA_010416925.1). Lineage (NCBI taxonomy): Eukaryota > Metazoa > Arthropoda > Insecta > Hymenoptera > Vespidae > Polistes > Polistes metricus. Next base: position 3,120,678 of record QUOH01000016.1, read on the forward strand.
ATGGTTTCTTGTTAAGTAAGGTAAGGATACTGTGATTTTTATTAACCTATATATTTCATTTTTGACAATAGCAACCAAAATATTTTTTTTTCTGCAATTAACATAGCTTAAAATTATTATAGAAATTGAAAATTAAGTGATTTTTTATTATTCTCCATTAAAAATATGGTGGCCAAGCATGGAGACAGTATTATTGCCTCTGTTTTTATCATTAGCCAACTTATGGCTATTCGCTTTGAGGTTATATATATTTGTACATAAAGTATTCAACTAGTTTTTTTAATACTAATGAGTAATTAATTTCTTTGTACACGAGTTTTGAATTATTCAATTTTGATTTATTTAATAAATTAGTTATTAATTAATTATTTATTTTAAATAGGAAACATGGCCAAATGAGGGGACATGCGTGGCCAAAAGAGGGAGAAAGTTGGTTAAAAATAGGGACATTGCAAATCTATGTTTTTTTTAATTTATTATTAAAATATTTATGAATAATTTGTCTTTTCTTTATTTTTATTCAAAGCTGAAAGCTCAAGCTTACAGGTTAAACCATTAGTTTAGATGTAAGTTATTTTATTGAATGAATATAATTTTTCTAAAAAAGAAAACGGCTTAACTGGCCAACCGAGGGGGCTTTTACCTTATTATATATATATATATAAGAAAGAATAAAAAAAAGGAAAAGAAAATATCAAAATATAGATATCAGTCCACACTAAATATAAGAGAGATATATCTAATTACTTCACGCGTCAACAGCCATGGCACGGTGATAGTATTACTTCCCACTTCGATCATTTAAGTAAAGCAGCGCTGAGTACGATTAGTACTTGGATGGGTGACCCGCTTGAGAAAAAAGGGGAAGAAGAAGAAGAGAAGACAATTTCACGCCGTAAATTTAAAATCGCTATGTCGCACGTCGTAAATACTGACAAACTTCATGGTGTCGTTTTTCCAGACGCTCGGAACAAAATCACTCCCCATTACATTTTCCCAAACGCGCCAAAAAAAGTATAACTTCAAAAATTCTACAAATTTCTTTATCTATTATCTAATAATAACCAAATAAACGTGTTCAATCAATCAATGAATATTTATCCAATAAACACAAATCATTGATCGAAATACTTTACATCCAAACAAATAACACCACAACATTCTCAACATTCGAAACGAGTTGTTAACGAGTAAAAGAAGAAGGTCAAATTTTGGCGGATATCCGGGAAGGTTTTAGGTGTTTTAGGGGTTGGAGGGGTATGAATCGTGTTATAAACGACGCCTCTCTCGGATTATCTTATCTGTTCAGTTTCTCTCTTCTTCGAGTTGATCGGGTATGAAAATAGGCCTCGATCTGTCCAGGAAAGCTTCGCTCACGTCGAAAGCTTACCGACAGACGAACTCGAGTATCTATTTTCAGTTCGGAGATCCATGGACTTTAAATTCTATTTCTCTCTCTCTCTCTCTTTCTCACTCAATCTTTTACTTTCCTTTGGACGAAGTAGAAGCAACACTAATTGAGACGCTGGATATGCATCGGTTATAAAAGCGAAGTTAAGCGAAGCGGAAGTCATGAAACGACGACACCCGTTCCCTTTCGTTAGCAGAAGAAACTACGACGTACTCTCATTTCGAAATTGTCCTAACGAATAGAACCAATGTCTTATTTCTTTCTTTCTTTTTTGATTTTTTGTTTTCATCTTTCTCTCTCGTAGAGTCCTCTTTATTCTCTGTCATTGGTGGTTTCCATGGATCCACGGTTCTTTTAAGCAACGAACTGTCCCCTTCGTTTCTTACACGAGGAATATTCTTCACAGTTACCCTTGTCAGATTATTTTTTCTTCAAACTTTGCACACTCTCCATCAGGGTGAACAACCCTTCCCTATCGTCAAAAGTTTCTCGGAATTTTTTTAAATTAATATCGAAGTTATCTTATTGACTACGCAAAATTGCACTATCCGAAGTGAACTTTTGGTTCATTCTAATAATAGTTCATGAGAATATTTATTGGACTTTGTTTGAAAAGAAAAGAAAAAATAAAACAAGGGATTTTACTATTTGCGAAAAAATGAAGGAGGGGTAGAGGGGGATAGGGTGGTAGAAATTTCGTGAAAATTCTTATGTTAACTAGCGTAGAAAGTTTGAAGAAAAATCTGGAAAGGGTTACTCCGATGATCCTCTCGAATTTCGTTAAATAAATTGTTAATGTTTAATCGATTCTTTGTTAAAGAATTATTATTTTTGTATTATACATTATTTGCTAAACAATTCGACTTAATAGTTTTTCATTTAAATTAGTTTACATGTTAAATTTAATAGTAACTTGTTTAACAAGTAATGTGTTGCAATTTTTTAATATAAAATATTGAAAAATATCGAGTCTCTGATATTAAGGGAAACAATTCAAGAAAAACTAAAGATTAAAAATGATTTGGAAAAAACTATTGAATGTTGGATGATTTTGAAAGATCTCAACATTTAATATTAACTTGTCTAACGATTAAAAATGATTTGGAAAAAACTGTTGAATGTTGGATGATTTTGAAAGATCTCAAATTTAATATTAATTTGTCTAACAACAAGTAATGTTGCAATTTTTTAATATAAAATATTGAAAAATATCGAGCCTCTGATATTAAAGGAAACAATTAAAGAAAAATAACGATCAAAAATGATTGGGAAAAAAGTTGTTGAACGGTGTCATGATCGATCGATTCTATCGATTTGTAAGATCCATTTAAAGATTGCATTATCACGCGTAACTGTTTTAAATGTATTTTAGAATATATCCCATTTGACTGTTCACCTTAATGGCGCATGGACGCCAATATAACGTATAACGAATTACCGGCAGCTGTCTCCGGCTTACATCGAAGGCGTGCCGCATCGTATACGCCCGAAACGGACGAGTCATTGTCCTTGCAAGTGCTAATTTCGATTTCGTGCGAATAACACATATCTATCTATCTGTCTATCTGTCTATCTATCTATGAACAATTCTAACACAATACGGATTTATCCTAAATTCAATTCTTACCCAAACAAAAATATTCTTATCTTATTATTTATTTAATTAAAATACATTATTATTATTATATCATTAAATTATTGTTAAAGAAATAACGAGTTAGAGTGTATATACGATAATAAATTTATCTACAAATATTTTCCACATGCGTTAGATCACGAAAGTTCGGTCGGCCATGTTCAATTGTCGGAGTGGGGGAAAGTTGACGCGTGGCGGGAAATTCAAATTCGTTTATAAGTTATTTCAACGAGAAGCCGTTAATCTCACAGATGAAGGAAAGGGGCAAGTAATAAACATCGGTGTCAGTACACCCGACGTTGTTGGCTTGCTTTCTTTAACAGTCGCCATTGGTTTTTCGAACGTTTGGCTCGATCGATGAATAAAAATAAAAAAAACTTTAGAGTTTGCCGCACGCGTTAATTTTTTCTTCTAGCTCTTCTTCTTCTTCTTCTTCTTCTTCTTTTTCTAGCCGACACGTGTACTCGTATTTTTAATTCAACGAATTTTACAAAGTGACTGTAAGTTACCGAGCAAAAAAGAAATGCGTTGAACGTGGAAAAAAAGAAAAAAGAAAAATAAAAAAAAAATAAGAATAACTTAAACGCGACTAAACTAATAATACGTATTAAAAATATATGCTTCTCGTTTTTTCTTCTTCTTCTTTCTTTTTATTTTCATTCGATTGAAAAATCGATAAAAAAAAAAATTCAAAATTATTTAACTCCGCGAAGCGTATAACTTTTTGTCAATATTATTTCAATTTAATTATCAGTGTTTATAATTATAACACGAATAATCAATCTCGCGTTTACCGATTTATTTATTTATTTAACGAATTTATTTATTTTTCGTTTTCTTTATCTTTTTTTTCTTTCTTTTTTCTTTCTTCTTTCGATCGTCACGCATAGTACACGTTAATTAGAAAACAGCAGCAATCTATTCGATGAGAACTCTTCGTTAATTTTCTCCCAGTCATAATTTAGTTTTTCATTTTCCCATTTGGATGACCCTTTCTCGATTAAAACAGGACAAATATATCATCGAACTGTCGAATGGTAGTTTTATATACTCTTTGTGAACGAAATTGACAACGTATAAATTGATCGAAACATTTTTCCAACAATATTATTATTATCATCATTATCATCATTATTATTATTATTATTATCATATCAAAAAAGAAAAAAAAAAAGAAGATGTCTAAGATAGAAAGAACAAAAAGAAGATGAAGAAAAAGAATAAAAGAAAAGGAAATAATAATCGTGTATTATTAATTCGTTGAAGATAAAGTTTGAAAGAAAGTGGATTGACGAGAAAGAAAAATTGAAAGAAAGAAAAATTATTTCCCTCTTTTTTTCGTTATTGTTACCATAGGAAACTTTCAAAACCCGATAGGAAGAGTTAAACAACACATTTTTCATAACACCGTGGTAAAGAAAACAATCAGAGAGAGAGATTTCAATCCGTGCCGTTTGTCTCTGACGTAAGAGAAAGGGAGGTCTGAATTTCTTTTCTTTTTTTTTTTCTTTTTTTTTGGAGGAACCAGAAGGAAATGAGAGATGGAGAGACGATGGGAGGAAGATCAGCGGGGGGCAGGGGGGTGGGAGGGTAGGAGGAGGGGGAAAAAGGTTGATTTAAAAATAACGCGTTACTTGAAAAACAGCCGGCGGCCCGATGGAAAGTTTCATCTCACTTGGTAGTCAACTTTATTGTAATATGTAAACTTAAATAAATTTTTGTTAGGTTACTTAATAAGACAATCTATTTGACAACAATCCCGTTGATACCATACCATCGTTATTTTAACTGGAAATATAAAATATTATAGGAATCTTAACAATGATTATTGGAATAATTAAATTTATATAAATTTTGATTAGATTATTTCATAAAACAAACTATTTAATAACAATCTCGTTGATACCATAAAATCGTTATTTTAACTGGAAATATAAAATATTATAGGAATCTTTAACAATGATTATTGGAATACTTAAATTTAAATAAATTTTGATTAGATTATTTCATAAAATAAACTATTTAATAACAATCTCGTTGATACCGTAAGATCGTTATTTTAACTGGAAATATAAAATATTATAGGAATCTTAACAATGATTATTGGAATACTTAAATTGAAATAAATTATTGTTACGTTATTTAATAGGACAACTTATTTGACGAGAATCTTTTTTCAATATCTTAAAGCCGCGATTCTACCTGGAAATATAAAATATTATAGGAATTTTAACAGTGATTATTAGGATACGTAAACTTAAAAAAATATAAATTTTGGTTAGATTATTTAATAAAACAACCAATTTAACAACAAATTCTTAATAGTATAAGACCACGATTTTGAACTGGAAATATAAAATATTACACAAAACTTAACAGTGATTATTAGAATATGTAAACTTAAATAAATGTTTGTTTGATTATTTAATAAAACAACATATTTGATAAAAATTCTTTAATATACTATAAGACCACGATTTTGAACTGGAAATATAAAATATTACACGAAACTTAACAGTGATTATTAGAATATGTAAACTTAAATAAATGTTTGTTTGATTATTTAATTAAACAACCTATTTAACAACAATTTCTTAATAGTATAAGACCACGATATATTTTTAACTGGAAATATAAAATATTACACGAAACTTAACAATGATTATTAGAATATGTAAACTTAAATAAATGTTTGTTTGATTATTTAATTAAACAACCTATTTAACAACAATTTCTTAATAGTATAAAACCACGATATTTTTTAACTGGAAATATAAAATATTACACGAAACTTAACAGTGGTTATTAGAATATGTAAACTTAAATAAATGTTTGTTTGATTATTTAATTAAACAACCTATTTAACAACAATTCCTTAATAGTATAAAACCACGATTTGTAATTGGAAATATAAAATATTACACGAAACTTAACAATGATTATTAGAATATGTAAACTTAAATAAATGTTTGTTTGATTATTTAATAAAATAACCTATTTGATAAAAATTCTTTAATATACTATAAAACCATGATTTTGGACTGGAAATATAAAATATTATAGGAATCTGAACAGTGATTTACAAGATACTTGAAATATTTTGGAAAACGTTTATGTTTGTCTAATGAAAATAATACACAAAATTAGATAAAACGTGTAATCATTAAAGTTAAATAATCGTTTAAAATTGTAAAGGACGTATCGCGAATCGAATATTTATCGTTTCTAAACTTCGCAATGTTCGTTATTTTGGACTATGAGAGACGTTTCTTCTATAGATCAAATTAAATGGCCTTGACGAAGGAAGAAACTATCTATAATCGTATTAACAGCTATCCGGATCGACGTTATTATTTCTTAGCTGTGCTCGACGTCGAAACTTCGATAAATTTAACTTTCTTCGTTGCGTTACGTTCAATTCTATCTTACGAGTATAAGAAAGAAATTTTCATTCCATTAAAAGAGAAAACATTATACAAATTCGCCATTAATATTATTCGTCCTCCTTTACTTTTTTTTTAATTTTATTATAAATCAACCCCCACCCCTACCCCTCTCCCCCCCACCGCCACCCATCAATAATTGTTCATCCAATCAAATTGAATTCTTTTTTTTTTGTGTCGAGTGAATATATTTTAATTATAATAAATGTTTAAAATTTGTATTAAAATAAAATCGATTTATGTCGAATATCATTTTTATTCATCTAACTCAACAGATAAATAGTTGAAACTCGGATAATATATCTGAACACCATCTGACGGATGGTTCGGAGTTTAGTTAGATGATTTTAGGTCTGTCGACTGTAATGTTTCTTCTAAGAGGTGGTGCCATCTGTTCATCCAAATTTTCATAATAATCCATCGACTTTAAACAATATACATATATATGTGTATATTCATTTTTAAATAAACAATCTTCAAGAAAAGAGAAAAAATCATTTAAAATTGATAATCAATTGAAATATAATTTATACGAATTTTCTGTTGATTTTTCTTCTTTTTTCTTTTTTTTTTGAAAGAATAATTAATTAAATTCAAAGAAAGGATTTTTATTTAAATAAATTGATCGTTTAAGCATAAAATAGAATTGTTCTTATTTGTCTAGGTTAAATTAATCCACGTGCAAACTACGGAATGTAAAAACATTTAACGCTCGTCGAGAAAAAAAATTGTCGATTATTTATAAAATGAAATATTTAAATGTCAACAGTATATAATATAATAAGTACAATATAAATAACAATATATAAATATAATATTTTTCACTTAAACAATATTTCTTTAAACCATCGAAGATAGAGAAACACTTTCTTCGTGAATCACAAATGAAATTTTAAAAATAATATTTAAATCGTATAAAATGAATGTGTCTTTTATTTTATTTATTGAAGATAAGATTTTCTATTGAATTTTAATTATATTAAACGTAATATAATTATTGTAAAAATTCAGGGTTCGTGTCACGTATTATATTTGCTTGTAAAATGAGAATGATTATAATAATAATTATTACATAATTTTATTATTCTTTTGTATTTGATCTAAGTATTTATTATTATATTAGAATAAATTTTCAATGCATTATATATTATAATAATAATTATTACATAATTTTATCATTCTTTTTACATTGATAAAACAAAAACAAGAATATATTCGATAAAAACATTTTCAAATGCAGAATTACGAGTCTGATAATAATTCTTTGAACCAGTTGACATTATTAATTGACCGATCTAATAATTGATAAATTATCTAAAGATAGTTAGTCAAGATACGTTTAATGTCAGGAGGTTGACCAACGAACCAACACGAAACAACGTAATCGATTTTACCGGTTATACTTAAAGTACTCGTGACATTTACTTATTGACATTTATGAGATCACAATCAGGGTTCGTGTCACGTATTATATTTGCTTGTAAAATGATAATGATTATAATAATAATTATTACATCATTTTATTATTCTTTTGTATTTGATCTAAGGTATTTATTATTATTATAGAATAAATTTTCAATGCATTATATATTATAATAATAATTATCACATAATTTTATCATTCTTTTTTTATTTGATTTGTAAATGATCAAATAATTTATTATTAAATTATAATATACAAATTCTCGATGAATAATTCTATTATAAAAATAATTATTAAATAAAGTTATAAATCATTTGCATTTGATTTGTAAAACGATCTAACCATCTATTATTGAATTAAAATAAATTTTCTATTGTAAAAATAATAATTCTTACATAAAGTTATAATATTTATTTCCATTTGATTTGCAAATGTGATCAAACAATTTATTATTAAATTAATATAAAATTCCAATATACATCAATTATGAAAATAATTGATTATCAAATTATTATTATTAAATTTTTATTATTATTAAATTAAAATTATTATTATTATTAAATTAATATAAAATTCCAATATACATCAATTATGAAAATAATTATTACACAAAGTTATAAATCATTTGCATTTGATTTGTAAAACGATCTAACCATCTATTATTAAATTAAAATAAATTTTCTATCGTAAAAATAATAATTCTTACATAAAGTTATAATATTTATTTCCATTTGATTTGCAAATTTGATCAAACAATTTATAATTAAATTAATATAAAATTCCAAATGTATATCTATTATGAAAATAATTATTACACAAAGTTATAAATCATTTGCATTTGATTTGTAAAACGATCTAACCATCTGTTATTGAATTAAAATAAATTTTCTATTGTAAAAATAATAATTCTTACATAAAGTTATAATATTTATTTCCAAATGTGATCAAACAATTTATAATTAAATTAATATACAAAATTTCAACGTATATTCCATTATATAAAAATAACGATTAAATAAAGTTCCAATTCAATTTTCTATTTGATTAGTAAACGCGAGATCAAATATCGTTTATTAGAAAATTAATAACAACATTTTCGCATATATATATTTATTTAACTTTGACGATAAAAGCATGAGTTTCATTTAAACATCCATCGAAACGAAGATCCAGAGAAAATTTTCCACGCTTTCGCAATTCGGGCCTGGGTCAATGCAGAAATGAGTTTTTATACGGGACGGTGATGAGGAGATGAAGTGGGGTATGGAGAAGGGATGAAGACGGGACGGGTTGGGGGGTGGGGGGGTGGGGGACATGAGAGAGGGCTCAAAACAGCAAGGAGAGAAGAAAAGCCAAACGAAAATTGGCGGTGGGCGTAGGAAATTAATGACACGTGTGCATCCTCGACTAAATCGCGGAAGAGTAGAATAGGAGAGTAGTATCTTTTAAGAGGAGTCTGACATTTCGGAAAAAGAGACCACGAGAGAGAGAAAAAGAGAGACAAAGATTGACTGACGTTAACAGACAAATAAAAAAATCCCCAAAGAGATTGTCTTTTAATTCGTCAAAAAAATGTTAAGCTTTACCTCCTATCTGCTACTAATTGGAAATTAAACAATAACAAAAAAAAAACATACAACGAACAATTAATTTTATCAATTACAGATAATAAGAATAAATTAATAACGTTGAGAATATAAAAATACAAAAACTTATATAATAAAATATATATAATAAAATACATATAATAAAATGATAAATTTAATATATATATGTGGGATGCGAGCACCTCCAAGCCAAACACTTAAGTAGGCGTTCGTGAGGAGATTGGACGGTGGGCCCTGGATAGCTCAATTGGTTAAAAAGCAGTCGCCCGGAAAGCGGAAGATCCGGGTTCGAGTCCCGGTCCAGTCTGTCCAACGGCCCAATTTTTTCACGAATCCTACATATATATATTAAATACATTAAATATATTAAATAATTATATAAAATATTATATATTATTTATAAAATGATAAATTTCATATATATAAATTAAAATATATATAATAAAATACATATAATAAAATGATAAATTTAATATATATGTATATTAAATACATTAAATATATTAAATAATTATATATATATTACGATAAAATAATAAATTTAATATATATAATAAAATACATATAATAAAAGGATAAAATTAATATATACATTAAATATATTAAATAATTATATATATATTACGATAAAATGATAAATTTAATTAATAAAAAAAAAAAAAAGCAAAGGAACGCGGAAATACAATTTGGAAGATAAACATTACGAATACATGTAACATTTATTTAGCAACTAAGTCGAGGAAATAATAAATTACCTAGTAATTTATAATCGTGTTAAAGTAGATACGTTATAGAAAGAGAAAAAAAATAGAAAAAGAGAAGAAGTGAGGGGGAACGGTGGGGGGGTGGAAAGAGAGAGAGAGAGAGAAAGAGATAAATAGATAATATAGTGTAACAAGATGTAGTATAAATAAGTAAGGTAGTATATTAAGAGTCGAATACACGCGATACGAAGATGGGAAGTAAAGGATAAAGCAAAGCAAGCAAGTTTACCGATCGCCAACAGATATCATCGTATAAGATTTTCCCTGAAGTCTTGCATAAACGGAAAACGGTGGTGGTGGCGGTGGTGGCGACGGTGCAACGCTTGTGCTTCCCGTGCCAAATATTATTTCTGCGTGTTCGCAAACAAACGGATCCGATATCTGTCCTGAACGTTTGCAATTGCAATTGCGATTGACCGAAATGTGTGGACTGCTGCAAATCCGTTGTGGGATCTTAGAAAACATATAATACGCAACACGAACGAACGCGACCGTCCCCATTGCCGCAAAACATTTGACAACGAATTTAATAAATAATCAAAATAATAATAATAAAAAAAGGAAAATAAAAAAACAACGAGATCCAGAAGAGTAATCAAAATTGTAATTGTAAAAGGTTTAGGGAGAGGGGGATAAAAGAAAAATATTGAATCTCTTATTATTCTTTATTTCTTTTATTTTAATATTTAATTATTTATTAAATTATATTTATTTATATCTATTATTATTTATTATTATTATTTATATTTATTAAATTAATTTAATATTTCTTTTTTATTATTAATTATTTCTTTACGAAAGATGTGTGTTAAGAAGATATTATTCTTAATATATTTATATATATTTATTATATTATTATTATATATATATTAAAAAGTAAAAGAATTGTAATTGTAAGATTTAAGGGGGAAAAATATTTAACCCCTTCGAGAGTAAGGGGCAATTACGATAATTATTTCTTTACAAAAAAATGTGTTTTAAGATGTGTTATTCCGAGTGAATAATTTTTAATTTATTTCTCTAAATTAACGTGATATTAAATTTAATTTAAATATAGGAGCGGGGGGGGGAGGTCTTTGTTTTACGAGCAAAATTCGGTATTGGATGAAAATACAAACATTTTTTGATTAATCGAATCGATTAATCTGTACTCCTAAGTGAAATTTATTGAAAAAAAAAAAATTGTAAGCGCCACTTAATCGTCGTCCTTCCACACTCCTCTCTCTCTCTCTTTCTCTCTCTCTCTCTCTCTCTCTCTCTCTCTCTCTCTCTCTCTCTCTCTCTTTCTCGAACTTTATTTTAAATAAACGCGGAGCTAACGCATACACACAAGCACACACACCTATCCACCCACCCACGCATCGAACGAGGTCGATGCATAAAGGGACAACCTAAAATCCGTGATGACGTAGTCGGGTTAACTCGAAACGAAACGATAACGTTTTCAACCTTTTTTCTATTGTCGTTCGATTGAAAGGTACAATTCCTGCTCCCTTTTTTTCTAAACCGTAGACTAGTTTGAAAATTCGAACGCATGAACGAACGAATGAACGAATGAATGAACGAACGAACGAACGAACGAACGCAAAGCAAAGCTCGTAAATGTTCCGAAATTTTCCAACTATTCGATGGTAGTGCTGCACCTGAAACGTTTTTAACGTCACCGTGACGTCAAAACTCTTGACGCAATTGTCGGCTACGGTTACGTTTCTTTAATAATCAAATGACTATGACGTTATCTTTTATTAATGATGAATATAAAAAGAAATGTTATTAATGGTACTGGGAAAATTTCCAACCAGACGATTTTATTCAAAGATAAGAATGATTTTATTTTCATTGTTTTTTTCTTTTCTTTTCTTTTCTTCTTTTTTTTATTTTGGGATGGGAAATCGATTTAAACGTTGCCAGAATTAATTAATGACTTCTCGGAATTTTTGATTATTAATATTTAAATAAATTTACGTTATGTGGAGTATTATTTCTCATTATTCATTGTAAACTATTTGAAAGTGTACATTAATAATCGATATTATTTTGATATTGTTTGAAAATAATTAAAATAGGGACAAATTGATGAAATATATTTTCTTGGTTAATTAATAATGTTCGAATTTTCGATTATTTCTATTTAAAAAAAATTTACATATCGTATAGAGTATTATTTAATTACTATATATAATTTATTATTTATTTTATTATTATTTATTTAAAATTATTTTAAAATTAATAAAAATTATTTTAAAATTATTAAAATTATTTATTTTAAAATTAATAAAAAGAGATCAATACTATTTTCTTACTATTCGAAATCACTAAAAATACTTTGCAATACATCAATATAATTATTCTTTCATCTATATTAAAAATTAATTCAATATAATTACCAAAGTGTTAAAAAACATACGTTATATCCTATATAGTATTATTTAATTTACATATTATAACTATATAAATTAATTCAATTGAAATTTTAATAAAACAATCTCGATATTATTATTTTACTATCGTGTTCGAAAATACAGACAATAAAAAACTTGAAAATTATTCTTTCATCTATATTAAAAGTTAATTAAATATAATTACCAAAGTGTTAAAAAACATACGTTATATCCTATATAATATTATTTAATTTACATATTATAACTATATAAATTTATTCAATTGAAATTTTAATAAAACAATCTCGATATTATTATTTTACCTATCCTGTTCGAAAACACTTACAATAAAATACTTGTAATGTCTTATATTCAAAATTGATAAAATAATTGTGACAAAAATTAACGCACACGCTTATAAGATAAGAAAATATGAAAAAAAAAAAAAGAAAAAAACATCATATGAGAAAAAATACAAAGACTGTAATTTTCAATAAGAAGAAAAAAGATGGAACGTGTTTTACGCGAGACAGAACTGTATATCGTCATCTTCGTCATCCTCTCTCTCTCTCTCTCTCTCTCTCTCTCTCTCTCTCTCTCTCTCTCTCTCTCTCTACTAGCGTACCGTCCTAATTATACATGTTTCTCCGTATTTCTGGAATCGGTTACTCGACGGAAAGAGAAAAGACACATACACACACACACACACACGAGGTTGAGAAAGACCGAGATAGAATAAGAAAGAGAGAGAGAGAGAGAGAGAAGAGCCCAAAAGATCGCGAAAAGCTTCAGTCGCGCGTGGTCCACCTACAATCACGCATATACTTTACTCTTAAACCGTGCTTTTCTTCATTTTCTTTTCTACTTTCTTCTACACTTTCTTCTACTTTCGTTTTTTTTTTTATTTAAAAATTCTGTTGTTCCCTCTCCGACCCCCTCACCACCACCACCACCACAACTCACAAACACCGCCACTTTCAAACCTTTTCTTTTCTTTTCGTTTACTTTATTATTTAACGTATTGTTTTGTTCCCCTCCCCCCCTCCACTCCCATCACACATCCACCAATCAGGAATTTTCTTTCGTTAAATCGTTAACTTACCCTTACAGAGAGAATTACGCAGAGAGTTGGGGTTGGTTTTATTTGTGATTTCTTTTGATTTTTTTCTTCTTTTGTTTTTGTTTGTTTTTTTTTTAACGATTTTTCATTTATTTAAATGCGTTTATACACGAAACTTTACGAAATGGGAATAACATTTTCGAGATTTTCGAAATTCATTTGAGAACAGTATTATTATTGTTTTTTTTCTTTCTTTTTTATTTTTTCCTTTTTTTCTTTTGCCACGTTTTTTCATCGCAGGATCTATCATAGAATTACTCGTGATCTATTTTTGTTTTTTTTTCTTTTTTTTTTATTAATTTTGATCGATCATTTTAACGATTCTGTCTAATGTAATTTTGATATTTCACGGAAAATAATATTTTTTCTTTTTTTTCCTTCAAATCTCACGTTCAATTAATTACGATTCGATGAATTTTTGAATTTCATGGCTTTGTTTTGTTTTGTTTTTTTCGTTTGTTAGTTTCCCGTCCCTCTTCCACCCTCGAATATAATTAATATGATCAATTTGTGAATAAGGAAGGGACAAAGACGATAATATTCTCGTAAAAATTAAATCTCGTAAGGAGAAAAGTTCATTTTTAAATAAACTTTTTAATAAGTGAAAAATCTCTGTTGTCAAGGTGAACGTCGTCGTCGTGAATTTTAGTGAAAAAAAAACAAAAAAAAATAGACAGTGAGAGAACGATTTTCATATTTCAAATTGTACAATAAGTCGAATAATTGATAAAAGTTCGAGGTGGAGCTCGTCTAGGAGGAGTAGGAAGAAAGATTTCTACGTAAAAAAGAAAAAAAAAGAAAACTAAAAAGTAAAAACTAAAAACAAACATCATCATCATCATGGCGACCACGGAGATATTCCAGGATTGGGATTCTCCCCATGAGAATATTTCTTCGATGACTAGGACGACGACTACTCGTAAAACTACGACTAGACGCGAGGTGAGTTTTAGAGTATCGAATACTCGAATACTCGAAATCAAATGCCTGGGGGAAGAGGAGGGAAGCGGTGTCTGGTTTTGGCACGAAAAAACCCTAAAAAAAATTAAAAAGCCAAAAAATGAAAAGAAAAAAAAAGAATAAAAATCTGAGCCATGAGAAAATGTCCGAACCCTTTTTAAAAACCCTAAAAACGATTAGAACAATGTTAAATAAAATTAAATATATACTTTATACTCCATTAATTAAAAATAATTTCGAATGTGTTTGTATTTATCGGAATAAACGATGACAAATAATTACAAAATATTATTAACGTTTCTGATTCGATTAATTATTCTAGTCTATTATTTTGTAACGACTATGACACACAACTTCTCTCTAATAACTCGTTGAATTATTCTGCAGAAGGCATATATATATATACCCTTTTAGTTGAAGTTAAGTATCGCTCGTTCGTACGGTATAATCGAGAGTATGACGAATTTTATGCGTTTTCGAGTAGCAGTTTTAACGACTGACCGAACACGTGACATACTCGTAATCCTGGAACGATTCAATCTAGTCCGATTTACTAGAGAGTGGATCCTTTTGTTTCTTTCATTAAAATCATAAAATATAATATATGAAAACACACACACACACAAAGAGAGAGAGAAAAATAAACCTACCATCGAAAAACAAAATAATTCTTATGGGTAAAAAAGAGAACAAAGAAAATGGGGGAAAAATCCAGGGATAAAAAATCTAGGAACAAAAAATCTAGGAATAAAAAATCCAGGGATAAAAAAGTCCGGGGATAAAAAATCTAGGAACAAAAAAGTCCGGGGATATAAAATCTAGGAACAAAAAATCCGGGGATAAACAATCTAGGAACAAAAAAGTGCGGGGATAAACAATCTAGGAACAAAAAATCTAGGGGATAAAAAAGTCTAGGGGATAAAAATTTCTGACAACTAGATCGACATTTTAGAACTTTGCTAAGAACGTTTTTAGAAGTTAGGAAGATAGCCCTGCGCATTTATAGGCCAGTTGCCAGGACCCAAGGCCGATTTGCTTTTCCAACTTAAAGCGTGATAAACAGCCATGAAAATCGTAAACGTACGCGAATGAGTAATCGCAGAGAGACGGTTAATATACTTTTTACATGTTTCCCCAGTTTCCATCGGTATGCCAAGAAAATCATCAGCCTTACCCCTTCCTCTCTATCCTCCTTCTTCTTCTTCTTCTTCTTCTTTTTCTATCCAAACTATTTTGCTATTATTTTTCTTATTTTCCAACTGACGTTGAATTTTAACTAACTACCGAGAAACAAACTCTTGACATTTTTTCATTTTGCCCAGGAATATTATTATTATTATTATTATTATTATTATTATTATTATTATTATTATATCCCCACGTGTCTCTTGCGAAACTTCGTATTGCGATGATTTTCTTTGTTAAAGAATCTTCTTCGTTTTATCGTAAATATCGTACGAAATAATACTTCCTCTTACTGTGAACAAATTCATATTTTTAATATAATTTCATTATCCTTATCAATTAATTAATTAATCGAACGATTACAATAGTTTAGAATAATTGTATAGTTACTCCCGGGATACTCTTACTTTTCAAAATCTTGTTTTTTTTTGTCATCTTTAATTTAAGGGGTTATACGCAGTTAGAATTTTTAAAAAATCGATTTTTTTTTTTTCATTTTCGGAATGTACATATATTTAAGTATATTCTCTGAAAATTTCAAATCGATCCGACAAATATTCTTCACTTCATGTAAGCTGCAAACAAAAATTTTTAACTATGTGTAAACGTCTCTTTGAAACTTTAAACGCGTTTTTCTCAAAACGGTATTTTCAAAGTCGGTGATCTCGATTTTTCAAAAACGGCTTAACCGATCGGTTTCGAATTTTTACACAATCTTCTTAGATATATTCCTCGGGTATTAAGTATAAGGAATAATTTTTAAAAAATTTATTACTATTTTTTTGAAACAATTTAGAGCGAAGATTTTAGTCAAAAACAACAACTTTTCTTCAAATAGACGCCATTTTGTCAAAAATCAAAATTTTTATTATTCCTCGGTTTAAATACCTGCATTAATCTATCCTTTAAAAGAATCCACCATATTTTTTAATTTCAATAATCCAAACCGCCAAAATGAAGATCACCGCCAAACGTCTTTTTTTAGAGGACGTTCAGGAAATCATCTACAGGAGCGGTGCAGATTAATATTTTTACATAATCGACGCGCTATTGTATTCTCAAAAGTTGGCTCTATTTGAATTACCATCACTTTTGTTTGAGAAATAAAAACTGTTTCTAGAAAAAATTCATGAAAATACGTCTTTTTCGAGCCTCGCAACTGCGTATAACCCCTTAAATCTTCATTTTTATATGAAAATAATAAATCAAATTATACGAATATTTGGTAATAAAATGAACGAAAGAAAGAAAGAAAGGAAGGAAGGAAGGAAGGAAGTGACGAAAAACCTTCCTCCCCCCTCCAACCCTCACCCCCCCCTTTCATCAACTTTTCATCGAGATACACAATTCAATTGAATCACGAGCAAAAACACGTTCAAATGCGTACCATATCGAAACCTTATTTTTACCATCGTACAAGAAGACAAAAAATAGAACGTCCAGTTCTATTAATACAAAGAGCAATATCGTGCGTCAGTTTTTGAATAATTTACGAGTAGGAGATCCTGTTCTCTCTCTGGTCTACGTTCAAGTAATTCTCCCTTTGGGTTTTAGATTTTCTATGATCTACGTGAAAAATTCGTTGTTAATTCGGTTGGAAAGATGTTTAAATCGGTTTCGAATGAAATTTTTATGATAAAAAATAAATGATTAATTTGTTAAACCTATTATTATTATTATAGTTCGCGTTAAACGATTTTTAAGAGATATTATTTTCTTCGAATATAAACCAAACGAAACAAATGCAAATGATTTATGTTTTATTCTTTCTCGGGGGTGAGGAGGAGGGGAAGGGGGAGGGACGGGAGGGGAAACACGACAGACACGGTGTCACTATTATAATCTCATTAATTTAAATCTTTGGATTAGAGATTTAAACGTAGGTGAAATCTTTCCAAAGAACTATTGCCATATTTTAGAATCGGATAAACGTTTATTATTTGGCATAGAGAAACTCAAACGACTACACCTGTTGTCGTCCCCCTTTCTCTCTCCTTCTTCTTTCTCTTTTCTATCATCGATTCTATTCTTCGTTTCCTTTCTTAAAATGATTAAATCGTGTTAACAGTTGTCCATATGTCGTTAGTTCGATATATATTTATTTACAATGTCTTACTAAATTTTCTTTGGAATGATTTATTACCTTATTTCTATATTTATATAAATGTAATATATTTTCTAACATATACATATATAGATAAAACTAAACGGTGGCATGTTATTAATCATTTAACACGACTATGTTTATTATTTAGGTGTGTGTGTGTGTGTTTGTTTATATATTATATATTATTATATTATATATACGAATTAGGTAAATTACAATGAACAATTAAATAATATAATAAATAATATAATAATAATAATATATAATAATATAATAATAATATAAAAATAATATAATATAATAATAATTAAAATATTAAATTATTAAATTATTAATTAAATTTTTATTATTAATAAATTATTAATTATTTTTTTATTTATTAATTAAAAATTAAAATATTAAAATTATTTAGGTGTGTGTGTTTTTGTTTCTATATTATATATTATTATATTATATATACGAATTAGGTAAATTTCAATGAACAATTAAATAATATAATAAATAATATAATAATAATAATATATAATAATATAATAATAATATATAAATAATATAATATAATAATAATTAAAATATGAAATTATTAAATTATTAATTAAATTTTTATTATTAATAAATTATTAATTAATTTTTAAATTAATAATTAAAAATGAAAATATTAAAATTGTTTAGGTGTGTGTGTTTTTGTTTATATATTATATATATATTTTATTATATATTATTATATTATATATATATATATATATATATACGAATTAGGTAAATTACAATGAACAAATAAATAATATAATAAATAATATAATAATAATAATATAATAATAATATATAAATAATATAATAATAATAAAGATATATATATATATAAAGAAATATATATTTGGATGATTGTTAAAATGTTTTGCAATACGAAATAAAATATATATTTATATATACTTGTAACAAATTTTTCTTTTTTCTTTCTCTTCTTTTCTTCTTCTTCTACTTCTTTTTATTATTATGTCACCATTTCTTTTTTCTTTTTTCCTTGCACTCACACACTCGTGAAATATTTGAAATAATTTTAATTTAATTGTAATTTAATTCGACGTTGCATGCAACATGTCGTGAAAGACATTAGTATACCACCGTAAAGTATTTAAACGTCGATTTAGAAGGACAAAGCACACGTGCATCTCACTTAAACACTTCTCGAATACTCTTTCGCAGTTTTGTGCGTGGGCGTTAGAAAAGATTTCTTCTTCAAAATTCCATCGCGTGTGTTTCTCGTTTATTCGTTTCTCCTAGCTAGCTAGCTTGCTAGCTGCAACGTTAAATATTTTCTTCGGCTAACAGAAATCACGCGTTTCCAACCGTGCTCCTCCGAGAATTTTATTTTTGACGGAAGAGAAATAAAAAAAGAAAACTTAGAAAATGTAAAAAAAAAAAGAAATATGTTGACGTGAGAAAGATAGAAAGATAGAAAGAAAGAAAGAGAAAGAGAAAGAGAGAAATGAGATTTTAGATTTTGGTGACAAAAAAGTTCGTGGTAAATCAAATTTCGAAATACGAACAACCGTAGAGTTACTATTCTTTGATCTTACCTGAGAAAATAAAATTCTTGTACAAAGGGACGCAAAGTTTTATAATTTTTCAAAGAAAAGAAAAAGAGAAAGAAAAATATTTTCTTTTTCTTCTTCTTCTTCTTTTTATTAGGACTTTGTCCTGTTATAGATTTTATTGCTATTTCCGAAAAACAAAACTATTATTAAAACATAGAAAAACATATTATTAAAAACATATTATTAAAAACGTATTATTAAAACATTAGAAAAACATATTATTAAAAAATGTAGTTACACTTAATACAATATTTGATTAATATCTAACTGATATATAATAATATAATTACATAATAAATTAAATTAAATAAATAATTAAATAAATAATTAAATAAATTAAATAATAATATAATTACAGTAATTATTATTATTATATTAATAACTATTACTCAGTTTTTCATTACTACCACATAAAAGTCATCTGTGTAAAAACCGTGACGTATCAATACAAAGATCGTACAATTGCAACGATCCGTATCAAAACTATCACAAATAACAAATATTTCAATATATATAAGATAATATATAAAATATATAAACATATGCTTTCTATCAATATATTAATATATTATATATATTCTTTTCTATAAAAAAACATTAATACGTTGCATCCATTATTTCCAATAGTTACAAAAAATTATTAACAATATCTTCTAACATTAAAAAACAAATATTTCAAACAAACAAATAAAACAATATTTATTTTAATATTATCATTAAACAATTAAAAATTATTATAATAATATTAATTGTTTAATAATATTAATAATTTATATAATTATTATATTATGTATAATATTAATAATTAATAAACTTAATATTTATTATTAAACAAATAAAACAATATTTATTTCCTCTTTCATTTTAACATAAACAAATATTCATGTTTCAATATAAATACGTTAATAAATGAAACCCACCATATAAATCATATAATAAGAAATTTAATATTATTATAATAATATTTAATTGTTTAATAATATTAATAATTTATATAATTATTATATTATGTATAATATTAATAATTAATAAACTTAATATTTATTATTAAACAAATAAAACAATATTTATTTCCTCTTTCATTTTAACATAAACAAATATTCATGTTTCAATATAAATACGTTAATAAATGAAACCCACCATATAAATCATAATAAGAAATTAAATATTATTATAATAATATTAATAATATAATATATATATAATATAATATAAATAATATTATTATAATAATATTTAATTGTTTAATAATATTAATAATTTTAATAATTATTATATTATGTATAATATTAATAATTAATAAACTTAATATTTATTATTAAACAAATAAAACATTATTTATTTCCTCTCTTTCATTTTAATATTATACAAATATTCAAGTTTCAATTTAATACGTTAATAAATGAAACACCTACCATATAAATCATATAATAAGAAATTAAATATTATTATAATAATATTAATAATATAATATATATAATATAATATAAATAAGATTATTATAATAATATTTAATTGTTTTAATAATATAAATAATTTATATAATTATTATATTATATATAATATTAATAATTAATAAACTTAATATTTATTATTAAACAAATAAAACATTATTTATTTCCTCTCTTTCATTTTAATATTATACAAATATTCAAGTTTCAATTTAAATACGTTAATAAATAAAACACCTACCATATAAATCATATAATAAGAAATTAAATATTATATAATAATATTAATAATATAATATATATATATAATATAAATAATATTATTATAATAATATTTAATTGTTTAATAATATTAATAATTTATATAATTATTATATTATATATAATATTAATAATTAATAAACTTAATATTTATTATTAAACAAATAAAACAATATTTATTTCCTCTCTTTCATTTTAACATAAACAAATATTCATGTTTCAATATAAAAACGTTAATAAATGAAACACCCACCATATAAATCATATAATAAAATATAAACGTATAACAAATAGAACAAATAGCTATTAAAATATGGTCAGATCGAAACGATTCTATGAATATCCGTTCCAAAATCGTCTACTCGGCTTTTCCTATTATATATACATACATTTTATCCAACATACATACATACATACATACACACATACACATCTATATATACATAAGTGTGAACGTGCGTTAAATGCAACATAAACCACGGTAGAGAATCGTGCGAGAACCGAGGTAAACGACATCGTTTCGGGCATCTAGTCGATTCGATGATATTCCTAAAACACAATTCTATTGTGAGAACGATGAAAATCCTGAACGCTTTACGATTTCCGATTTTAGATATTGTAAAACGGGAATGGGTAAACGGGTGAATAAGAAGAGGAGTGGGGAGTGGGGGTGGGGGTGGTGTCAGCGATGTTTTCCACATCGGTTGTTTCCAAAATCAAATCCAACGGCGTATCTTCTTCACCCTCTTTATTCCTCGTTTCTATGTTAGTACGAGTTATTTTAAATAGAAACATCGTAAATAATTTTCTTACAACGATGAAATTAGATAAGAGAGAGAGAGAGAGAGAGGGATAGGGTGAGGGAAAGGGGTGTCGAAATTTAAATCGACAAAATCCACTTTCGAAGTCTTAAATTAAACGCAAGCTCTCGATTCTACTTAAAAACTTTTCGAACGATAAATCTAGAAACACTCAATGCCGCTGTCAAACTTTAGTATAAGCAAAATTTCTTGTTCCATTTATCCATATGCGCGTTACAATGAAAGCGTACATTTTCGAATTGTTATGTTCTTTGTTATCTTCTTCTATTTTAACGATAATTATTTATTTATTATACGTTTGTTAACCCCTTTTTTTTTTTTGCTATCGTATTAAGTTTACGTTATAGGTGTTTTACCATTGGTAGGAATTGAATTTCGTTGAAAAAAGTAATACATAATTTATATATATTTATATAATAATTTATATAATATTAATAATTAATGAAATTAATAAAATTAATTTATAATAATTTTAATAATAATTTATGTAGATTATATAAAAAGGAAAAATGAAATTTATTAATTTAATTTTTTGTTATTATATAAATAATTTATTATAATCATTTTAATTTCTAATTAATTATTAAAATACCAAATTGTGTTGGAATTAATTTTCGTGGAACGAACGAACGAAATAAATAATTGTGCAAAATTATAAAAGGGAAAAACAAAATTTATTAGTTAAATATTATATTTATCATAATTAATTTATAATCATTTTAATTTCTAATTAATTATTAAAATATTAAATTGTTGGAATTAATTTTCATCGTACGAACGAATAAACGAACGAACGAAGGAAATAAATAATTGTGCAAAATTATAAAAGGGAAAAACAAAAATTTATATTAATTAAATTGTATTATTCATAATTAACTTATAATCATTTTAATTTCTAATTAATGATTAAAATAATAAATTATCGGAATTAATTTTCATCGTACGAACGAACGAATAAACGAACGAAATATAGCACAATATGCAAGATTATAAAGGAAAAAAAAGAAAAATTTATGAATTAAATAAAATAAAATAAAATAAAATGAAATAAAATTAAAATAAAAAACCTTTACTGACGGAAAATAAACATAAGTTAATCCTTTCGTTATCGGTAACCCATATACGGGTTTGTCGGTACATATCCATCCTTCCTATAAAAACATCTGACCCATATACGAAACGTATAACCCATTGAAAAGGGTTAAATATATTTTTTTACTTAAACGAGAGAGAGAGAGACAGAGAGATACTAATTCACACTGCGAACAATTTTCAACGTAGGTAAAAACCGAATGAAAATTCACGGTTCAGCAAAAGATTCTCGCGAGGCCAATAATAATATTGATGCTACTATAAACGCGTGATGAAATAATAAAGCATGCCAGCTGCGTACGAAAGGTTGCTATGAAAGTGAAAAAGATACGACACAGAACAGTGTGTAGGTAGTTAGTACCAACTACAACGTTTATAACGTTACCAACTCGTCCCAGGATACAACTTAAATAATATATATATGTGTGTGTGTATGTGTGTGTGTGTGTGAGAGAGAGAGAGATATTATTCGTTGAAAGAAAAGTTTCAACGAACCCACGAGTCAGAGAATTACACGTCCGATTTGTTCGACCCGGTTAAATTGCACCCGGCAACTTCTTAATTGACGAATCCGATTGCATTTTCAAATGACAAAAAATAAAAAAAGTAAAAAAGAAAAAGAGAAAAAGGATAAGAGGAGAAGAGAGAAGAGAACACATTCGAAATGAAACTTTTTAAAGAGCTTTTAACAATTTGTTTCCAAACGCCATTATATTATCTCGCTATCTAATATAGTTTTTTTTTTTGTTTGTTTTATTTTCTGTATCTTAGTTGATACGTTATATGAACAATATATTTGTTTACGTTTATTTATGTTATAAATATTGAGAGATGTGAAATTCATTTCTATTCATTTTATATCTGCTCGAATAATATTATTATTAATTATTGTTGTATATATTTATTCAAGCGTATAACTAAATTAACATACTTATATGCTCAATTAAATTTATATTATTGTTATTATTATTATTATATTTAATTAATATTAGAAATATTATAATATAAAATAATTGTATAATATTGAAAATCATTCAAATGATATTATTTTAAATGAATATTATTTAACTGAACTAATATTCTAATATTTTTATATATTAATTCAAACGTATACCTAAATTAACATACAATTATGAACAATTAAACTTATATTATATTATTAGTATTATTATATTTCATTTATATTAGAAATACTGTAATATAAAATAATTGCATAATATTAAATCATTCAAATAATATTATTTTAAATGAATATTATTTAACTGAACTAATATTCTAATATTTTTATATATTAATTCAAACGTATACCTAAATTAACATACAATTATGAACAATTAAACTTATATTATATTATTAGTATTATTATATTTCATTTATATTAGAAATACTATATAATATAAAATAATTACATAATTTTCAATCATTCAAATAATATTGTTTTAAATAAATATTATTTAACTGAACTAATATTCTAATATTTTTATATATTAATTCAAACATATACCTAAATTAATATACAATTATGAACAATTAAACTTATATTATATTATTATTATTATGATATTTCATTTATATATAGAATAACTATATAATATAAAAGAATTGCATAATATTAAATCATTCAAATAATATTATTTTTAATGAATATATTCAACTGAACTAATATTCTAATATTTTTATATAATTATTCAAACGTATACCCAAATGAATATATAATTATGCCCATTGAAACTTATATTCTACTATTATTATTATTATTATGATTATTACGTTTCATTTATATTAGAAATACTATATAATATAAAATAATTACATAATTTTCAATCATTCAAATAATATTGTTTTAAATAAATATTATTTAACTGAACTAATATTCTAATATTTTTATATATTAATTCAAACATATACCCAAATGAATATATAATTATGCCCATTGAAACTTATATTATACTATTGTTATTATTATTATTACGTTTCATTTATATTATAAATACTTAAAAAAAAAATTATAATAATATAAAATAATTGCATAATTATAAATCACCTAAATAATATTATTCCAAATCTCATTTTTTTTTGAAATATATTAATTCAAAAGCGTATAGATAAACAAAAAAATTAAACTTCCCATTACGCTCAATTAAATTAATAATCCTATTTACCTATAATGCAGATTATTAAATTTGACGTTTAAACGAATTCGCTTAAAAGAGATTAATCCTTCATTATTGTAATTCTCTCTCGTTATCCAATAAGAAGATGCACGAACTACGTATAAAATAAATGAATAATAATCTAATGAATATCATCCGACGGAATAATGAATAATAAGCATAAGTAGTTCAAGGACGAAGGAAATATCTATGCACGAAGAACATCGTTGGAATGTTGGAATCGAATCAAATAGTATGACCACGAATGAGATTGGTATCATAGTCCATTGTGATACACGTTCGCATAACTTCAAAGTCAACGAAAGAAAGAAAGAGAGAGAAAAACTTAACTTTCGTTCTGCCCTTCTTCTTTTCTTCCTACTCGATTCGATCCAATTATAATCAACGACCTCGTTCGCATAAATATATACCAATGTGTGGCCATTAATTCTATTAAACATGTTGTTTTCTTTTTAAATATATTTATCATCGAGAAAGAAAGATTGTTCGCAAAAACGTTACGCATTTTTTTTTTTTATTATTAACATTTATTTATCTTTATTTCGTCACCTCTTTTTCTTTCATTCATTTTCTATCTTTCGTAATAAATATTTATTTTGTATATACAATATAAGTAATAAAAGAAAATTAAGTAATATACAAATATTGCATATTACTTAATTGTATTATATAATTTTTTATATACAATATACAATATAAATAATAAAATAAAATAAGTAATATAGAAATATTGTAT